>JALPQD010000204.1:3436573-3907783 GCA_023101885.1 Typhlomys cinereus | reverse complement strand
ATGTAAAAGGTGAAATCAAAGCATCACCCCTGACATCACAGCCTCACTGTCTCATAGAATCAGCCCTGACATTAGAGCTTCACAGTGACATTACAGCCTCACAGTAACCTTATAGCCTACCCACTGACACCACAGGATTCCCTGATACTTCATAGCCCCATTATGACATCAGTCTTGCCACTGACATTATCGCTTCCACAGGTGACACTCACCTCACAGTGACATGAGAGCCCACAGTGAATTACAACCTTTACAGTGATATCACATCCTCAGTGTGACATATCAGCCTCACCAATGACAGAACAGCCTCACCACTGCCACACCAGTCACAACATAGCCTTTGACATCACAGTCTCACCAGTGATACTGTCAGGTAATAGGTTACCACTGATATCATAGCCTCAACAGTGACATCATAGACTCATTATGACATCTTTCTCACCACTGACATTCCAATCTTATTGTGACATCACACATTCACCAGTGAATGACAGCCTCATTTTGACATCAGCCTCACCACTAACATCACAGACTCACTGTACCATCCAAACCTCTCCAGTGACATCACGACATCATTGTGTCATCAGAGCCTCACTGTGACATCATAGAAACAGTGTCCTCACAGCTTCACTGTGACATTGCAACCTGACAGTAACATCATAGCCTCCCTGTGATATGACTCACTGTGACATCATTCTTGCCATTGACATATTAGTCTCACATATGACATCACATACACACTTCTGACATAGCCTCATTGTGACATCACAGCCTCAATGTGAGTTCACAGCATCACCACTGACATCATAGCCTCATTGTGACATCAACGTTTCCACTGGTATCACAGTCTCACTGTGACCTCATAGCCTCTACCATCACTTCACCAAATACCTGTGACATTACAGGCTCACAGTAGCACCACAACACACGTTGACATCACAGCCTCATTTTAGCATCACAGCCTCAACAATGATAGCTTATCTAGCCTAACCCTGACACGACAGCCTCACTACAGATAGCACAGGCAAACAGTGATGTGACAGCCTCAGCAGTGACATCATAGGCTCACCTCTGAAATCATTGTCCAACTGTGACATCACAGTTGACTCTGACATTAGAGTCTCACTATTTCATCACAGCCCCACTCTGACATCACAGGTTCACCTCTGAAATCATAGCCTCAATGCAACATCACATCATCACTGATATCCTACCTAGCCTCACTATGACACTACAGCCTCACCACTGACCGAACCAGCTCACTGAACTGACAGCCTCTCTGTGTCACCACAGTGACACCATTGACATCACAATCTCAGTATGACATCACAATTTCCCCAGCGACATCACAGCCTCATTGTGACATCACAGCCATACCATGCCATCATAACATTGTGACATAAAGCATCACCTGTAACATCATAATTTCATGGTGACATCACAGCCTCAGTTTGGCACAAGAAACTCACTCTGACATTAGAGCCTAATCATTGACAATACAGCCTCAACAATTGTTGCAGTCAGCCTGCATGGTTGCTGATAAATGACATCAAATGACTTAGAACAACAAGGGATTTACTTTCTTACTGACAGTCTGGTTACAGTCTGTAGTCCAGCTTGATGGGAGAGCATTCACCAACACTAAAGCCGAGGGAACTGGACACCTATCACTACATGACAGCTGAGAGATGGGCAATCCTTACTTGCCAGACCAGCATGTCTTGCCAAGTGAACAGAAGAATGCCAACTCTCTCAACCAGCTCTCTGTTATTTATCCAGAGCCTAATCCCACCCAACATGGGCTGGGTTTTCCCCATCAGGTAGACAATCTCTTTCAGGTTTGCTCTTGGCTTAACTCAACTGTGCCCAGAGCTCAAACCATCAACAGTCAAGTTGACACCTGTGCTAAGCTATGATACTAATGACATAGTCTCCCTATGAATTCACAGTCACTGCTGACATCACAACCTCACTGTGATATCACAACTTCACTGCAACATCACAGCTACACTGTGCCAGCCAGGCCTCACTCTGACATTCCAGCCTTATCACTGATATGACAGGCTTACTGTGATATCACAGCCTCACCAGGGACACTACAGCCTCATGGTTACATTATAACTTCACTGGCATCACATCCTCACCAGTTATATCACATTATCAATGAGACATCTCAGCCTCATCTCTCACATCAGTCTCACTTCTGAAATCAGAGCCTAACCACTGACCACACAACTGCACTGTGACATCACAGCCTCACTGTGACATCACAGCCACACTGTGACATCACAATCTCACTACTGGTATCCTACCTTGCTTTACTAAGACCCCATAGTGTCAGCACAGTTCATGCAGGCTCACACAGATGTGACAGTCCCAGCAGTGATATCATAGCCTTTGACATCATAAACAGTGATACCACAGACTCACATGTCACATCACTGCCTCACTGTGACATCAGTCTTCCAATAGATATCAGAGAATCACAGGGACCTCACAGCCTCACTGACATAACAGGCTAACCTCTGAAATCAGCATAAGCAACACCAAGGACATCCTGCATAGTCACATTATGACACCACAGCCTCTTCACTGACATCTCAGGATCATGGTCACATGACAGCCTCATCAGTGACTCCACAGACTTTCTGTGGCATCACAGCCTCATCAGTAACATCCAAGTCTCACTGTGACATCTCAGCCTCATTACTGACATCAGCTTCACTTCTGGCATCACAGCCAAACCACTGAAATCTCAGCCAAACTGTGATGTCATAGTCTATCACCACTGATATCATAGCTCCATTGTGATATCACAACCTCACGTTAATATCAATGCCTCACAGTGACATCACAGCCTCACTGTGATATCACGGCCTCACTGATATCACAACCTCATGTGTACACACAGCCTCACAGTGACATTACAGCCTCTCCTCTGACATTACAGCCTCAATGTGTCTGCACAGCCTCACCACTGACATTCTAACCTCCTGTGAAATCCAAGCATCACTCCTGATGTCACAGCCCCACTGTGACATAAAAGGCTAACCTGTTGCAATCCATACTGCAATCTTGAATCCAAGGTTCCCCTCAACAAGGTGGGCAAGGCTTCAGTGATGGAGGACAGACAGATAGTTCTTTGGGCTGAGAAAATATGAACTCTTTATTGAAGTTTTTAGCAGCATTTATATACTTTAGAAAATCCAGAGGAAAGGCCAGGAGATGTGTCACCACGTCCATGGGGAAAACATCAACGAAACCAGGACCAAATTCTTTACAAGATGATGTAAAACATATTCATTCCAGGTACCAAAGGAAGAGCAGAGGTGACATATATTTTCTGTGTTGGAACAGACATGATGTCTCCAGGAAGTTAAAGAAGGCATGACACTCAGTTGCCAAAAGCAAAGAGACAATGAATGTAGATTTTCCCTGGGTTATGTATAAACATCAAATGTGTGGGGAAGGGACTGTAAACTAACTAGTCCAGAGAAAAACAACAACAACAAAAAAGATCTAAGAACATACAAGAGATAGACTCAAATTCCATCCAGAAGGAGGAATCTTCCTGCCAGAAGCAAAACTTAATTTACATAGGGAGAGCCTCTAGCACCTACCAATTGCCCATTTAAATGTTAATGTGTCATTCCCCAGCCAGCAAGCTTTAGGCCAGACCAGACAGTAACACTAAGTCAGGCAGTAACACTAAGGCCTGACTATCCCTATATTTTCCTTATTTCTCCTATTTATATCAAATAATGTCATGTCCTTTATCCAGAAATTTTTCCCTTGAAACAACATTCTGTCCATGCTGGACCGTTCACAGTAATGCTAGGATGTCAGTGGTGAAGCTGTGCAGTCACACTAGTATATGATGTCAGAGGAGAGGTTGTGATATAACTGTGGGCCTGTCATATCTGTGATGAGGTTGGGATGTTACAGTGAAGCTGTCTATCACAGAGTGTTTGTGATGTTATAGTGATGTTGTGATGTCAGAGTGAGGTTGTGATATGAGTAGTGACTGTGCTTTCAGAGGAAGACTATGTCATAGGTGAGGCTGTATTTTCACTGGTAAGGTGCTAATATCACAGAGTTTATTGTGTCAAACTGAGGCTGTGATGTCATAGTGAGGCTATGATATCAGAGGTGTAGCTTTATGTCAGTGATGCTTTTATGGCATCGTTCGGCTGTGATGTCACTGTCAAGTTGTGATGTCACCGGGGAAGTTTTTTTTTTTTTTACTTTTTAAAAATTTTATTCAATTCAATCTTTAATTTCTTTGAGAATCTCCAGACAGCTCTATTTCATTTTTGGGAATAACCCCCCATGCAGCAGGTTCGC
Source organism: Typhlomys cinereus (assembly GCA_023101885.1). NCBI lineage: Eukaryota > Metazoa > Chordata > Mammalia > Rodentia > Platacanthomyidae > Typhlomys > Typhlomys cinereus. The sequence goes on along the minus strand of JALPQD010000204.1, from coordinate 3,903,439 downwards.
CTCGATAGCACGAGCACGACTATGTTCATAGCAGCACTGTTTACAATAGCAAAGTCATGGAATCAACCTAAATGTCCAACAGTTGACGAGTGGATAAGGAAACTGTGGTACATCTATACAATGGAGTACTACTCAGCCATCAAAAATGATGAATTACTGGAGTTTGCTGGGAAATGGATGTCATTAGAAACAGTTATATTAAGTGAAGTATCCCAATCCCAGAAAGTTAAGCGCCGTATGTACTCCCTAATAGGTGGCTCCTAGTACCAAACTCACCCAGCCCACATTGAGACACTCAAGGGTAAATCTATGTAATATGGTAATTGCAAGGATTGTGAACAGGAGGGATGGGGTTGGAGAGCCACACCAGACACAAGGAGAGAGGGGAACATGTTACAGCAGAGAAAATCGACCTCCAAGGAATGCAAGTAAGTAACGTGACACCTGGTTAAGTTCACAGACATTCGTTCCTGATCATGTACAACTGAGGGGGTATGATCTCACCAGAAGGAGAGGGCATATAGTCTGGCAGATGAAAAGAGATCATTTTGCAAATGGATGACTGATCCCTCCCTCACCGAGGTTTCCTGCTTTTATTCCATCTATCCTTGAATGTGCTATTATAACAAGACTCCAGTTTAACAGTTTTCTGTCTCTGACCAAGGGGTGACATACAGTGCCCATCAGGATGGAGTGAAGGACATAGCAGGAGCAGCAAAACTGCAAAAGAAAATCAACAAACCACAATCCAGAACTTCAGAGACTCTATATCATCCACATAGAACTAAGCCAGCCTAATCTCCCCCCATCCTGAAGCTCAGGGACATCTGCGGAAGAGGGGGCGGTAAGATTGTAAGAGCAAAAGGATGGGGGGAGCAATGATTTGAAGAGTCTCCACACTAGATAGGGCTGAAGCAATCATAATAGGACTTTGCATGCCCTGCTCCATGTCCGTCACACTATTGACCTCACAAAATCTAACATCGGCTAAAAGGACCAAGATCCTTGGAGGCAAGGGATTGATGGCCACAGTAGTGTTCCTATGTTTAAGGGGAACACGAGAAAGGGTTCAGGGAAATGCCACTGGGTCCTTTTACGTCATCAGAAAGGAGGACCAAGAGGAGAGTTAGGCATATGCAATAAAGGACTCTCTGGGAATTGGGGGGGGGTACTGGGAGATGGGGAGGGAGGGAGGGGGAGCAGGGGGTTCGGGGGGAGGAGGAGGGGGGAGGGAACTGGTCTACCTATTAAGTTTGTAGGAGCGGAAATAATAATAAAAATGTTATAAAAAAAGAAAAAAATGTTATTCAATTGTGTGTGTGTGCGTGTATGCACATGTGTGTATGTATATGTGTATGTGTGTGTGTAGAACCACGGACGAACTCCAGAACCACCATGGACGCCTCCACCTCTTTGTTTATTCTGTCCTGGGGATTCACAGGCTCCACCCTACCAGGACTGGAAACGCAGGCCGCCCCCGCTTCCGCACGGCATCTATACGTGGGATCTGGAATCCAAACTCAGGACCTTCCGCCTGCAAGGCAGAGGCTTAACCCCTGAGCCACCTCTCCAGCCCCACTGGGGAAGTTTTGATGTCACACTGAGATTGTGATGTCAATGGCGACACTGTGGTGTCATAGGGAGGATGTTAGATTTCAGTGAGCCTGTGAGGTCAGTGGTGGGATTGTGGTGCCATTACTGAGGTTAAGTAGGATGTCAGTGATGAGAGTGTGATGTAACATTGAGGATATGATTTCAGAGGTGAGTCCGTGATGTCATGGTTAGACTGTGATGAAACAGTGAGGCTATACCATCAGAGTCAATGATGTGATGTCACAGTTGGGCAATGATTTCAGAGGTGAGCCTGTGGTGTCACAGTGAAACGGTCATGTCACAGTGAGGTTATAACCTCAGAGGTGAGTCTATGGTGTCACAGTGAGACTGTGTTGTTACCAGTGATGCCATGATATCACAGTGAGGCTGTGATGTCAGTAGCAAGGCCGATGTCACAGTGAGACTATGATGTCAGTAAAAGCTGTGATGTCAAATTGTGGCTGATATCATAATGAGGCTATGTCAGAGGTGTGCATGTGATGACATCATGAGGCTATTATGTCAGTGGAAGACTGATGTCAGAGTGAGTTTGTGATATCACAGTGAGACTGGGATGGCACAGTCAGGTTGTAATGTCAGAGTGAGGCTGTGAGTACACAGTGTGGCTATGATATCACAGTGAGTCTCTAATGAAACAGTGATATTGCAATGACACCAGAGAGGTTTTGATGACATAGTGCGTCTGTGAAACTAGTGATTGGCTGATGTCACATTGGGGCTATAAATTCACGGAGAATGTGTGATATCACAATAAGGATGGAATGTCAATGGTGAGAAAGATGTTATAGTGAGTCTATGATATCATCGGTGAGGCTATGATGTCTGTGGTGAACCTATTACGTGACAGTGACACTGGTAAGGCTGTGATATCAAAGGCTGTGTTGTCACTGCTATGACAGTGATGTCAGTATTCTGACTAATATCAGTGGTGATGCTGATATCACAGGTGAGGCTCTGCTGTCACTGGTGAAGCTGTGCTGTTGCTGGTGAAGCTGCAATGTCACAGTGAGGCTGTTATGTCACTGTGAAAGTTGTATGTCACTTTGGGCTGTGAGGTGATAACACTCTGGAAGCTGTGATGTCACAGTGAGGCTGTGATGTCAATTGCAAGTCTGATGCATCAATGAGGATAGGATGTAAGAGGTGAATTGGCAGACTATGAGGTCACTGTTAGTCTGTAATTCCACCATGAGACTTTGATGTCACCATGTGGTTGTGGTGTCACCATGAGCTAATAATGTCACAGGGAGTTGGTAAGGTCACGGTGGAGGCTGAGAGATCACAGTTGTAACAGTCTCGGGAACCTACAGAGACCCTTGAGTGTGTGGATAAGTAGACTCAAAGGCAATGTCACAGACTCCAAAGTCAGATGAGTGGCAAAGCAGGCTCTCAGGCTTGAAGGTTGTTTATTGTAAGTATTGGGCTGCTTATATACCCCACCCAACATCCCATAAGTCCCAGCATGAGCTTTTTTGCTGTGTTGTCCTGTCTGGGTTGGTCTTCTCGGCTAGGTAATTTGACATCAGCACCAGGCAAGGCAGCAGGTTCTAGCTTGAGTAACTTGCTTTCACACATGTGGCCCATACAGATAATACAGGCCTGCCTGGTCCATTCCTCCCTTATATCCATCCTTTTTATTTATTTTGACAGCCAGCGAGAGCGAGTTCTTTGCTCTGACCTTGTTGACCCTGCCTCAAAGTGCACCCAGCATTATAAACTATGCCTGTCTTAGGTCATCCTGTCTCACAGGATCTTACGTGTCACTGACTACTAGCCCTCAAAAGACCTCACCTCTGGAAGACATATCAGGATATGTGGATAGTTGATTAGACATAGGCCTCAAAAAGTCTTCATCCAATCTCAAACCACATCTCAAGGGGGGATATTGCTTGGATGTTCAAAAGCCATAAGAACCTGCAGCATGTTCTTGTTGATGAAGCACTGCTGCGAGATGTGCTTAAGGAAATACTTAAGAAATATATTAATAAAAGAACACTTCCTCCTATGATAGCATAAGTTACAATCTAGAAGGGATCAAACAGCTTTTAAAGTTGCAGATTCTGGTTACAAACCCAGTATTTATAGGCAGGGGAGCCACATTTTCATGGTAATATATTCTATCTGTTGGCTAAAAGTCAGTGAGTAATTAAGGAAGGCCTGAGACCAAGACCCTTTGATGTACTGAGAAAGTTGTTCATGAGCCTTGGAAATGTTGGAGACCTGAGAAGGTGTTAAGCATATAGAGGCATATCAAGGATCACATGAGGGAAGGGCGAGCCTTTAAGGTCTTGAAGGCCAGGTCAAACACCTTTTGACCTGTAGTGGATTGTGATACGGGATCAATATACTGTCCATATCCCGTGATGATATTCAATGTGATGTTAAGAGCACACTGAAGGTTGAGGCAGGCTTGTGCTTCTGCCTGATCATCATATGCAAAGGGCCAATTCAGGAAAATGGCCAGCTCCAAAACTGCTTTAATAAGATGATACTAATCATAATGGGTTTGGAGCTACACGGTCCATTGGAGCAGAATCTTGTCAGAATAAAGGAAGTCAGGGCCTGATTCATTGGCCACCTTACGAATCAGGGAAAGATCAGCAAGTGGGGTACGCACCCAAGGCTGTCATCTTGGAGATGACATTAGGAAGACTGTCTATGACTTTCCACTGGGCAGAATAAACGTTTAGGAATCCACTGCTGATAGAGAAACACAAAGACACCTGCAACTCCAACATAGCCCTGGGTCTGGTTAAGAGACGTATATGTCAAAGGCATTCTGTCACTGTAAAGCCATTAAAGTGTATAAAATGGAGAATGGAATTAAATGAGGTGTATCTAAGAAAGTCTTAAATCCAATTGGAGGATGATATTACAAAGATCTTCCTGGGGGGCCTTTTCTTATCTAAGATGTATAGAGGCCATATCTGAGAAAATATTATAAGTTGACTCTTATATATTGAAATTTAAGATTTTGTAGTTCTTATCTAGGCCCATTTCCAAAATTTTTGTCTTTAAAGTATATGGCCCTTATAATGTAAATATAATAACTAGATTCTATAAGATCCTAAGCAGTTAAGCCCTTTAGGGATTAGAATTTAATGAGTTACCAAATCTCTGTTTAATTAAAATGGAGATAATTGAAAAACACTTGAATACATGAAGCTTAATTCTTAATTTCTAATTTCCAAAGCTCAATGTCTTTTCTTCTATAGCATAGAAGTATAATGCATAACATTTCCTTTAACCATCACCTCTAATTTTCAATCTTCTCATAAACTTAACATTCCACAAACCTTCACAACACACTTTGACATTCTTTTAAGTAACCAACTCATAAACCTCCTGTACATAAACCTTCTTACAAGGTCTTGAAGGCCAGGTCGAACTTAACCTTCTAAGTAACATATTTATTTCCTTCACATACCCTTTTTTTCACTTGATGTTTCCCTGTTGTTTTTACATTAACTATCCCTCAAGAAATGTCTTTTAAAGGCAGTGATAAAAGTAGACCTCATCTTTAAAGGATATTAAGAATTGAGTCTGATTTGGCAATTGTGTAGACAATATACATTTATTTATAAATGTACACTTTGAAATCTAAGATATTGTACCTCTCAATTTACTTATCTACTTTAGCATTAAACAACTACAAAATTTGTATCTTTAAAATACATGAAACTTAAAAACATAAAAGAAAACTTTTGATTTAAGATAAACAGCCTTAAAGCTCATTTTGAAGTGAAAATGTAAAATAATTTATAAAAATTTCAGTTAATTATAGTGCTTTAATTCTTTTAGAGACAAATATATAGATTAATACAATTTAATAAAAGTTCTTTAAATTTTGTAGAGACCAAGGCATTAAATATGGACTAAACAAGTAGCACATGGTCATAGAATACCTGTATGTCTATTTAATAAGCAATCTTTAAAAAAATAAAACCTCTGCAGTTACCAATACCGAGTAGAGCTTTTACTAGTCTATTAATGTTGTTAATCTTCTAACTTCTGTTGAAAGAAATTCGCCAATATTTGTAGGTTATCTTCAAAAATTTGTCTTTTAAGAATTTTTGAACTATCTCAAAAAGTTGTTAACTAACTTATGAGAAGTAGGCAGCTAGAAAAAATTTGTGGAATCCATGAGAAACTGTCATGGAACTAAAAATGGACTCACAGCACTAGAGAGCCATGAGGGGCTAGGGCACCAAAGATGGCTGCCAGAGCAGGATATATCTGTACACCTTAGCAAGCCTAGGGAAACTGGCTTTTTTCTCTTTGGTTAACTCCCATTGGGCGCAACCCCATTGCCCTAGGCCCAGGTGGGGTAAGAGATCAAGTAGGTTGGATATGGAGAGCTCATTTCCATAATACTTAGGGAAGATGGCTATCTTATTTCTGGAAGGATTCAAGTCAGTTCCTCAGCAAGTGTTCCTTCAGGGTGATTCCAGCAGTGGGTGATGACCTTTAGGAATTCCAAAGACCTTAAGAGACCCATCCCAACATGGCTGCTCTAATCCTGCCTTATGCTCCCATAAACTTATTTGAGAACTCAGACTGCTCTGGGGATAAAGAGTGATGACTGCTCTGGCTGCTTCCTGCTGAGTTGGTGGTGAAGGAAGTAAGAAAGGTCTGATGTCCTCATCTACAAAATGCTGGGATAGTCTTGAGTTCTTACATAGATTGTTTTATTACTTCAAGGTCCTCTAAAAGAGACAAAACAGATAAATTAATTCTAAAAGATCTACCTGTTATCTTGCCTGAAATAGGCACTACTTTTGTCTGGTGTAACAGCCAAGAGCTGTAAATAAGTAATTTACATATTGGAGATCTTTCTCCTCTGGCTATTGTAAATCTCCAAGATCACCTTTTTTAAAACCTGCCCCAAAAATGTAATCTGTCTGATTCTTTATATAGAACAATCTAAAACAGTCCTCCTTATTGGGTTCTGTAAAGCAAAGTGACACAAGTCTTTTTAAGATGATAGGGGACATTATTTCCTCACATGGAATGTTCTATATATCTCTAAGCATTATCTCATCTTTAGGATAGGACTATTCCTCAGATCTAAATGAAAGGCCAACATTGATTTGCCACTACTCTGTTCCCTTTTTGTTTGTTTGTTTGCTTATTTGTTTGAAAAATAAATTTATCTAGATCTTCAGAGAAACTCCTTAAGTAACTTAGGCCAAAATCTTGCAAGGAAAAGGAAAACATGAACCTGAGTTGACCCAAATGAACTTAGAATCTCCTGAAAACAGACTACTCTGGGTCCAGATAACATTGATCCTGTTGGTGTCTGGCTAAGGTGGAGGCTTGAAATTCCTGTTCCACCTTAGTAGGAGTACACATGGGAATATGGAATCAGAAAGCAGATTTGTCCCCAAGAAAGAGAGATCATACATACCAGGAGAAGGGAGAAATTACAATGAATTTTTTAAAAGACAATTATGTTTTCTTGGTCACTAGATTTGATGGGATAAAATTCTATAAAAGAAATCAGAGGAATGAGCAAGTTCCATTAAGCAATATTATACAGGCTTTGTTATCTTGGGAATATATGGAAAAACCTTTAAGAACACAATGGCATTTTCATTTGTAACCCTATTAATGATCAAAATCAAGTGAGAAAACAATGAAAGAAAACTTACAATCTATTAAAAAACAATTAAAATCTATATGAACCTAGCAGTTAAGGCCTTAGATGTTACAAAAATTATTTGTTCTCAATTTTAAGTATGCCTACATGTATTTAAAAATGGCATGTCAAAATTTTTATATCAGCGCACAACAGAAATGATAAAAAATTGAAGTGTCCACAGACACAAGACACACAACATGTAAACACAGAACATATAAACTTACAAATACAAGAACAACATTTTATTGTCACCTGTACAATTTAACAGCAACTGTCATAAAATTACCCTTGAAAGCTTTATCAAAGGTGGGTTAACATTTAGGGAAAACATATTTAAAACAAGACCTCATATTAGTTAAGTCCAGCAGCTTAGATTAATTATGAGAAACATCTAGCAAGGAAAACATTCTTATCCATAGTCCAGTTCCCACATATTCTCTTTGTGGATCTAAAGTGCTAAAACTGCAGCTTCATCCCCAAATTCCTCCAAGCCAGCAATTTTAACCTTGAAATCTTTAGTCTCTAGGAGAAATTTTAAGACACGTATCTGGGGCTCCTTACAGTGTGAGGGGAGATTACCTATTTTTCTAAAGAACAGAGACGAGACTAAAGAGGAACAGATGAGACAAGGAATGTATCAGACTCAAATGTCTTGTGCTTTGTGGGGAACTTCCATGGTTTTTAGGTCATGGCCATACACCCACACTGTGTCTCTGGAGGAGTGCCGATCGGGAGACCACTCCTGGGTTCTGTCTGCAGGAGGGTCAACCCTTATGTGGCAAACCAGAACCAAATGGTGTACCTTCCTATAAGTGGACAGGTAAACATAGAGAAAGGGAAAGGGACCTTCATGCTCACCTTTCGTGAAGGTAAAGAACATTAAACACAAAGGGGCCAACTTACTGAAAACCTGCCAAAGGGACACAGTATTCGACACTCAGTGCTGGGAGGAGAAACGGCTGCTGTGGAACCCCCACTCTGGGGTGCCAGATGTAGCAGTCTTGAGGGGTAAGCTGGCTGGAAGTCAACCTCACAGACTCCAGAAGTCAGGCGAGTGGCAGAGCAAGCTCTCAGGCTTGCAGGCTCATTTATTGTTAAATATCAGGCTGTTTATATATTCCATCCAACATCCCATAAATAACAGCATGAGCCTTTTTTCTGTGTTGTCCTGTCCGGGTTGGTCCTCTTAACCAGGCAGTTTGACTTCAGCACCAGGAAAGGCAGCAGGTTCTAGCTTGGGGAAGTTTCATTCACGAATATGGCCCATACAGCTAATATAGGCATACCTGGTCCATTCCTACTACAACAGTGAGATTGTGATGTCAGTGGCAAGGCTGATGTCACAGTGAGGATATGATGTCAGTGGTGATGCTGTGATGGCACATTGAGGCTGTGATGTCACCATGAGGCTATGTCTATAGCAAAGCTGATGTCACAGAGAGTTTGTGATGTCACAGTGAGGTTGTGATGTCAATGTCAGGTTGGAAAGTCACAGTGAGGCTGTGAGGAAACAGTTTGACTATGATGTCACAGTGAATCTGATGAAACAATGATGTGATGTCACTGGAGAGGTTTTGATGGCACAGTGAATCTGTGATGTTAGTGATTAGTCACATTGATTCTGTGATGTCACTGGTGATGTCACAAGAAGGCTGGAATATCAGTGGTCAGAAAGATGTCATATTGAGTCTATGATGTAACTGGTGCATTTATGATGTCAGTGGTGAACTTATAATGTGACAGTGACACTGGTGAGACTGTGATGTCAAAGATGTGTTGTCACTAGTGTGGCAGTGATGTCATAGTTCTGACTAATGTCAGTGGCAATCCTGATGTCGCAGGTGAGTCTGTGCTGTCACTGGTGAGGCTGTGATGTCACAGTGAGGCTATGATGTCACCGTGAGGTTGAGATGTCACTGGTGAGACCATGATGTCACACTGAGTCTGTGATGTCACTGTGAAGGTTGTATGTCACCGTGGGCTGTCATGCTATTATGAAGTGAAATCACTCGGGAAGCTGGGATCAAATAGTGAGGCTGTGATGTCAGTGGCAAGTCCCAATGAATCTACGATGTAACAGGTGAGCCTGTTGTGCCAGTGGGAAGGTTGTGGGGTCACTGTGAGACTGTGATGTCGCAATGAGGCTCTGATGTCAAGGCTGATTCTATGAGATGTCAGTGACACTGTGATGTCAGGGGTGATGAATTCTTTTTTTTCAGAATTTTAAGAAGTAAACTTTATTTAAATAAAAAAATTCTCAATACATTTTTTAAGGTTTTAAATATTATTCTCTTGTAGATGTTCTTCCACCTTGTCACATCTGGTTTTAACATCTGTATGTTGATTGTTTGCTTCTTGCCACTTCTTCAAATTATTTTTTGGTATCTCCAATTCTGTATCTTGGGCTCCACTGGACAGATCAACTTGGTTTGCTTCAAGTCTTCTTTTTGATTGCTTTAGTATTTCATTGAACTCTTCCTTCAATTTTTCACAAAGATATTGGATATTTTTCATCTGCATATTTTCTTCTATCCAAGTCAAGTCTGTCTGACATCAATCATTACTCTTAAATCAAAAAGTCTTAGTTCCTTCTCATTAATTTCACGATTAAACTTTGACAGAGTTTGATTTGCTTTTTGTGCAATCCTTTCCATTTCATTTGTCGGTTTCTTATTTTTATTTTCTGAATATTTATGTTTTCTGGATATCAATTCATTTTCTCGTTTTTGACATTGTATTATTGTTTCATAAGTGTAAATTGCTTTCCGAATTTCCGCCGGTTCTCTGGAATCTTTACTTCATGCTGCCGAATCAGCCTTAAAATATAATTTGGCAACTCATGATGATTGACAACCAAATGATTGAAATTCATAGAGAGGTTAAGACGCCATTGGTGAGGCTGAGCAGTCACACTGAGGGTGTGATGTCAAAAAAGAGGCTGTGATATCACAGTGAGACTGATATCAGAGGTGATAGACTATGACATCACAGTTCAGCTGAGATTTTAGTGGACATGCTGTGATGTCAGAAGTGTGGCTGATGTCAGTGATGAGGCTGGAATGTTACTGGTGAGGCTGTGATGCCACACCAATCCTGTGATGTTACCATTGAAGCTGTCATGTGACTATGAGCTTGACATATCAGTGGTGAGGCTGTGGTATTATAACGAGTAGGATGTCCGTGGTGTCACTGATGCTATGATATCAGTGGTCAGACTGTTATGTCACAGTGAGACTGAGATGTCAGAAAGTGAGGCTGTGATATTATTTTGATGCTGTAATGTCACTATGAGACTGTGAAATCACAGAGAGCTTGCGATGTCACAGTGAGTCAGGGAGGTCACTGTGGAAGATGTGATGTCAGTGGCAAGGCTGAATTCTCCATGAGGCTATGATATAATAGGTGAGTCTATGATGTAACAGGTTAGACTGTTAGATCACACTGAGTCCTGTGGGAAGATTGATATCACAGTGAGGCAGTGATGCATGTAAGGCTGTGGTGTCACTATTTATGATATCAAAGGCTGTCACTGGTGAGGCTGTCACATCACTGTTTCCCTGTGTTAACTAAGGTGAGGCTGTGTTGTCATAATAAAGCTAGGTAGGATACCAGTGGTAAGGCTGTGATGCCACAGTGTGGTTATGATGTCACCATGAAGCTATGGTGTACCTAGTGAGGCTGTGATATCACAGTGAGCCTGTCATATCAGTGGTGAGGTTTTGCTGGCACAGTGTGGCTGTGATGTCACAGTGAGGTTGTGATGTCAGTAGTGACTGTGCTTTGGTAGGGTGACTATCTAATTGGTGAGGTTCTATTTTTCACTGGTAAGGCTCTATGCTGTGAAGTCAAAATGAGGCTATGATGTCAGAGGTAAAGCTTTATGTCATAATCATGCTTTGATGGCACAGTATGAATGGGAAGTTAGTTGTGAAGCTGATCTCACAATGAGGTTGGAATGTCATTGGTGAAGAGATATCAATAGCGACATTGTGTAGTCACATGTAGGCTGTCATGCTTCAATGAGCCTGTGAGGTCAGTGAGGCTAGGGGGGATGTCAGTGGTGAGGGTGTGATGCCACATTGAGACTATGAGTCCAGAGGTGAATCTGTGATGTTGTAGTGAGGCTGTGATGAAATAGTGAGGCTATAACATCAGAGATGATGCTGTGATGTCACAGTTGGATAATGATTTCAGAGGTTATCTTGTTATATCATACTCAGGCTGTCATAACACAGTGAGGCTATAAACTCAGGTGAGGCTATGATGTCACTGTGAGATTGTGTTGTCACCAATGATGCTGTGATATCACAGTGTGACTGTGACATCACAGTGAGGATGTGATTCCAGTGGTTAAGCTGCAATATCAGAATGAGGCTGATGTGAGTGACGAGAGTATGATGTCCCAATGAAGCTGGCACGTCACTGGTGAGACTGTGATGCCATTGTGAGGCTTTGATGTCACTGTGTGGCTGTGGTGTCGCCGTGAGCCTGTGATGTCACAGCGAGTTGGTGATGTCACAATGGAGGCTGTGAGGTCACAGTGACACTGTGATCTCAGTGGCAAGGCTGATGTCACAGGTGAGGTTCTGCTGGCACTGATGAGTCTGTGATGTCATACTGAGTCTGTGATGTCACTGTGAAGGTTGTGTGCCACCATATTCTGTGATGTAACCATGTGTTGCTGAATCCCCTGCCGGGCCAGCCGGGGGAAGAGGGGAAATAGCATGACCTTGTGGGTGCGAGGCAAATGGGTGAGCCAGCAATGGGGTCACCACCCAGACCCTGGGAGTCAGGCGAGAAGGAGCACGCAGATGATTAGTTGGCTGCAGACTCAACTTTACTCAGGAAGTGTTTGAGCTCCAATCAGGTGTGTCCACCCCTCTACTCAGGGGAGGAGGGGAGCAGCCATCAATCATTCAGCTGTTTACTGGGTGTCCAGGTTAGATGGCCTCCTTCCCATTGGTTGTTCATCCTCCCACCATTTGGTTGTTCATCCCACTGTCTGTATGATTTCTTGTCAGGTTTATCTGTAGTCAGACCTCCTGCATTTGGGAGCCCAGGCTAGGGCCTCCCTGAATTGATAGTGCCACAATTTCACCCTGTGGGGGTTCTCGGGGATTGCAGCTTTGTCCTGCAGGCCGGTCTCGCAGGTCTTCCACAAGGGGGATTGTGGAAAGGTGAGTGTGCTATCTACCTGCTCCCAGCCCTCCTTCCCGAGGACAATCAGATGTGACAAGGAGTCTAGTCAAGGACGAACTCCTTTATTGCACGTCCATAGCCCTCTTATAAAGGCAGAAACTGCAAGGGGAATTCTAGGGTGGGGAAATGGGCAACCAATCATCTTAAAGGTCAAGCCAGCACACAGGCTGTATGTAGCAAGATTTCTTCAAAACATCCTGAGCTACGCCCCTTATTGTCTTCCTCCATCAAAACATCTTTGTCTAAGCTTGCCAGACACCCAGGTCACCTAGACTGAGGCCCCCCACACCCTTTTATACATAAAATTTTTTCAGTGGGGACCATGATACCTGGGGTGACCCCGAGCCTCTTCAGCTGCGTGGAACATAGGCGACTATACCTGTCTTAGGTTGGTCACCACACTCGTGTGGAGCCTTACCTATCATTGACAACTAGTCACGAGACCATAGCAGAGAAGGAATCATGGTTCCAAAGGAGAACTCAAGCAGTGGCAGAGAAAAAGAGATTTTGCCAGAGCAGGAGCAGGCGGAGGGGCTGTATGCAAGGCAGGCGGAGAGGCTGTAGGTGAAGCAGGTAGAGAAATGACTCAGAAGAGCTGGGAAGACATAAATCAGAACCTAACAATTGTAAGTTGGTAAGTCATAGCTTCAACAGAGGACAGCCAGGCTTATGATGAGCCTTTGGTGATCTTAGGAATATGTGAGGCCTGAATGGATGATCTGAGCCTGAATGGATGATCTGAGGACCTGGAAACCAAGCTTTATTATTTCGGGAATATATGAAAAAATTCTTTAAGAAAACTTGTATGAAAGAAAACTTACAATCTATTAGAAAAACAATAGTGATAGATATAAAACATAAGTAGTTAAGGCCTTAGATGTTACCAAAATTATTTGTTCTTATATTTAAGTATGTATACATGTATTTAAAAATGGTATGCCTAATTTTTATATTAGCGAGCAATAGAAATTAAAAATAGAAGTGGCCACAGACACAAGACATATAACATGTAAACACAGAACATATAAACATAAAAGCAAATGAACAACATTTTACCAGCAACTGTACAATTTACCAGCAACTGTTTTACAATTACCCTTGAAAGCTTTATCAAAGGTGGATTAACATTTAAGAAAACCTTATTTAAAACAAGACCTCATATTAGTTACATCCGACAGCTTATCTTAATTATGAAAAACATCTAGCAAGGAAAAATATTCTCATCCATAGTCCATTCCCACATTTTCTCTGGGGGGATCCAAGGTTTTAAAATCATAGCCTCATTCCAGAATTATTCCAAGCCAGCAGCCTTAACCTTGAGTCCTCTAGTCTCTAGGAGAGATTTTAAAACCTATTGGGAGACCAGTATCATCTGAAGTAGAAAATATAGCCAGGAAAGAGGGGGATTCAAGAGCTACAGGAAGACAAAGAGGGAAAGGGACTAGGACCCAAAGATTGTCAGCGGAGATTAGAGCTGCCAGGGGAATCCAGGCTGACGCTTGTCATTTTTCAGTCATTCCTGATGACAAGTAAATCAATTGCAGAATGGAGGAGACAAGAGGGTACCCAAATAGGGTTCAAGGTGGGATCTGGAAGAACACAAGCATATCTTTGGCCCTGTATTAATAGAGGGTGAGGTCCCTTCCACGTATCCATTAGGGGATCCTTCCAACGGACAAGGGGCAAGAGCATCATAGTGGGTTGAGATTTCCAATGTTTGTAAACTGGAGATAAACCATGGTTATCAAAGGTGAGGAAATTAACGGTGAAGAGAGCCTCGATGAGCCACAGGTGAGGATGTGAGGAAGGGGTGTTAGTTCTTTGTAAACAGTCCTTTAAGGTCCTGTTTGTACATTCAATTATGCCTTGTCCCTGAGGGATATAAGGGATACCAGTAACAGGATGGGAAGGAGGGATGAACAACCAATGGGAAGCGGCCAAGATGAGAGAAAGGAGCAAAATTGAGCAGATGTGTAAGCAGGGCCGTTGTCTGTTTTTATAGTCCAAGGCACTCCCATAACCAGCATAGCCATTTTTACAGCCTTTATGGCATGGCTAGCCTTTTCTCCTGTTAAAGCAGTGGCATAAATAAATTTGGAATACGTATCTGTGATGACATGTATATACTTGAGTGTTCCAAATGAAGGAAGTGGGTCACATCCATCTGCCATAAAGAATTAGGTGAAAGTCCCCTAGGGTTAACTCCCTGAGGTTGTAAGAGACCCAGAAGTGCAAAAGGTGCACAAGCAGCACAGGTGCACAGGTCCTGCATAAGTGTTTACATTGAGTAAGAGTTAGTTCAGGATATAGTTTGTGGAGGTTGGAAGGGGACATGTGAAATTTTTGATGAAGGAGCCTAGCTTGTTCCAACAATGGAAAGAGACTGTCATGATAAGTTCATCTACCTCATAATTGCCTTGCGCTATGAATCTTGAATGAGATCTTATGTGTTCAATAAAAAGGGGATGTTGTCTATTCTCTAGAAGCATTTTAAGCATCTGTAACACACTATCCACAGGGGATGATGAGCCTCTAAAGCTGAAGAAGGAAATAATCTTAGTAGACTGTACCACATACTGACTGTCAAGAAAATGTTAATGGGCCCAGTTTGGGTTTCCTCTAAGGTTTTGATAATGGCATATAGTTCACCAATTGGAATTGGTACAGATCCTTTATTGGGCAATACAAAAATTTTGTCTGGTTTATTAGGGGCTTTGATTATCACCCCTATTGGATGGGTGTTGGCATCAGTAAAAGCACACGGAGTATCAGGGATGGGTGAGGAAGAGGGGAAGGTAAGAGAATGGGACTGTATCATGAGGTATTGTAAAGTCTGAAGGAACTTATCAGGAGGAACACCTGTATAGCCTGTAAATATAGCTTGGAAAAGGAAATTATCTCTCATTAAAAATTGAATTTCTGTTAGGGAAATGGCAAGATCATTTTATCAGGCTCCCTGTTGAAAATTCTGTTACAATATGTACGCACCTTATGAAAGGTGGACCACGAAGGATGGATCCAAAAAAGGGGTCCTTGTTTTTGCCAGATGAGGCCTAAAGGGATCTCCCTTGTAGAGAGGACAATTCCCCATAAGAGTTCCTGTGTGTTTATTCTAAGATGTCATCATAAAAGGCTTAGTCATATGTTATTAAAATAACACCCATGGCAGTCATCATCTCTGCCCCACAGAGTGGTAGTGATATCTGCTACTAGTGGTTTAATATGGCCTATATTGCCATCATGGTCTTTCCAGGTCATACTGCTTGTAACTTTTTTGGCCGGTTGGTTTCCTCCTACCCCTTTTACAGGGGGACCTTGTTTGTATTCCCAATGAGACATTTATCAAGCATCGTTCTCTGTGATTATGTTGACATCAGCTCCCGTATCTAATATGCCTTTGATTGATGTCCCATTCAGGGAGACCGTCATTCGAGGTACATGGTCATACACAGGGAGTGTCCATTGGATGCTAGGTGACCCTCTTTTTAGCGAGGCTGAGGGTTGCCCCTCCTTGAGTTTAAAGGAGCCTTTCTATAGTTGGATCTACATTCTTTAGCCCAATGTAAACTTCTCCCACATTTGGGGCAGGGTGTTTTGGCTTAATCATGAATTTAGGGCATGAATATTTAAAATGTCCAGGCTCTCTACAACCCCAACATAAGGGAGGGGTCCTTTGTCTGTCTCTGAATAGTCAGAGAATTAACAGAAGTAGCCAAAGCCTTAAAAGGGATAGTGGAGGGATTGATATCTTTGGTAGCTACTATCCATATAACTGCATTACGGGTAGGTGTATTTGCTCCTTCCCAGATCAGATCTTTAATCAATGTGTCTCTTGTTGGTCCATCTGGGGTGCGTCTCTCTCTACCGCTTTAGTCACACATGTTAAAAAGTCAACAAATCTTTCATCAGGTCCTTGGATAAGGTTGCAAAAGAAGTACTCTGGTTTTTGAGGCCTGCAAGCCTTTAGGCTTTGTAAGGCCATTTGTCTAACCTGGTCAAAGTACATGCGAGTTGTAATGTTAGATTGTGAAACAGGATCACTATATTGACCTCTACCTGTAAGCATATCTATTGTAATTTGTATATTATATTGTAGATTAGTACGGGCTTGGCTTTCAGCCATGTCATCATAGGCTGCTTTCCACTGTAGAAAATCTGAGGGAGAGACAATGGCCTTGAAGAGAAAATACCAATTATAATGGGTCTGTAATTGGAGAGCCCATTGTAAAAGGACCTGTTCAAAATAAGGGGAGTCGACCCCACCTTCCTTTATAGCTTTTTAAATTAATGCCAGGTCCCCTAAGGGGGTAGAAACCCATAACCTCATTTGGACGCTAGGTTCCATATTTACAGGGAAGGCAGCCATAGGATTATGGGAATGTCTGTAAGTGGGTCGCTCTAGAGCATCCCCAGGTGCCCCTGGTGCGACATGATTGCCAGTGAAGGAGGATCTCAGTCCAAGTGAAGGGTCTTGTGTAGGATGTATTTGGGAAAGGCAACTAAGGTCCTGCCACGGGTATGTATGAGAGGGAGGTCAGTGGTAGAAGTCTTTTCGGACAGGGGAGGGTGGCGTTGCCCCCAGCATGAGCCTGTGAGTCCACTGCAGAGTCCTTGATCTGGGAGGGGAGGTATGCAGAGGAGGAAGGGCTAATTCTGGGTCTTCCCCATAAGTTTCATTGTGACAATTAATCACTTCTTCGACGGGGGATCCTTTAAGGCTTGCAACAATGCCAAGGAGGATGGGAATAAAGGGGACAGGAAGCATATGGCCTTTCTGGACTTCCCTCTTATGGGCCAGGAAGAGCACTCCCATCCAAATCTGTGCATCCCAGGCATTTTCTGGTGAAATCCAAGGAGCTAAAATTAAGGCTTCCTCCCCAAAACCTCTAAGTCCTTTGGTGTCACTTTGATCCTATGTGAGTCTAGTAGAGCCTTAAGGGCAATCAGTTAGGATGTCTTCTGATGGGACAGTAAATTACCCATTGTGGAGAGGAAAGGTTCCCTAATGGAGCAGAGGTGTCTAGGGGGTGAATGGATAAGGCAAAGAAGCAAGCAAAAAATGAAAAGCAGCAACTAGAATTGAGGTGAACTTGAAAGCAATTCCTAAAAGGGTAACCAACGTTCAAGGGGAAACCTAGCATTGCAGATACACAGGAATGCTTTGGATCCAAGCATCTGGTGAAGGTGTGATGTTTCAATGAGTCTGGAATGTTATTGGTGAGAAAGATGTCATAGTGAGTCTATGATGTCACTGGTGAGGCTATGATATCAGTGGTGAACCTATTACATGACAGTGACACTGGTGAGGGTGTGACCTTAAATGCTATTTTGTCACTGATGTGGCAGTGATGGCAGTGTTGTAACTAATGTCTGTGGTGATGCTGATGTCACAGGTGAAGCTGTGCTGTCACTGTTGAGGGCACTGTGTCACCCTGAGGATGGATGACACTGTGGAGGTTGGATGTCACTGTGGGCTGTCAAGTCATCTTGAGGTGATGTCACTCTAAGCTATGATGTCACACTGAGGCTGGTATATCAGTGGCAAGACTGATATCACAATGAGGCTATGATATAACAGGTGAGTCTGTGATGTCCCTGGGCAGACTGTGAGGTCACCGTGAGGCTGTGATGTTGCAGTGAGGCTCTGATGTAAAGATTGATTCTATGAGATGTCAGTGAGGCTTTTAGGTCAGGAGTGATGCTGGGATGTCACAGTGAGGTGAGGATATCAGTGGTGAAGCTGTACAGTCACACTGAGGCTGTGGTGTCAGAGGAGAGGTTGTGATGTCAATGTGAAGTGGTGATGTCACCGTGAGTTTGTGTTATCACAGTGAAGCTGTGATAATAGTGGTGACCAATTAGGACATCACAGTTTGGCTGTGATTTAGTGGTTGGGCTGCGATGTCAGAATAGAGGCTGATGTCAGTGATGAGGCTGAGATGTCACAGAAAGCCTGTGATGTCACAAATGAGGCTATAATACCACTGTAAGGCTGTGATGTCACTGTGGAGCTTTGAAGTCACTATGAGTCTGTGACATAACTGAGGCATTTCAATGTCACAGTGAGGCTGTGATGTCAGAAATGAGGCTATAGTGCCACAGTGAGTCTGTGATATTACTGTGAAGCTTTGTAGTCACTATGAGTCTGTGATATCACTGAGACATTGATGTCTCAGTGAGGCTGTGAAGACACGGTGTAGCTAAGATGTCACAGTACAGCTCTGATGACACAGTGATGTTGTGATGTTACTGGAGAGTTTTGGTTGGCACAGTGAGGCTGTGATGTTAGTTGTGAGGCTGATGTTACAATGAGGTTGTGATGTCACTGCTTAAGGTGTGATGTCACAATAAGGTTGGAATATCATCAGTGAGAAAGATGTCGCAGTGAGTCTATCATGTCACTAGTGAGGCTATGATATCAGTGGTCAACCTATGATATGACAGGACGCTGGAGAGGCTGTGATGTCAAAGGCTGTGTAGTCACTCATTTGACAGTGATGTCAGCATTCTGCCTAATGTCAGAGGCAACATTGATGTCACAACTGAGGCTGTGCTGTCACTGGTGATACTGTGATGTCATACTGAGGCTGTGATGTGACTGTGATAATTATATATTACTGTGGGTTTTCATGTTACTGTGAGATGATAGGACTCTGGAAGCTTTGATGTCACTGTGAGACTGTCAGTTCAATGACAAGACTGAAATCACTATGAGGCAATGTTTTATTGGTTGAACCTCTGGTGTCAATGGGCAGGTTGTGAGCTCACTCTAAGGCTGTTGCAGTGAGGCTGTGATGTCAAGGCTGATTCTATGAGATGTCTGTGAGGCTGTGACATAAGTGGTGATGCTTAGATTTCACAATGGGTTTAGGACATCAGGGGTGAAGCTGTGCAGTCACACTGAGGCTGTGATGTCAGAGGAGAGGCTGTAGTGTCACTGTGAGGCTGTGATGTAACCGTGAGGTTGTGCTGTCACAGTGAGACTGTGGTCTCAATGGTGATAGACTATGACATCACAGTTTGGCTGAGATTTCAGTGTTTAGGCTGTGATGTTAGAAGTGAGGCTGATGACAGTGATAAGGCTGAGATGTCACAGTAAGGCTGGGATGTTACTGGTGAGGCTGTGATGCCACCATGACGCTTTGATGTAACCATGTGGATGTGATTTCACAGTTAGCCTGTGATGTCACAAGTAGTGAGTAATGTCATAGTGGAGGCTGGGATGCCAGTGTGAGGCTCTGATGAAACAGTGATCTTGTGATGTCAATGGGGTGGTTTTGATGGAACAGTGAGTCTTTGATGTTAGTAGTGAGGCTAATGTCAATATGAGGCTGTGATGTCACTGGTGAAGTTGTGATATTGCAATAAGGCTGTTATGTCATAATGAGTCTATGATGTCACTGGTGAGGCTATGATGTCAAAGGCTGTGTGAGGTTACTGTAAGTCTGTGTTGACACAGAGTGGCTATGATGTCACATTGAGGCTGTGATGTCACAATGCACCTGTGAGATCAGTGGTTATGCTGGGATGTCAGAAGTGAAACTGATGTGAGAGATGAGGCTGAGGTGTTGCACTGATGATGTAATATAACTGGTGAGGCTATGATGCCACAATAATGTTATGATGTCACCATGAGACTGTGGCATCACTGATAAGGCTGTAACATCACAGTGAGTCTGTCCTATCAGTGGTAAGGCTGTGATCTCAAGTCAGGCTTTGTTAGCACAGAGTGGCTGTGATGTCACAGTGAGATTGTAATGTCACATTGAGGTTGTGATGTGAGTAGTGATTGTGCTTGTACAGGGAGACTATGTCATTGGTGAGGCTGTATTGTCACACTGGTGAGGCTCTAATGTCACAGTGAGTTTATTGTGTCAAACTGAGATAGTGATATCACAATGAGGCTATGATGTCAGAGGTGAAGCTTTATGGCACGGTGATGCTTTGGTAGCACAGTATGGCTATGATGTCACAATGAGGCTGTGATGTCACAATGAGGCTGTGATGTCACAATGAGGCTGTGATGTTATTGGAGAAGTTGAGATGTCACAGTGAAGTTTTGATGTCAATAGCAACACTGTGATATCACAGGGAGGCTGTCATGTTTCAGTGAGCCCTTGAGGTCAGTGGTAAGGCTGCGGTGTCATTGTGAGGCTAGGTAGGATGTCAGTGATGAGGGTGTGATGTCACATTGAAGCTATGATTTCAGAGGTTAGCCAGTGATGTCACAGTGAGGCTGTGATGTCACAGTATGGTTATAACCTCACAGCTGTGGCTGTGATGTCACCGTGTGCTTGTGGTTTCACCGTGACCCTGTGATGTCATAGGGAGTTAGTGATATCTCGGTGCAGTGATGTCAGTAGCAAGTCTGATGTCACAGTGAATCTATGATGTCAGAGCTGATACTGTGTTGTCTCATTGAGTCTGTCATGTCACTGTCAGCCTATGGCACAGCTGTGTATGTGATGTCACCATGAGCCTATTATGTCAGTGGCAAAGCTGATGTCACAGTAGGTTTTTAATATCACAGTGAGGCTGTGATGGCACTGTCAGTTTGTAATGTCACAGGAGGCTGTAAGGACACTGTGTGGCTATGATGTCACATGCAGCTCTGATGATACAGTGACATTGTGATGTCACTGGAGATGTTTTGATGGCCCAATGAGGCTGTGATATTAGTAAAGAGGCTGATGTCACAGTGAGGCTATGATGTCCCTGGTGAATGTGTGATGTCACAATAAGGCTGGAATGTCAGTGTTGAGAAAGATTTCATACTAAGTCTATGATGTTACTGGTGAAGCTATGATGTCAGTGGTGAACCTATTATGTGACAGTGAAATTGGTGAGGCTGTCATGCCAAAGATTGTGTTGTCACTGATGTGGCAGTGATGTCAGTAGTGATGCTTATGTCACAGTTGAGGCTGTGGTGTCACTGGTGAAGCTTTGGTGTCACTGCTGAGGCTGTGATGTCATAGTGAATTTGTGATGTAACTGTGAAGTTTGTGTGTCACTGTGGGCTATCATGTCACTGTGTGTTGCTGATTCTCCCACTGGGTCAGCCAGGGGGAGGAAGAGGAAACAGCAGAGCCTCGGGGCTTGAGGCAGATCAGAGAGCCGGTGACAGGGTCACCACCAAACACCGGGAATCAGGTGAGAAGCAGCAATGGATGCCGCAGATTCTGAGTCATTAAGGGCATTTGGCCTTATATAGGATCAGGGTCCAATCAGGTATTGTCAAGCCTCCTCCGGGGGACATCCACCAGTCATTTAGCTGTTTACTAGGTGTTCATTGCAGGTGCAGGTTAGATGGCCGATTCCCATTGGTTGTTCATCCCTCTACCTATATGGTCCTCTATTTGGACCCTTAGGGGTATGTTTGTATGTCCAGGCTTGTCCTGAATTTGGGAGCCGGGCTAGGGCCTTCATAAAACAATAGTGCCACATTTCAACCTTTTATTTATAAATTTTTTCAGTGAGGACCATGAAAGCTGGGGTGTCCCTGAGCCTCTTCAGCTGTGTGCCTGCCTTAGATTGGTCACCACCCTCGTGTGCAACCTTACCCATCATCGAGATCACTGCAGTGAAGGAATCATGGTCCCAAAGAGGAACTCGAGGTGGCATAGAAAAGGAGGTTTTCATCATTGCAAGGGCATGTGCAGACGCTGTGGGCAAGGCAGGCAGAGAGGCTGTGAGTAAGACAAGCAGAGAAATGATACAGAGGGACTGGTGAGACAAATCAAAATCTAACAATTGTAAATTAGCAAGGAATAGCTTCAGTGAAGGATAGCCAGGCTTCTAAGAGGCATTTGGTGGCCTTAGGAATGTCTGGAGCCTGAATGGATGCCCTGAGGACCTGGAAAGCAAGCTTGGTTTGTAAACAATGAGACCTTATGATTTCTATTTGCATAGGACAATTAGCACTAAAAGGGAAACTCCAAAGATTAACTATCTTACTGATGAAAAGAAGGCAGGTATCCTGTCCCATAATTGTTTGTCAAAGGACACAGCAGTATTAATTTTAATTTTAGTCCTGTTAATTTTTGATATGTCAAAGGATAGTTTGAAATATTCCAGGTTCCATTAATACTGGCAGGCAGGAGGCATATACCATCCTGGACTTCCCTCTTATAGACCCAGAAGAGCAGTGTTCAGGACACATTTAAAGCATTTTGTTTCTTTCTTTCCCTGCTGGGAAGAGATTTCAGGCTTGGGCATGCCTGTTAGTCCCATTATGCAGATGGATCCTCAGAGAAACTCCTTAAGTAACTTAAGCCAAAATCTTGCAAAGAAAAAGGAAATAGGAACATGAATTTACCTAAATGAACTTAGAATTTCCCAAAAACAGGCTATGCTGAGTCCAGATTTTATCATTCTTTGGAATGGAATCTAACTAAAGTGCAGGCTTGAATTCCTGTTACACCTGAGTAGGAATACACAGTGAGCATGGAATTAGAAAGCAGATTTGTCCCCAAGAAACAGAGCTACCAGGAGAAGGAAGAAATTCCAATGAACTTTTTAGAAGACAATTATATCTTACTGGTTGCTAGATTTGATGGGATAAAATTCTATAAAAGAAGTTAGAGGAATCAATCAACCAATATCATAGTGACTTTGTTATTTTGGGAACACATGGAAAAACCTTTAAGAACATAATGGCATTTTCATTTGTAGTCCCATTAAAGATCAAAAGCAAGTGAGAAAATTTTTCATGAAAGAAAACTTAACAATCTATCAGAAAAACAATTGTGATTGATAAAAAACATAACTAGTTAAGGCCTTAGATGTTACCAAAATTACTTGTTCTTATGCGTAAGTATGCATAAATATATTTAAAAATGGCATGCCAAAATTTTTATGTTAGCGCACAGCAGAAATAAAAAAAAATTGAAGGGGCCACAGACACAAGATACATATGTAAGCACAGAACATATAACCTGAACAAGCACATGAACAACATTTTACCAGCAACTGTACAATTTACTGGCAACTGTCTTAAAATTATCCTTGAAAGCTTTATCAAAGGCAGATTAACATTTAGGAAAACCTTATTTAAAACAAGACCTCACATTAGTTAAACTGGCAACTTAGCTTAATTATGAAAAACAGCTAGCAAGAAAAACATTCTTATCCATAATCTGGTTCCCACATATTCTCTGGGGTGATCCAAGGTGCTAAAACTGCAGCCTCATTCCAAACTATCTCTAGGCCAGCAGACTTATCCTTCAGGCCTCTAGTCTCTAGGAAAGATTTTTAAGATATGTATCTAGGGCTCCTTGTAGTTTGAGGGGAGGTTGCCCATTTTTCTAAAGAACAGAGATGAGACCAAAAGAGGTGCAGATGAGACAAGGAATGTATCAGACCCAAATGTCTTATGCTTGGTGGGGGGCTTCCAGAGGTTTGCTAATCCCCCGACCCTATGCACATATGGTGCCTCCGAGTTAGTCCAATTCAATGTAATCGAGCCTGGGCTATAAGTTCTGAGGGCATCAATCTCTCTTGGGATCTCTCTGGGACAAGCCTCAGTTTAAGTGTGTTCATAATCTTAAGTGGGGCTTGCTGAACAAGTGATTGCATTCCTAACCTAAAATGGGGCTCTTTGATCATCAGCAAATCAAATGAGTGATTGGGACTCCTTGATCATCAGCAAATCAAGAGATGACTGTGGTTCTAAGGAACAAACAGGGAATGGGGAAGAGGAGGGGGCCACCTCCTCACCTTCAGGTGCTGTAAGCACATGGAACACAAAACCAAAGGGACTGCTCACCGAACTTTACCAGAGTAGGTGTCTCGTCTATACTGAAGGCAGCCCCACATACAGACATACCCCAGAGTGTCCCAATAGAGGACCATACAGGTGGAGGGATGAACAACTAATGGGAAACGGCCATCTAACTTGCACCTGCAATGAACGACTAGTAAACAGTTAAATGACAGGTGGCTATCTCCCGAAGACGTGATGGCAACACCTGATTGGACCCTGACTCTATATAAGACCAAATACACTTAATGACTCTGAATCTTCAGTATTTTGTCCACAGATGCTTCTCACCTGATTCCCATTGTTTGGTGTGATCCTGGTCAGTTCACTCATTTGCCTGAACCTCCAAGACCCCACTGTTTCTCCCTTTTCCCCCTGGCTGGTCCGGCATGAGATATGGAAAAACTGTGATGTGATATCACTCTGAAAGCTGTGATTTCACACTGAGGCTGTGATATTATGGTGAAGCTGATGTCACAATGAAGCTGTGATGTCATTGAATGTGTGATAAAACAATAAGTCTGGAATGTCGTGGTGAGAAAGATGTCCTAGTGAGGCTCTGATGACACAGTGATGTTGTGATGTCACTGGAGAATTTTTGATGGCATAGTGAGTCCGTAATGTTAGTGGTGAGGCTAAGATGCCACAACCAGGCTGTGGAGTCACTGTTGAGGCTGCCATGTGACCATGAGCCTAATGTCAGTGATGAGGCTGTGATGTCATAACAAAGCTAGGTAGCATGTCCATAGTGTCAGTGATGCTATGATTTCATAGGTTACCTGGTTAAATCACAGTGAGGCTTTGATTTCAGAGTTGAGGCTGTGATGATGTCACAGTGAGGCTGTGATGTTAGAAATGAGGCTATAATGCCACAGTGAGGTTGTGATATCACTGTGAAGCTGTGATGTCACTATAGGCAGTGATGTTTCAGTGAGGCTGTGATGTCACAGTCAGGCTGTGATATTACCATGAGACTGTGATTTCACAGTGAGGCTGTAATTTCACAGTGAGGCTGTGATGTCACAGTGCAACTGACATCAGTGAGGCTGTGATGTCACAGTGAGGCTGTGATGTCACAGTGAGGCTGTGATGTCACAGTGAAGCTGTGATGTCACAGTGAAGCTGTGATGTCACAGTGAGGCTGTGATGTCACAGTGAAGCTGTGAGGTCAGTGGTTAGGCTGTGTTTTCAGAAGGGAGACTGATGTGAGAGATGAGGCTGAGAAGTCTTATTGATGATGTGATATAACTGGTGAGGCTTTGATGCCACAGTGAGGTTGTATGTCACATTGAGGCTGGAGCCTCACTGGGGAGGCTGTAAATATGAGTGAGTTAGTCATATCAGTGGTGAGTTTGTGATCCTACAATGATGTTGTCCTGGCACAGTGCGGCTGTGAGGTCACAGTGAGATTGTGATTTCACAGTCAGGTTATGATGTCAGTAAAGTATGTGTTTTCCCAAAGAGTCTATGTCATTGGTGAGGCTGTATTGTCACTGCTGAGGCTCTATTGTCGCAATGAGTTTATTGTGTTAAATTGAAGCTGTAATGTCAGTAATGTCACAGTGAGGCTATGATGTCAGAGGTGAAGCTTTATATCACAGTGATGCTTTGATGGCACAGTATGGTTGTGATGCCAGGATGAGGCTGTGATATCACTGTGAGGTTGTGATGTCAATGGGAAGTTGTAATGTCACAGTGAGGTTGTGATATCAATAGCGACACTGTGGTGTCAGAGAGAGGCTGTCATGGTTCAATGAGCCTATGAGGTCAGTGGTGATACTGCGTGTCATAGTGAGGTTAGGAAACATGTCAGTGATTAGTATGTGATGTCACATTGAGGCTATGATTTCAGAGGTGAGCCTGTGATGTCATAGTGAGGCTGTGATGAAACAGTGAACTATAATGTCAGAGATGAGGCTGTGATGTCACAGTGAGGAATTGATTCCAGTGGTTAGGCTGTGCTATCAGAATAAGGCTGATGTGAGTGACGAGAGTATGATGTCCCAATGAAGCTGCCACGTTACTGGTGAGACTGTGATGCCATTGTGAGGCTTTGATGTCACAGTGTGGGTGTGGTGTCACCATGAGCCTGTGATGTCACAGGGAGTTGGTGATGTCATGGTGGAGGCTGTGATGTCAGTAGTGAAGGTGTGATGTCACAATAAGCCTGGAAAGTCAGTGGTAGGAAAGATGTCATAGGGAGTCTATGATGTCACTGGTGAAGCAATGAAATCAGTGGTGAACCTATTACATGACAATGACACTGGTGAGGCTATGATGCCAAAGGCTGTTTTGTCAATGGTGTGGTAGTGATGTCAGTGTTCTAACTAATGTTAGTGGAGATGGTGATGTCACAGGTGAGGCTGTGAGGTCACCGTGAGACTGTGCTGTCATGGCCAGTCTGATGTCAGAGTGAGACGATGATGTCAGTGGTGATGCTGTGATGTCACATTGAGACTGTGATGTCACAATGAGGCTATGTCAGTGATGTGCATGGGATGTCACCATGAGGCTATTATGCAGGGGCAAGGCTGATGTCACAGTGAGTTTGTGATGTCACAATGAGGATGTTATGGCACTGTCAAATTGCAATGTCACAATGAGGCTGTGAGGACAGAGTGTGGCTATGATGTCACAGTGATGCTCTAAGGACACATTGATGTTGTAATGTCCCTGGAAGGGTTTGGATGGCACAGTGATGCTATGATGTTAGAGGCGAGGCTGAAGTCAAAATGAGGCTATGATGTAACAGGTGAGCCTGTGGTGTCATTGGGCAGGCTGTGAGGTCACTATGAGGCTGTGAAGTTGAAGTGAGCTTCTGATTTCAGAGGTCAGCCTCTGATGTCATAGTAAGGCTGTCATGTCACAGTGAGGTTATAACCTTGGAGGTAAGGCTGTGATGTTACAGTGAGTCTGTGTTGTCACTGGCGTGGCAGTGATGTCAGTATTCTGATTAATGTCAGTAGCATCCCTGATGTCACAGGTGAGGCTGTGCTGTCACTCATGATGCTGTGATGTCATCTTTGAGTCTGTAATATGAGTGGTAAGACTGATGCCACATTGAGGCTATGATGTAACAGGAGAGCCTGTGGTTTCAGTGGGCAGGCATGAGTGCAGCTTTGAGATCAGTGATTAGGCTCTGATTTCAAAAGTAAGACTTATGTGAGAGATGAGGCTGAGATGTCCCGTTGATGATGTAATATATCTGGTGAGGCTGTGATTCCACGGTGAGGTTATGATATCACCATGAGGCTGTGGTGTCCCTGGGAAGGCTGTGATATCACTGTGAGCCTGTCATATCAGTAGTGAGGCTGTGCTGGCACAATGTGGCTGTGATGTCACAGTGGAGTTGGTGATGTCACGGTGGAGGCTCCAAGGACACAGTGAGACTGTGATGTGTGATGGTGAAGGTGTAAAGTCTCATTGGGGTTGTAATGTCACAGTGAGGCTATGTACTAGGTGTGTATGTAATGTCACCTTGAGGCTATTATCTCAGTGGCAAGGCTGATGGCACAGTGAGTTTGTGATGTCACAATGAGGCTGTGATGGCACTGTCAGGTTGTAATGTCACCGTGAGGTTGTGAGGATGTAGTGTGGCTATGATATCACAGTGAGTCTCTGATGAGAGAGTGATGCTGTGATGTCACTGGAGAGCATTAGATGGCACAGTGAGGTTATGATGTTACTGGTGAGGCTGAAGTCACAATGAAGCTGTGATTTCACTGGTAAAAGTGTGATGTCACAATAAGGCTGGAATATCAGTGGTGAGAAAGACCTCATAGTGGGTCTGTGATGTTCCAATGAGGTTATGATGTTAGTGATGAAACTTACATGATAGTGACACTGGTGAAGCTGTGATGTCAAAGGCTGTGTTTTGACTGGTGTGGCAGTGATATCAGTGTTCTGACTAATGTCAGTGGTGATGCTGTACTCTCATTGGTGAGTCTGTGATGTCATATTGAGGTTGTCAGTGGTGAGGCTGTGCTCTCATTGGTGAGTCTGTGATGTCACATTGAGGTTGCTATGTCACTTTGAATGTTGTATGTTACTGTGGGCTGTCATGTCACCATGAGGTGATATCACTCTCTGAAAGCTGTGATGTCACAGTGAGGCTGTGATGTCAGTGACAAGACTGATGTCACAATGATTACATGATGTAACAGGTGAACCTGTGGTGTCAGTGGGCAGGTTGGAAGGTCACTGTGAGGATATGATGTCACAATGAGGCTCTGATGTCAGGGCAGATTCTATGAGATGTCAGTAAGGCTGTGATATCAGGGGTGATGCTTGGAATTCACAGTGAATTTAGGAAGTCAGTAGTGAGGCTGTGCAATCACACAGGCTGTGATATCAGAGGAGAGGCTATGATGTCACTGTGAGGCTGTCATGTAAACTTGTGGTTGTGAAATCACAGCTGTGATATCTCAGTGAGGTTGTGATATCAGTGGTGATAGACTATGACATCCCATTTCAGCTGAGATTTCAGTGGTTAAGCTGTGATGTCAGAATTGAAGCTGATGTTAGTGATGAGGCTCAGATGTCACAGTGAGGCTTGGATGTTACTGGTGAGGCTCTGATGCTACAGCGTGACTTTGGTGTCACTGTTGAGGCTCTTACATGACCGTGAGCCTGAGATTTCAGTGATGAGGCTATGGTATCATAGCAAGGCTATGTCACTGTTGCTATGCTTTCAGCATCTTAATCCAACAATACTATTTTGACAAGGTCCATTATGACAGAATATTGTTTCAAGGAAACAATTTCTGGATAAAAGACATGATGTTTTTATTTGATATAAATAAGGAGAAATAAGGAAAATAAGGGGTTGGTCAGGCCTTAGTGTTACTGCCTGATGTAGTGTTACTGTCTGGTTCTGGCCTAAAGCCTGCTGGCTGGGGAGTGACACATTAACATCTAAATGCGCAGTTACTAGGTCCTGGGAGCTCTTTCCATGTAAATTAAGTTTTGCCTCTGACAGGAGGATTCCTCCCTCTGGAATTTGAGTCTATCTCTTGTATTCTTAGATCTTTTTTTGTTGTTGCTGTTGATTTTTCAGGGCTAGCTAGTTTACAGTCCCTCCCCCACACATTTGATGTTTATACATAAACCAGGAAAATCTAGTTTAAAACATTCATTTGTCCCTTTGCTTTTTTCAACTGAGTGTCATGCCTACTTTAACTTTACCTGGAGACATCATGTCTGTTCCAACACAGAAAATTATATCACCTCTGCTCTTCTTTTGTTACCAGCAATGAATACATTTTATATAAACCTATAAAGAATTTGGTCCTGGTTTTCTTTGATGTTTTCCCTATGGGCGTGCTGACACATTCCCTGGCCTTTACTCTGGATTTTCTAGAGTATAAAAACTCTACTAAAAATTTCAATAAAGAGTCCAGATTCACTCAGCCCAGAGAACTTTCTGCCTGTCCTCCATTTGCCTAAGCCTTGCCCACATTGTCAAGGGGAGCTCTGGATTTGAGGTTGCAGCTTGGACTACAACAGTTAGCCTGTTATGTTACAGTAAGGCTGTGATGTCAGAAATTAGGGCATAATGCCACAGTGAGATTGTAATATAACTGAAGCTGTGATGTTACTGTGAGGCTGTAACATCACAGAGAGGTTTAATGTCACAGTAAGGCTAGAAAATCAGTGGTGATAAAGTTGTCATAGTGAATCTACAATGTTACTCAAGTTATGGCTTCAGTGGTGAACTTCTTACATGACAGTGACACTGGTGAGGCTGTGATGTCAACGGCTGATTTGTCATTGGTGTGGCAGTGATGTCAGTGTTCTGACTAATGTCCGTGGTGTCGCTGATGTCACAGGTGAGGTTGTGCTGTCACTGTTGAGACCCTGATGTTACACTAAGCTGTGTTGTCCCTGTAAAGTTTGTATGTCACTGTGGGATGTTATGTCAATGTGAGATGATATCATTCTGGAAGATGTGATGTCACATTGAGGCTGTGATGTCAGTGGCAAGACTGATGTCACAATGAGGCAATGATATATCAGGTGAGCCTGTTGTGTCGTGGGCAGGCTGTGAGTTCACTGTGAGGCTGTGATGTCGCACTGAGGCTGTGATGTCAGGACAGATTCTATGAGGTATTGGTGAGGCTGTGATGTTAGGGGTGATACTTAGATTTCCCAATGAGTTTCAGATGTCAGTGGTGAGACTGGGCACACTGAGACTGGAATGTCAGAGGAGAGGCTGTGATGTCACAGTAAGGCTGTGCTGGCATAGTGTGCCAGTGATGTCACAGTGAGGTTTTGATGTTACAGTGAGGTTGTAATGTCAGTAGTGACTGTACTTTTACAGTGAGACAATGTCATTGGTGAGGCTGTATATTCACTGGTGAAGCTCTAATGGCACAGTAAGTTTATTTTGTCAAACTGAAGCTGTGATGAGACAGGCTCACTGTGAAATTACGCCTCACCAGTGACACCACAGCCTCATGGTGACATCATAACCTCACTGTGGCATCACAGCCTCACAAGTTAAATCATATCGTCAATGTGAAATCTCAGTCTCATCTCTAACATGTCTCATTTCTGAAATCAGAGCCTAACCACTGACTTCACAGCTACACTGTGATGTCACACCCTTACTTTGCCATCAAGGCCTCACAGTGACATCACAGACACCCTTTGACATCACAAGCTCACCACTGGTATCCTACCCAGCCTTACTATGACACCACAGCCTTACCACAAATAGTACAGACTCAGTAATGTGACAGCCTCAACGTGACATCATAGCCTTTGACATCATAAGCATTGACACCACAGCCTCACATGTTACATCACTTCCTCATTGTGACATTAATGTTCCCACAGATATCATAGCCTCAAAGTGACCTCACAGTCTAACATGCTACATTATAGATTCACCTGTTACATCATAGCCTCATGGTGAAATCAGCCTTTCCACTGACATTACATCTTCCACAGTGATCTCACAGTCTCACTGTGACATCATACCATCACTGTTACATTACAGCATCATGGTTACATCACAGCTTCAAAACTGGTATCCTACCTCACCTTAGTATGACACCATGGCCTCACCACAGATAGCACAGACTAACTGACATGATGATCTCAGTAGTGACATCATAGGCTTTGACATGATAAAGAGTGACACCACAGTGATACATGTTACATCACTGCCTCACTGTGACACCAATCTTCCCACAGATATACAGCCTCACAGTGACATCACAACTTCCCCAGTGACATCAAAACCTCACAGTGATATCACAGCCTCATTGTGACATCACAGCTATATCGTGCCATCAAAGCATCACTGTGACATAAAGCTTCATCTCTGACAACATAGACTCACTGTGATATCACAGCCAAACTGTGATGTCATAGTCTATCATCACTGATACCACAGCCTTACTGTGATATCACAACCCACCCTAACATCATTGCCTCACAGTGATATCACAGCCTCCTCTGACATCACAGCCTCAGTGTGACTGCCTGCCCTCACCAATGACATCTTAACCTCACTGTGAAATCCAAGCATCACTCCTGACATCACAGTTTCACTGACATCTCATAGAATCAGCCTGACCTCAGAGCCTCACTGTGACATCTCAGCATCACAGCAACCTCACAGCCTTCCCACTGACATCACAGGCTCACCTGATAGATCATACACTCATTGTGACATCAGTCTTGCCACTGATATCACAGCCTCACTGTGACATCACAGCTTCCAGAGTGATATAACCTTATGGTGACATCACAGCCCACAGTGACATTCAACCTTCCAGTGACATCACAGTCTCAGTGTAACATCATAGATTCACCAGTGATAGCACAGCCTCACCTGTGACATCAGCATCACCACAGACATTAATCACTGATACACCAGTCACAACACGGACACACCAGTGAAAACACAGACTTTGACATCACACCCTCACCAATGTCACTGTCACATAATACGTTCACTGCTGACACCATAGCCTCACCAATGACATCATAGACTCATTATGACATCTTTCTCACCACTGACATTCCAGCCTATTGAGCTATCACACCTTCACCAATGACATCACAGCCTTATTGTAACATTAGGCTCACCTCTAACATCACAGCCTCACTGTGCCATCCAAACCATTCCACTGACATCACAACATCACTGTATCATCAGAGCCTCACTGTGACATCAGCCTTACCACTGACATAATAGGCTCATGTTGACATCACATACATACCTCTGACATAGTCTCACTGTGATATCACAGCCCCAATGTGACATCACATCATTACCAATGACATCATAGCCTCAATGTGACATCAGCCTTGTCACTGACATCACAGTCTCACTGTGACCTCACGACCTCACAGCTTGTCCACTGACACCACAGGCTCACCTGTTACATCATAGCCTCATTGTGCCATCAGTCTTACCACTAATGTCACAGCCTCGCTGTAACATCACAGCCTCACCAGTGACAGCATAGCATCACCTATGACATCAGCATTGCCACTGATATTAGTCAGAACCATAACATCCCTGCACACAAGTGAAAACAGCCTTTGAAAACACAGCCTCACCAGGGTCATTGTCATGTACTACGTTCACCACTGACACATAGCCTCACCAGTGACATCACAAAGTCACTACATCTTTCTCACCTTGTTCCAGCCTTATTGTGACATCACACCTTCACCAGTGAAATCACTGCCTCATTGTGACATTTGCATCACCACATATCTGACAGGCTCACTGATGACATCACAACAATACTGTGTCATCAGAGACTCACTGTGACATCATAGCCACACTGTGTCCTCTCAGCCCCACTCTGACATTACAACCTGATAGTGCAATCACAGCCTCACTGTGACATCAGCCTTGCCACTGACATAATGGCCTCAGGGTAACATTACATACACGTCTCAGACATAGCCTCACTGTGACAACACAGCCTCAATGTGACATCACAGCATCACCAAATACATCATAGCCTCACTTTGACATCACCGCCTCACAGTGACTTCAAAACCTCACTTTGAACTTACACTGCTTTGATATCACAGCCTCACCAGTGTCTCTGTCATGTAATAGGTTCACCACTAGCATCATAGCCTCACAAGAGATATCATAGACTCACTATGACATGTTTCTGCACTGACATTTCAGCCTTATTTTGATATCACACCTACAATAATAACACCACAGTCTTATGGTGACATCATAACCTCACTGTGGCTTCACAGCCTCACCAGTCATATGGCATCATCAATGTGACATCTCTGCCTCATCACTCACATCAGTCTCACTTCTGAAATCACAGCCTAATCACTGAATTCACAGCTGCACTGTGATAGCACAGCCTCATTGTGAAATCATAGCCTCACTGTGAGATCACAGCCTTACTGTGAAATCAGCCTTGCCCCTGACATCATAGTCTCACAGTGACCTCAGAGCCTCCACCGTGACATCACCAAATCCCTGTGACATCATAGGCTTACAATATTATCATAGCCACTCAGTGACATCAAAGCTTCATGGTGATATCACAGCCTCACCATTGGTATCCTACCTAGCCTTACTATGACAACACAGCCTCACCAGAGATAGCACAGGCTCACAGTGACATGACAGCCTCAGCAGTGGCATCACAGGCATACTTAGGAAATCATTGCCCAACTGTGACATTACAGCTTCGACTGTGACATTAAAGCAACATTGTTTCATCACAGCATCACTATGACATCAAAAGCTCACCTCTGAAATCATTGCCTCAATGCAGCATGACACTTTCATCACTGACATCCTACCTAACCTCACTATGGCATCACAGTCTCACCCCCTGTGACACCACACTATCACTATTGACATGAAAACTTCACTGTGACATCACAACTTCTCCAGTGGCATCACACAACCTCACAGTGACATCACAGCGTCACTGTGACATCACAGCCATATCATGCCATCCAAACATTTCTATGATATAAAGTTTCACCTCTGACATCATAGCCTCACTGTGACATTGCAACCTCAATTTGACACAGTAAACTCACTGTGACATTAGAGCCACACCAGTGACATAGTCTCCCTGAGAAAACACAGTCACTACTGACATCACAACCTCACGGAGACATCTAAACCTCTAAGTGACATCACAGTCACACTGTGCAAGCACAGCTTCACAGTACTGTAACATCACCACCTCACCACTGACATGACAGGCTCACAGTGACATCACAGCCTCACTGTAACATCACAGCCACACTGTGACATCACGGACTCAACGTGATTTCACAGCCTTCCTACTCACACCACAGTTTTATTTGTTACATTCTAGCTTTTGTGACATCACTCTTGCCACTGACATCACAACCTCACTGTGACATCA
This sequence comes from Typhlomys cinereus, assembly GCA_023101885.1. Classification (NCBI taxonomy): domain Eukaryota; kingdom Metazoa; phylum Chordata; class Mammalia; order Rodentia; family Platacanthomyidae; genus Typhlomys; species Typhlomys cinereus. Next base: position 3,868,842 of record JALPQD010000204.1, on the reverse strand, counting down.
CAGCTTCCAGAGTGATATCACCTCATGGTGACATGACAGCTCACAGTGACATACAATCTTCACAGTGACATCATAGCTTCACTGTGACATCACAGCCATGCTGTGATATCACAGCTTCACAGTGAACTCACAGCCTCACTTTGAACTCACACTGCTTTGATATCACAACCTCATCAATGTCACTGTCATGTAACAGGTTCACCACTAACATCATAGCCTCACAAGAGATATTATACACTATAACATGTTTCTGAAATGATATTCTAGCCTTTTTGTAACATTACACCTACAAGAATGACAACACATCCTCATAGTGATATCATAAAATCACAGTGACATCACACCTCACAAGTTATATGACATCATCAATGCGACATCTCTGCCTCACCAATCACATCAGTCTTACTTCTGAAATCACAGCCTAATCATTGAATTCACAGCTGCACTGTGATATCACAGCTTCATTGTGAAATCATAGCCTCACTGTTAGATCACAGCCTTACTGTGATATCAGCCTTGCCATTGACATCACAGTCACACGGTGACCTCAGAGCCTCCACTGTGACATCACCAAATCACTGTGACATCACCAAATCACTGTGACATCACAGGCTTATAGTGATCCCACAGCCACATGGTGACATCAAAACCTCATGGTGGCATCACAGCCTTACCAGTGACATGCCATCCTCACTGTAACATCATACCCTCATCATTCACATCAGCCTCATAATGATATCACTGCCTAATCTCTGAAATCACATCTTCACTCTGATGTCATCGTCTTGCTCCACCAAAATCACAGCCTCACAGTTATATCACAGCCTCACCTTTGTGGTTATAGCCTCACTGTTGCTGGGGAGATTTTCCCAGGCACACATTGTGATGGCTCCAGGCTATTGGGGCAGAGAAAGGTGAACGTGCTGCAGGCCCTTTACCTCCTCACCCAAATCCAGAGGACTCCGGACACAGCAGGGAGTCTGTCAAAGCGAGACTCTTTCACTCACTAACTCATACACACAGCTCCTGGCTCTGATGACGAAGATAAGTAAAGCCTGAGCACCCGTACCTCTGCCTCAGCCCTCCAGAGATTCGCAAAGATGGGGAGTTTGTCAGAGCAAGATCTCAGTTTATTGGGGGTAACAAATCAGCTTATATAGACAAAGAATCAAAGCACGTGAAACAGGCAGCCAATTACCTTGATGGTCAGTAAAGCACATACTCTGCATAGGTCAGCTAAACATAAATCTATGTTAGTGCCTATAAGCCAATTAGGACTCTCTGTAATGTGATCAGGGTTACGCCTAGGATACTAGCTCCCAGCGCCATCTTTGGTCCCATGTGCTAAGCCATGCCCTGCTCACTCCCTCCCAGCCAGTTATCCCTGGGAAGGCCCAACTTATCCCCCTTTTTGTTTTAATAGAGATGGTGTTTTACAATTAACTATACATATGTCCAAAGTCCCATAAGTCCCAGCATGAGCTTTCGTTGTTGTCCTGTCCCAGTTTGTCTTCTCAGTTAGGCAGGTTGACATCAGCAGCAGACATGGCAGCAGGTAGTTTGGGGAAGTTGTATGTGGCTCATACAGACAGTACAGGCCTGCCTGGTTTGTCATTAGACCAAGACCTCATAAGCCTCCAAGCTTTAATCACATCTCTGGGGGGGCCGTGGCATGGATGTCTGTAGCGTGATCTCATAGACGGAGTGCTGTTGAGAGATATGCTAAACAATATACTTATTAAAAGAACAATTTTTATTAGATGTTAGGTCAAACCCAGATCGACTTTTTGAAAATTTAAAATGATGATAAATAATGCCAACCCTAGCTGTTGGTGTGGGCTTACTCCCCCTTTTTGTTTTAATAATTGGATCTTTAGTTTAGTTGGGTATGAGGTTATCTAGCAGAGGGGGATATCTTTTTGGAATTTTAAAGACTTTCAAAGACCTTGAGAGACCCAACCCAGCATGGATGCTCCAAATTTGCCTACTTTACCTCTAGCCTATTTGAGGATCCAGACTGCTCAGGGGATAAGGGTCGATGATCATTTTTTAACTGATTCCTGTTGAAATAGGGCATTGAGTGTGAGAGCAGCCTGGCATCATTAATAAGCCAAACAAGCTCAGTAATCTTACAGTGGGTACAGACAAAAGTTAGTAAAGAAAACCTATTACCTCACCTAGAATAGTCATTGTCTTTGTTTGGTGAAAAACTAAGAATTAATCTGCACACTGAAGACCTTATTTCTCTGACAGCTGTGAATCTCTATGATCATATCTTAAAATCTGTTTAAAATCATGTGAACCATCTATTTTGTTTTATTAAATGAGGGAATGTCTAAAAGCAACATTGTTAAGCATATAAAGAATGTCAGTAGTTACTTTGTGAGTGACTGATGAACCTGTCATTTTCTTGGTCATTAACATTTTAGTAAAATCAAAGATTGACGAAAGCCTAGGAAGGAAGTTGAGCACTGGAATTTTGTGCTCCCTAGTCTAGAAACAAAGAGGCTTCCCATTTGCATGTTAAACCCAAGGTTCTCATGAGATGCTCAACCTGGCATTTTGGACTTTCTTTTGCTGGATATCAGAGGCAAACTCCTTTTTCCCATCGGAGGGAAGCAAAGAGCTTCAGGCCATTTCATTGGTCTCCACCAGGGTCCTCGACCCCTGGGCCCTGGGGTTCAGGGGGCAATCTTTCCTCCAGTGCAAATTCTCATGTTTGGGACATAGGCCACACACTTCCTGTGCTTGCAACCGTCTCAAAGCGCCCACTCTGATCATATTCAAAGTATCCTTTTATCTCTCCCCTGTCAGAAGGGGTTCTGGGTTGGTCTGCTTGGGCATGCCTGTTAATTTTCTACCTATCTCTTTAGGCAAATGTCAAGTTTGATTTCTTTGTTTTGTGGCTCTTTTTTCCTTTTGTTTCCTTTTTTCAAATTAAGTCCTATTTTTTATCACAGGCAAAGTACACACAACAGCAAGACAGTTTTTGTGGTCCCTTCAGTGAATGAGGGGCAAAAGCTGTTTTAAATCAAGCTTAGATAAACACAGAGACAGTCTCCATCCTCCTGCACAAGGAACTGAGGAATTTGCACTAGCCTTCCTCAACCCCCTCTGAGTAATGGCGATTGATGGCACGTTCCTGTTCCTGGTACATGCTGGGGGCAAGGGTGGCGGCTTTCCAGGTTTTTGTACAATGCCTGCTATTGGCACTCCAGAGGGACCTTTATCTAGTTTTTTCCATGCTGTACATTTAATGAAGGTGGCATTGGAAAGCACCCCTCTGGCCACATCCAGCCAGTTTTTTGTTGTGCAGGGTTGATGAGCTAGATCTTGAAGAAGTTTTTCGACCCAAGGAGAATCTGGGCTATCCTATAGAACTGTTTTTTTTTTTAATTTCTTTGCTTCCCAGGGACACTATACTGTAGGGCGATTGCTCTCTGTATCTAGGGTGTTCTCAGTACACTTGGGCTCCAGCTCCAGATTCCCTGCGTTAGCCTGATAGGGACCAGTGTACCTGAGTGCTGGTTTGGAAGAAATTTTGGTGAGGGTGAATGGGGAAGAGCTCTTGTCCAGCCCACCTGTGCCCCGGTCCCTTTTGAGGAGAGCTAAGTCTGGATACTGGTGACTGGTCCCAGTCACAATCCCAGACCAATCCCATTTCACAGACCAGTCCCACATCGCAGTTGCTCACTTGCATTTTTTTCCAGCCCCTGGACTGTGCAATCCCTCCCCCATGAGTAGGGATAATTCTGGATGAAAGGAACTGACCGTGCCCGGTACCGTCTCTGGCCACTCCCCGATCTGCAGATCTCCAGACTCGTGCAGCCCTGCCCTCTCTGGGCGTCTTGCTCTCACTGTCTGCCAGTTCTAGGGGCTCTGGTAGCTCCACCCCCTCTCTCAGCTCCCCGCGGCTTTCTGCCTGGCATGTTTGGGTTTCTCCCCAGCCGACTTTTTCCAATCTCCTTGGGCGCTCGGCGCTGGGGCACCGTGGCCCAGTGTGAATTCCTCTAAGTCACTAGCCCGTTCCCCCTGCTCTCCCCGGCCCGCGGTCCAGCAGTCCCGGTCCTGCGGAGGTTTTCCTCACCCCAGAATCTCTGCTCTGCTGCAGCAGCTCCCAAGTTGTGCGGGGAACTAGAAGCTGCTCTGGCTGCTCCTCACGGGGCACCAGAATGCTGGGGTGATTTTCCCAGTCACACACTGTGAGGGCTCCAGGACGTTGGAGTGGAGAAAGGCGGAACGTGCTGCAGACCCTTTACCCCCTCACCCAAGTCCAGGGGACTCCGGACACAGCAGGGGGTCTGTCAAGGCGAGACTCCTTCACTCACTCATTCACTCACTCAAACACAGAGCTCCTGGCTCTGATGACGAAGATAAGTAAAGCCTGACCGCCCACACCTCCGCCTCAGCCCTCTAGAGACTCCGCAAAGATGAGGAGTTTATCAGAGCAAGAAATCAGTTTATTGGGGGTAACAAATCAGCTTATATAGACAAAGAATCAAAGCACGCGAAACAGACAGGCAATTACCTTGATGGTCAGTAAAGCACTTACTCTGCATAGGTCAGACTAAACATAAATCTATGTTAGCGTCTATAAGCCAATTAGGACTCTCAGTAATGTGATCAGGGTTACGCCTAGGACACTAGCTCCCAGCTCCATCTTTGGTCCCATATGCTAAGCCATGCCCTGCTCACTCACTCCAGCCTGTTATCCCTGGACAGGCCCAACACACTGTCACATGACATCCACACTATAACATCACAGGCTCACCTCTGATATCATTACCCAACTGTGACATCACAGCATTGAGTCTGAGGTTATAGCCTCACTGTTTCATCAGTCTCGCTGTGACATCACAGGCTCACCTCTGAAATCATAGCCTCAATGTGGCATCACACATCATCACTTACATCCTCCATCATCTCATTATGACACCACAGTCTGACCAATGACCTCACAGGTTCACTGAAATATGACAGCCATCCTGTGACACCTCAATTTGCTATTGACAACACAACCTCACTGTGACATCACAAACTCCGTGACATCAGCCTCATCACTTAAATAATAGCCTTATTGTGACATAACATACACGTCTGACATGGCCCCACTGTGACATCACAGCTTCCATGTTCCATCACAGTATCACCACTGAGATCACAGCATCACTGTGACTCATCTGTTCCATCATAGCCTTATGGTGAAATCAGCATTGTCACTGACATCGCATCTTCCACAGTGACTTCACAGCCTCACTGTGACATCACAACCTATCTGTGATGTCATAGCCTATAGAGACATCACAGCCTCATCACTGACATCATAGCCTTACTGTGACATAACAGGTTAACCTCTGAAATCATAGCATCAGTGACACTATGGACATCCTGCCTAGCCTAGCTATGACACCACAGTCTCATCACTGATATCTCAGGCTCATAGTCACATGAGAGCCTCAACAGTGACACCACAACCTGTGGCATCATAGCCTCATTAGAAATATCCCAGCCTCACTGCGACACCTCAGCCTCATCACTGACATCATCCTCACTTCTGACATCATGCCTAACCACTGAAATCACAGGTGAACTGTGATATCATAGTCTATTCCCACAGCCTTACTGTGGTCTCACAACTTCATGGTAACATCACCAACTCACAGTGACATTGCAGCCTCTCCTCTTTCATCACAGCTTCACCGTGACTGCAGAGCCTCACTACTGATGTCCTAATCTCACTGCACAATCCAAGCATCACCCCTGATGTCACAGCCTTACTGACATCTCAAAGAATCAGCCTTGATATCAGAGCCTCACTGACCTCACAATTTTTACACTGATATCACAGGCTCACCTGTTACAACATAGACTGATTGTGACATCAGTCTTGCCACTGACATCACAGCCTCACTGTGACTTCACAGCTTCCAGAGTGAAATCACCTCAAGGTGACATGACAGCCTCACCTGTGACATCAATGTCACCATGGACATTAGTCCGAATATTTACATCATTGCCACACCAGTGATAACACAGCCTTTGACATCACAGCCTCACCAGTGGCACTGTCACGTAATAAGTTCACCACTGACATCATTGCCTCACAAGTGACATCATAGACTCACTGTGACATCTTCCTTCAATGACATTCCAGCTCTATTGTGACATCCCACCTTCACAGCCTCATTGTGGCACCATAAACTCACTGTGGCATCACAGCCTCGCCACTTATATCACATTGTCAATGTATCATCTCTGCCTCAACACTCACATCAGTCTCACATCTGAACTCACAGCCTAACCTCTCATCTCACAACTTCACTGTAACATCACAGCCTCACTGTGAGTCACAGCCTCACTGTGACATTAAAGCCTCATGGTGACATCACAGCTACACTGTGACACCACAGCCTCAACACAGATAGCATAGGCACACTGTAACATATCACCCTCTGCTGTGACATCATAGCCTTTGACATCATAAACAGTGTCACCACAGCCTCACATGTTCCACCACTGCCTCACGTGACATCAATGTTCCCACAGATATCACAGCCTCACATTGACATCACAGCTTCACTCTGACTTCACAGTCTAACCTCTTACATACACACACTCACCTGTTACATCATAACTTCATGTTGAAATCAGACTTGCTACTGACATCACATCTTCCACAATGACCTCACAGCCTCACAGTGGTATCCCAACATCTCTGTGATGTTGATCACCTTCAAAGTGATATCACAGCTTCACTGTGGCATTATACCCTCATTTCTGACATCACAGCCTCACTGTGACATCACAGACTTGCCTCTGACATAACAGCTTCACTGTGACATAACAAGCTATCCTCTGAAATCAGAGCATCATTGATACCACGGACATCCTGTCTAGCCTTGTTATGACTCCACAGGTTCATCACTGACATCTGAAGCTCACGGTTATATGACAGCCTCAACAGTGACACCACAGTCACGCTATGGTATCATAGCCTCACCAGAAACATCCCAGCCTCACTGTGACATCTCAGCCTCATCACTGACATCACAGCCTAACCACTGAAATCTCAGCCGAACTGTAACTGTAATCTCACAGCCTCACTGTAACATCACAACTTCACTGTGTTATCACAGCCTCCCGGGGACATCATAGCCACACTGTGGCATCACAGCCTCGGTACTGGTATCCTACCTAGCCTTATTATAACAACACAGACTCACCACAGATATCACAGGCTCACAGTGATGTGACAGTCTCAGCACTGATATCATAACTTTTGACATGAATAATAATAGCACAGCCTACTTGTTACATCACTGACAGTGTGACATCAATCTTCCCACAGATATTACAGTCTCACAGTTACCTCACATCTTTACTCTGACCTCACAGTCTAACCTGTTATATCATAGACTGACCTTTTACATCATAGCCTCATGGTGAAATCAGCCTTGCCACTGACATCACATCTTCCACAGTGACCTCATAACCTCTCTGTGACATCCCAACCTCTCTGATGTCAGAGCCACACAGTGACATGACAGCTTTACAATGATATCACAGCCTCACTGTGACATTCCAACCTGACAATGCCATCACAGCCTCACTGTTATATCACAAATTCAATGTGTCATCAGCCTTGCCACTGACATAATAGCCTCATGGTGGCATTACATACACACCTCTGACATAACCTCACTGTGACATCACAGTGTCAATGTGACATCATAGCATCACCAAAGACATCACAGTCTTACTGTGACATCAGCATTGCCATTGATATCAGAGTCTCACTTTGACCTACAGCCTCTACCAGGACTTCACTAATCCCTGTCACATCATGGGCTCATGGTGACACCACAGACACAGTGACATAAAAGCCTCATGGTGGCATCACAGCCTTACCAGTGACATGCCAGCCACTGTGACATCATACCCTTATCACTCACATTAGCCTCATTCTGAAATCATAGCCTAACCACTGAAAATCACATCCTCACTCTGATATCATAGTCTTGCTGCACTGACATCACAGCCTCATTGCGATATCATGGCATCACTGGTAACAACACAGCCTCACTGTGACATCATAGCCACACTGTATCCTCACTGTGAAATTGCAACCTGACAATGACAGCACAACCTCATTTTGATGTCACAGCCTCAATGTGACTTTACAGTTTCATCAATGATATCAGAGCCTCACTGTAACATCAATCTTGCCATTGACAACAGAGCCTCACTGTGATCTCACAGCCTCAACTGTAACATCACCAACTCCCTGTGACATCACAGGGTCACAGTGGCATCACAACCTCACCAGTGACATCCTAGCCTCACTGTGACATCTCAGCCTCATCACTGACATCAAACTTACTTCTGACATCATAGCCTAACCACTGAAATTTCAGCTGAACTGTGATGTTGTAGTCTATCACCACTGATATCACATCCTCACTCTGATATCACAACCTCATGGTAACATCACAGCCTCACCGTGACATAATAGCCTCTCCTCTGACATCACAGCCTCAGTGTGATTGTGCAGCCTCACCACAATGTTCTAACCTCACTATGAAATCCAAGCATCACCCCTGATGTCACAGCCTCACGGAAATCTCACAGAATCAGCTATGACATGAGAACCTTACTTCAAAATCACAGCCTCACAGTGACCTCACAGCCTTCCCACTGACAGGAAAAATTCACCCTTTAAATAATAGCCTCATTGTGGCATTAGTCTTGCCACTGACAACACAACCTCACTGTGACATCTCAGCTTGATATCATCTCATGGTGACATGACAGCCCACAGTGACATTCAACCTTCATAGTGACATCACAGCCTCAATGTAACATCACAGCATCACTAATGACATCACAGCCTCTCTGTGACATCAGCCTTGTTGCTGACCTCTCAGTCTCACTGTGACCTCACAACCTCCACCATGACATCACCAACTCTCTGTGACTTCACAGGCTCATAGTGACACTACTGCCACACAGTGACATCAAAGCCTCATGGTGGCATAACATCCTCACTGTGACATTCCAGCCACAACACAGATAACACAGTTTCACTATGATGATGACATGGCCTCACCGGACATCAAAGACGCACTATCACAGTCTCCACATTGACATCACAACTTCATTGTGACATCACAGATCACTAGTGACAACACAGACTCCTTGTCTCATCACAGCCTCACCTTTCCCCTCACATCACAGCCTCATGCAATGTCTCAGCGTCACCACTGACATCCTAACACACTGTGAAACCACAGCATCACTTGTGATGTCACAACTTCACTGTGATCATACTGCTCATTTAGAGCTCACAGTGTTCAAAGAGAAATCACATTAGTTATAGTTCATGGTGGTCATAGATATTTTAAAATAGTCCTAGGTCATAGTAGTCATAGAGAGCTCACAGTGGTCATAGAGTCCTCACAGTGGTCACACAGTGCTCATAGTTGTCATAGAGAGCTCACAATTGTTATAGAGATCTCACAGAGTTCAAATTGAGCTCACAGTTGTCATAGAGAGCTTATAGTTGTCATCACTAATAGTGGTTATAGAGAGCTCACAGTCATCATATCTCATTCTGAACATAGTGAGCTAAGAGTATCTATACCTCACAGTGGTCATGTAGAACTCATAATGGTCATAGAAGACTTACAATGGTCATACATCTTAGTAGTCATAGTAAGCTCAAAGAGGTCACACCTCATAATTGTCATAAAGAGCTAATGGTGGTGACAGCCCATAGTGGTCATTGAGAGATCATAGTGGTTATAGATCATACTGCTCATGGAGTAATCACAGTGGTGAAAGAGTGCTCAGAGTAGTCTTACCTTATAGTGTTCATAGAGAGGTCACAATGGTTATATTATTAGTGGTCATAGAGAGGTCATAGTGGTCATAGAGAGATCACAGTGGTCATTGAGCACTTACTGTGGCCACAGAGATATTATAGTGGTCATAGCTCAAAGTGCTCATAGTGCGCAGTGGTCACAGAGAGCTCACAGTGGTCATAGATTGCTCACAGTGATTTTAGATCATAATGGTCCTAGAGAACTCACAGTGGTCCTAGAGAGCTCACAGTGGTCATGCTGAACTGACAGTGGTCATAAAGAATTCACAGTAGACATATCTTATGGTGGATATGAAGAGCTATCTGTGGTCATAGAGCACTTACAGTTTTCATGGAGAGTTCACAGTGGGCTAGAGAGCTCACAGTGGTCATAGAGCTGACAGTGGTCAATCAAAGCTCATTGTGGTCATAGACAACTAACAGTGGTCATATCTCATATTGGTCATAGAGAGCTCATAACAGCCACAGAGAGCTCACAGTGGTCATAGCTCATAATGGTCATGGAGAGTTCACAGTGGCCACAGTTCACAATGGTGATAGAGAACTCATAATCATCAAAGAGAGCTCATGATGGTCATAGCTCATAGTGGTGATAGACAGCTCACAGTGTTCATAGCCCAAAGTGGTCATAGCGAGCTCACAGTGGTTATAGAGATGTCATAGTGATCACAGCTCATAATTCACACAAAGAAATCACAGTTGTCATAGAGAGACAGAAGACATAGCTCACATTGGTCATATAGAGCTCATAATGGACATTGAGAGGTCAGGGTGATAATGGCTCATAGAAGTCATGGAGAGCTCACAGAGGTCACAGAGGGCCCACAGTAGTTACAGCTTATAATTTTCACAGAGTTCACAGTGGTCATAGCTTATAATGGCCATAGAGAGCTCACAGTTGCCATTAAGAAGTCACAGTGGATGTAGAGAGCTCACAGAGATCATAGAAATCTCCTAGCGGTACATCTCTCTCTTGTAATGCTGAGCTCGCTATGGTCATAGACTATAATAGTCAGAGAGAGCTCACAATGATCATAGAGTTAACAGTGGTCATTGAGATCTCATGGTGGTCATAGAGAGCTCATGGTGATCATAGAGAGCTCATGGTGGTCATAACTCATAATAGTGACAGGGAGCTCATACTGATCACAGTGGCCATAGAGATCTCATATTGGTCATAGCTTAGAGATGTCCTAGAGTGCTCACAGTTTTCTTTTTTTTTTAAACTCTTTTTATTATTATTATTATTATTATTACTTATTCAACTGTGTGCATGTGCGCGTGTATGTGCGCGCGTGTGTGTGTGTCTGTGTGTGTGTCTGTGTATGTGTAGAACCACGAACGAATTCGCGAACCACCATGGACGTCTCCACCTCCTTCTGCCCCGGGATTCACAGGCTCCGCCCTACCAGGACCAGAAGCACAGGCCGCCCCCGTTTCTGCCTGGCGTCTATACGTGGGATCTGGGATCCGAACTCAGGACCTTCCACCTGCAAGGCGGAGACTTAACCCCTGAGCCACCTCTCCAGCCCTCACAGTTTTCATAGAGAGCTCACAGTTGTCATAGAGAGGTCACAATGGTCAAAGTAAGCTCACAGTGGTGATAGAGAGCATCAATGGTTATAGTGCATTCACATTAGTCATTGATCATAGTGGTCATTAAGAACTCACAGTGGTCCAAGAGAGATCACATTGGTCATAGCTCATGGTAGTCAGGGAGATTTCATAATGGTCATAGCTCACAGTGGTCATAGAGTGTGCACAGTTATCATAGAGAGCTCATAATGATCATAAAGATCTCATAGAGTTCCAAGTGAGCTTATGGTGGTCATAGAAAGTTCATAGTTGTCATAGCTAATAGTGGTCATAGAAGAATCATAATGGTAATATATCTTAGTAGTCATAGAGAGCTCACAGTGCCTTTAGTCAATGCTAGATTTTGCTTCGGCCCTAACTTGTGTGGAGTATCTTGCATTTCACAGTGGTCATACAGAAGTCATAGTGGTCATAGAAAGGTCATAGTATTCATAGAGAGCTTGCAGTGGTTTTAGAAAGTTGAAAGTGGTAATGAGCACTGAGAGTGGTCACATAGATCTGATAGTTGTCACAGACAGCTCACAGTTTTAATAGAAGCCTCACAGTGGTCATAGGTGGCTAACAGTACTCATAGAGAACTCACAGTGGTGATAGGTAGCTCACAATTGTCATAGAGAACTTACAGTTGTCATAGAGACTCAAAGTGGTCATAGAGAGTTCACAGTGGTTATAGAGTGCTTATAGTTACTGGTCATAGAGAGCTCACAGTTGTCATAGAGCGTTCATAAGGGTCATATGGAGCTCCCAGTCGACATAGATTCTAGTGATCACAGTTGTCAAACAGAGCTCAGAGTGAGCTCATACTGTTTATACAGAGCTGTAAGTCTTTATAGTTCATATCCTCATAGAGAGCTACTGGGGTCATAGAGAGCTCCCAGTGTTCACAGAGAGCTCAAAGTGATCATAGAAAGTTTACAATGGTCATAGCTCATAGTAGTCATAAAGATATCATAGTGGTCACAAAGACCTCAAAGTGGTCATATAGAGTCACAGTGGTCATAGAGAGCTCACAGTTGTCATAGAGAGCTGATAGTCATCCTAGGTTACAGAGGTCAGAGAGAGTTCATAGTGGTCATAGCTAACAGTGGTTAAAGACAGCTCATAGTTGCCATAAAGAGCTCACAGAGGTCATGACTGATAGTTGTCTTAGAGAGCTTACAGTTGTCTTAGTTAATATTTATCGTAGTGGTCATAGCCCATAGTTGTCATTCAGAGCTCATAGTTGTCATAGACAACTCACAAGGATCATAGAGAGCTCAAACAGTTCATAGAGAGCTCATGGTGGTCATAGAGAGCTCACAGTGGTCATAGATAATAGTGCTCATAGAGGGCTCACAATGGTCATAAATATCTCATAGTTATCATTGAATGCTCACAGTAGTTATAGAGAGTTCACAATAGTCAAGAGGGCTTCCAGGGTTCGTAGAGAGAGATCAAGTGGTCCTAGAAAGCGCATATTGGTTACAGACAGCTCATATGATCATAAAGATCTCTCACCTGTCATAGGGAGCTCACAGTTGCAATACAGAGTTCAATATAGTTTTTATACAGAGCTCACAGTGGTCATAGTGAGCTCAAAATTGTCTTAGATAGCTGATAATTGCCACAGCTCTTAGTGGTCACAGAGAGCTCATAGTGCTCAGCCTATAGTCGTCAGAGAGCTCTAAGAGTGGTCACAGAGAACTGAAAGTGTTCATAGAGAGCTGGCAGTGGCTATAGAGTGCTCACAATGGTCATAGAGAGCTCACAGTGGTCAAGGTGATCTCACAGTGGTCACAAAGAGCTGATATAGGTCATGAAGAGCTCACAGTGGTCATAGAGAGGTCAAAGTACGCTCATAATGGTTATAGAGTGCTCACAGTGGTTATAGACCATAGTACTCATTGAGAGCTCACAGTACTCAATGTGAAATTACAGTGGTTATAGAGAGCTAGCATTGTTCATAGAGTGCTTACAATAGGCATAGAGAGGTCACAGTGGTCAACATAAGCTCATAGTGGTCATACTATGCTCACAATGGTAATAGAAAGTTCATAGTGCTCATAACTCATAGTGGTCAGAGAGCACTCACAGTGCTCATAGAGAGCTGAAAGTGTGCACAGAGAACTGACAGTGGTCAGAGAGAGAGTTCACTATGATCACAGCTCATATTTGTTATAGGGAACTCACAGTGATCATTGAGTGCTCACAATTGACATAGAGAGCTCACTGTTACAATCTGCCTGTGTGGTTGCTGATAAGTGACCATCAAACAGCTTAAAGAAACAAGAGCTTATTTTCTCTTACAATTCCTGGTTACAGTTCTCAGTCCAGCTTGACTGGGAGCACACACAAACTGGGCCAAGGGAACTGGCCACATGAACACCACATAACAGCTGAGAGATGGACAATCCTTACTTGCCAGACCAGTATGTCTGGCCAAGTGAACAGAAAGATGCCAGCTCTCTCAACCAGCTCTCTGTGATTTATTCCAGGCCCTAATTCCACTGACTTTTGGCTGGGCCTTCTCCAGCAGCTAGACAATCTCCTGCAGGTTTGCTCTGGGCTTAATTCAACTACTGATTCTCTACAAATATACCCAGAGGTCAAACCTTCAACAGTCAAGTTGACACCTCTGTCCAATTATGACACTCACAATGCTTATAGAGATTTCAAAATGGTGAAATTTAGCTCACAATGATCAGAAATCTTGTAGATCTCATAGAGAGCTCATAGTGGTTACAGAGAGCTCACAGTGATATAGAGAACTAATAGTTCTTACAGACAGCTCAAAGTGGTCATAACTCATAATGTTGATAGAGAGCTCACTGTGGTCACAGACCATAGTTGTCATAGAGAGCTCATAGAGGTCATAACTCATAGTTCATAGAGTTCATATAGAGCTCATCATGGTCATAGAGAGCTCGCAGTGGTCATAACTCATAATGAACATAGGAAAGTCACAGGGTTCATAACTAACAATGGCCATAGAGAACATATAATGGACAATAAAAGCTCACAGTGGCCATAGCTCATACTGGTTATAGAGAGCTCATAGTGGTCACAGAGAGCTCACAGAGGTTGTAGAGGACTCACATTGGACATAGAGAGATGTCAGCTCTTATAGTGTGCTGACCATTGCCATAGAGAGCTCACAGTTTTAAGAGAGAGCTCACAGTAGTCATAGCTCATCATGTTCATAAAGAGCTCAGAGTCCTCATGGATTGCTGACAGTGGTCATAGAGAGCTGACCGTGCTCATAGATTGCTCACTGTGGCCATACAGAGCTCACAGTTGTCATAGAGAGCTCACAGGGGCCATACAGAGCACACAGTGGTCACACAGAGCTTACAGAGGTCATAGAAATGTCATAGTTCTTTGTAGTTATAGAGGGCTCACAGTCATCATAGAGAGTTCTTAGTGATCATAGAAATCACACAGTGATCATAGAAAGCTTATAGTTGTCATAGAGTCCTCACCATGGTCATAGCTTATAGTAGTTATAGAGAACTCATAGTGGTCACAGAGAGCTCAAAGTGATCATAGCTCATAGTGGTTACAAACACTTCATAGTGGTCACAGTTCATAGTAGTCATAGAGAGCTCACAGTGGTGAAAGAGAGCTCACAATGTTCATAGCTCATATTGATCATCAAGAGGTCATAATGGACATAGAGAACTCATAGTGTTCATAGAGACCTCATACTCTTCATAAAGATCTCAAAGCAGACATAGAGCACTTACAGCGGTCATAGAGAGCTCATAATTGTCATAGCTTATAAATTCATAGCTAATAGTGGGCATAAAGAGTGCACAGTGGTCATATTGACATTACAGTGGTTATAGCTAATAATGATAATAGAGAGCTCACTGTGGTCATAGAGACCTCATAATTGTCATAGCTCACAAATTCATAGCTAATAGTGGGCATAGAGAGTGCACAGTGGTCATATTGACCTTACAGTGGTTATAGCTAATAGTGATAATAGAGAGCTCACTGTGGTCATAGAGAGCTCACAGTGGTCATCGATTGCTCACAGTTGTCAAAGAGGGCTCACAGTAGTCACAGACAGCTCATAGTGGTCATACAGTTATCACAATGTTCTTAGTTCAAAGTCATCATAGAGAATTCAGAGTCGTCATGGAGAGCTGACAGTGGTCACAGCTCATCATGGTCATAGAGAACTCAGAATTGTTATGGTGTGCTGACAGTGATCATAGAGAGCTGACAGAGATGATAGAGAGTTCACTGTGGTCATAGCTCACTGTAGTCACTGATTGCTTACTGTGGTCGTTCAGTGCTTATGTTGTCATAGGAGCTCATAGTGGCCATAGAGAGCTCATAGTGTACATATAGAGCTAATAGAGGTCATTTCTATGGTGGATATAGAGAGCTCATGGTGATCATAGGTCACAGTGCTCATAGACAGTGATCACAGAGAGCTCACAGTGGCAAAAGAGAGCACACAGTGCTCATAGCTTTATAGTGGTCATAGCTCATATTGCTCATGAAGAGGTCATAGTGGTCATGGAGAAATCAGATGTTAGGGAGAAATCAGAGTGGTTACAGAGAGCTCTCAGTGGTCCTATCTCATGGTCACAGAGAGCTCACAATCGCTCACTGCATTGATAGAGAGTTCACAGTGGTCATGGAGAGCTCACAGTGGTTATGGAGATCTTACAATTGTTCTAGAGAAATAATAATTTTCTTAGATAATTCACAGTGATCATAGAGATCTTACAGTGGTCACAGAGAGCTCATAATGTTTACAGAGATTTTACAGACATCCTAGAGATCTTAGTTTTCAGAGAATTCACATAGAGTGATTACAGTATTCATAGAAAGCTTACAGTAGTAATATAGAGGTCATAGTTTTCGTAGCTTATAGTGATCTTAGAGAGCTCACAGTGATCATAGCTTATAGTCCTCTGAGAGAGTTCATAGTCTTCATAAAGTGTGGTTGTAGAGATATCACAGTGGTCTATAGAGCTCACAGTAGTCCTAGGGAGCTCACAGTGGACACAGACAGCTATCAGTCATCACAGAGTGAAAACAAAGAGCTCACAGTTAGCCACAGAGAGGTCACAGTAGTCCTAGGGAGCTCACAGTGGTCACTGAGATCTCACAGTGGTAATAGAGAGGTCATAGTGGTCATAAATCATCATTATAATAGTGATCTCTGATATCAGGCCATAGAGATCTCATAGTTGTCATTGCTCCTAGTGGTCTAGAGAGCTCGCAGTGGTCATAGATAGTTTACAGTAGTTATAAAGAGCTTGCACTTTTTATACTGACCCCACAATTGTCAGTGCTTATAGTGGTCATGGCACACAGTGATGATAGGTTTCTCTTATAGGCATAGAAAGCTCACAACTGTCATAGCTCATAGTGTTCTTAGAAAGCTCACAGGGGTCATAACTCACAGTGGTCATAGTGAGCTAATAATGTTCACATTGAGCTCACAGTGGTCATAGCTCATAGTTGTCATAAATAGCTCACATTGGTCATAGCTTAGAGTGGTCATAGAGAGCTCAAACTAGTCATGAAGACATCAAAATCGTCAGATATTTCAAAGTGGTCATAGAGAGCTCATAGTATACAAAAATGAGTGCACAGTGGTCATAGAGAATTCACAGTGTTATAGAATATAGTGGTGATAGTGATTCCTTGTAGTCATAGAGAGCTCATCGTTCTTATAGCTCATAATGATCACAAAAAGCTCACAATGGTCATAGCTCATAGTGGACTCACTGTGATCACAGAGAGTTCACAGTGATCATAGAAAGCTCACAGTGGCCATACTGAGCTCACAATTGGCAGAATTCATTGTGCTCAAAGCTCATAGTGACGACAGAGTGACGACAGATCACAATGGCTATAGCTCATATAAAGCTCGAAATTGTCACAGCTCATAATGTACAAAGGAAGTTCACAGTGGTTGTAGAGAGCTCACAGTGGCCAGAGAATGCTCAAGGTGGTCATAGCTCACAATGGGCACAAAGAGTTCATAATTGCCATAGAAAGCTCACAGTCATCATGGATTATACTGGTCATAGAGAGCTCATAGTGATCCTAGAGTGATCATAGCTCATAGTAATCATAGAGAACTCATAATGATCATAGACAACTCACAGTGGTCACAGATCCTAGTGATCATACAGATCTCATAATAGTTATAGCTCACAGTTGTCATAACTCATAGTAGTCATAGACAGCTAATAATTTTCACAAAGAGCTGACAATGGTCATATATCATAGTGGACATAAAGAAGTCACAGTGGTTATAGACAGCTTGCAGTTTTCATACATTGTACAGGGCATAGAGAGCTCACAGTTGTCATAGAGAGCTCAAAGTTGTCGTACAGAAGTAAGATTTCACAATGGTCTGAGAGAGTGGTCATAGCTCACAATGGTCAGAGAGTGTTTGTACTGGTCATAGTCCATAGTAGTCATAGAGAGCTCACCGTGGTTATAAAGAACTTATAGTGTCATAGCTCACAGTGCGCATTAAACTCTCAAAGTTGTCCAAGCTCAAAGGGGTTATAGAGAACTCAGTGGCCACAGGTTACTCAGAATAGTCATCAGTATTCGTGGTCATAGAGAGCTCACAGTGGTCATAGAGAGCTCACAGTGTTCATAGAGAGATCACAGAGTTCGTACAGAACTCATAATGGTCATAGCTCACAATTGTCATAGAGAACTCATAGTGTTCATAGCTCATAGTGATCATGAAGAGCTCACAATGGCCACAGAGAATTTACAATGGAAATAGAGAGCTGACAGTGGTCATAGAAAGCTCAGAATGGTCATAGAGAACTTATAGTAGTGATAGAGAGTTCACAGTGTGCACAGAGAGCTCCTAATGATCATAGCTTACAGTAGTCATGGAGAGCTCATAGTGGTTATGGAGAATTCAGTGTGGTCATAGACAGCTCACAGTGGTGATACCTCATAATGGTCATAGAGAGGTCATAGTGGTCATAGAGAGATCACAGTGGTCATAACTCATAGTGGTCATAATGATCTCGCAGTTGTTATAGCTTACCATAATCACAGATAGCTAATAATGTTCATAGAGGGCTCAGAGTAGCCATACTTCAAATGTGTCACAGAGAGCTCACATTGGTCATAGTGGTCATAGAAAACTCATAGTGGGGGGGTGGGGAAAAAAAAAAGAAAACTCATAGTGATCACAGCTCACAGTGGTCATGGAGAGCTCATAATTGTCATAGCTCACAGTGGTCATAGAGTTCACAGTGGTCATAGATTGCTCATCCTAGTCACAGATCACAGGCTTCATAGAGCACTCATAATGTTTCTAACTCATATTTTTTCATAGAGAGTGCATAGTGGTCATACAGAGCTCATGTAGTCATAGTTCTTAGAGGTCATAGAAAGGTCAAAGTGTTCATAGCTCATAGTCTTTGTAGAGGGCTCACAGTGATCATAGAGAACTCACATGTCACAGAGAGCTCACATTTGTCACAGTGAGCTCAGAGTAGTCATACATCATAATAATCTTAGAGTGCTCACACTGGTCATACAGAGATTACAGTAGTCCTAGTGAGCTCACAGTGCTCATAGACAGCTCAAAGAGTCATAGAGAGATCACAGCAGGAATAGGGAGCTCATAACAGTCATAGAGAGCACACAGTGGTCATAGAGAGCTCACAGTTGTCATAGATACCTAACAGTTATCATAGAGGCCTCACAGTGATTACAGCTCACAGAGGTCATAGAGTGATCATGGTGGTCATGGAGAGCACATAGTGGTCATTGCTTATTTTGGTCATTGAGAGCTCATAGTAATCCTAGAGAGCTCACAATAGTCATACCTCACATTTGTCATAGAGAGATCAGAATGGTCATAGCTCATATTGGTCATAAAGAGCTCACAGTGGTCATAGCTCAGAGTTGTCACAGAAAGCTCAGTGGTCATAGTGATAATATCACTGTTGTCATAGCTTACAGTGGTCACAGGGAACTCACAATGGTCATAGAGCCCTCACAGTTGTCATAGCTCACAGTGGTCATAGCTCACACTTTTTATAGATTGCTCACAAGGGTCTTGGCTCACAGTGGTAAAAGAGAGCTCACAGTGGTCATAACTCATAGTGGTCATAGAGAGCTCATAATGTTGATACAGAGCTGACAGTGGACATAGCTCATAGTATTCATAGAGATGTCACACTGTTTGTAGCTCAAAGTGGTCACAGAGAACTGATAATATTCAGTTAGCTCAAAGTGTTCATGGCTTTTAGTGGTCATAGAATGCTCACAGTGATCACAGAGAGGTCACAGTAATCAAAGATTTCACAGTTATCATAGAGAGAGTGGTCATAGTCCATAGTGGTCATAGAGTGCTCATAGTGGTCACAGCTCACAGTGGTCATAGAGAGCTCACAGTAGTCATAACTCAAAATTGACATAGAGAGCTCAAACTGGTTATAGTGAGCTCACTGTGATCACAGAGAGCTCACAATGAAAATAGATACCTCACATTGGGCGTAGTTCATAGTGGTCATAGAGAGTTCATAATGGTCATAGAAAGCTCACAGTGGACATAGAAAACTCACACTTGCCATAGAGGGCACATAGTCAACATGGCTTACTGAGGTCATAGAGTCATCATAGTGTCATAGAAAGGTCACAGTGGTCAAAGAGAACTCTCAGTGGTCATAGGTCATAGTTGTCATAGAGAACTCAGAGTGGTCATATCCTACAGTGGTCGTAGAAAGCTCATAATGGACAATGTGTGCTAACAGTGGTCATAGCAAATAGTGGTCATAGATGTCTCAGAGTGGTCATAGCTCAAAGAGCTCATAAGAGCCCTGTGGTCACAGAAAGCTCAGAATGGTGATAGTTTATAATGGACATAAAGAGCTCAAAGTGGTCAGAGCTCATAGTGGTCACTGTGAGGTCATAAGAGACAAAGAGTGCTTATAGTGGTCAGAGCTTATAGTGGTCTTAGAGAGCTCATAGAATTCTTAGCTCATAGTTGACAAAGAGGACACACTGTGATCATAGCTCATAGCTGTCATATAGAGCTCAATTGTCATAGAGACCTCACAGTGTTCACAGAGAGCATACAGTGGTATTTGAGAGTTCTCTATTACAACTGTTTACTGTTTGTTACTGTGACCTCCCCATGACTACTTTGAGCTCTCTATTAACAATGTAAGCTCTCTGTGACCACAGTGAACTATCTGTGACCACTGTGACTTCTCTATGATCACTTTGAGCTCTCAGTGATAACTCTGATCTCTTTTTAACCACTGTAGCTTTCTATGAAAAATATGATCTATGAACGCTCTGAGCTTGCTATGACCACTATGAACTATGACCACCATGAGGTACCTATCACTATCATGAGCTGAGACAACTGTCATCTCTCAATGACAACTGTGAATGATAAACACCACTGTTGTGTTTCATTGTCCATTTTGAGCTCTGTATGATCATTGTGAGCTATGACTTCTGTGAGCTATCACCGTTGTGAACTCAATATGACCACTTTGATTTCTTTATGCCCACTATGAACTACGACCACTGTAACCTCTCTGTGACCACTTTGAGATCTTTATGTCCACTAAAAGTTCTCTATGACCACTGTAGCTCACTATGAGGACTATGATCTATGACAACTCTGAGCTCTGTATGACCACTATCAGCTCCATATGACCATTGGGAGCTCTCTAAGACACTCATGAATTCTCTATAACCACTTTTTTTTTAATTTTTTTTTATTATTTATTCAACTGTGCGCATGTGCGTTGTGTATGTGCGTGCGCGTGTGTGTGTGCGTGTGTCTGTGTGTGTGTGTGTGTGTGTGCGTGCATGTGTGTATATGTATGTGTAGAACCACGGACGAATTCGAGAATCACCATGGACGCCTCCACCTCCTTCTGCCCCGGGATTCACAGGGTCCGTCCTTCCAGGACCAGAAGCGCAGGCCGCCCCCGCTTCCGCCTGGCGTCTATACGTGGAATCTGGGATCCGAACTCAGGACCTTCCGCCTGCAAGGCGAAGGCTTAACCCCTGAGCCACCTCTCCAGCCCTCTATAACCATTCTTAAGTCCGTATGATGACTATGACATTTGACCACTGTAAATTCTCTATGAGCACTATGAGCTATGACCATGATGAGCTCTCTATGGCCACTATGAGGTCTCTGTGACCACTTTGCACTCTGACCATTCTAGTTCTCTATGAAAAATACAATATATAACCACTATGAGCTCTCTATGACCACTATGTGTTATGACCACTGTGAGCACTCTATGATCACTGTTAATTCCCTATGTGCACTAGGAGCTATGACCACTGTGCGATCTTTATGACTCTGTGAACTATGAACTCTGGAGGCTCTGAAGGTTCATTATGAGCTCTCTATGACTATGTGAGCTCTCTATGACCATTATGAGCTATGATTACTTTGAGCACTCTACGGCCATTATGGACTCTCTATGACCACTATGAGCTATGACCACTGTGAGCTCTCTAGCACCCCTATGAGTTATGACCTCTGTGAGCTCTCTATGATGACTATAAACTATGACTACTGTGATCTCTCTATGAACACTATGAGCTCTCTCTGACTATTTTGAGGTATGACCTCTATGAACTAACTATGACTTCTGTGGGCTATGACAACTATGAATTCTCTATAACTGTGAGTGTTCTGATGACTGTGACCTCTCTGTGACATCTTTGAGCTCAGAAGGACCACTGTGAGCTCTCTGTGACCACTATGAGCCCTTAATGAGCCATATGGTCTATGACCAATGTGAGCTCTCTATAACTCCTATGAGTTATGACTACTGTGAGCTCTTTATGACCATTATGATCTATGACCACTGTGAGATCTCTAGGTCCATTATGTGCTGTTTATGACCATTATGAGCTATGACCACTGTGATCTATCTATAATCTCTGTGAGTTCTCATGACAGCTACAAGCTATGACCACTGTGAGTTCTTTGACCACTTTGAGCTCTCTATGATCACTGTGAGTTCTCTATGACCACTATGAGCTTTTGCCACGTTAGCTTTCATTTTCTATTATGAGTTCTCTATGACAAATGTGAGATATGACAACTGTGAGCTCTCTATGAGCACTATGAGCTATGACCCTATTACCTCTTATTATCTATTATGAGCTCTCTGTGATGACTGTCAACTCTCTGTGACCACTGTGAACTATGACCACTGTGAGCTCTCTATGACCCTTATGTCAAGTATAAGCCATGACTACTGTTAGCTCTTTATGTCCACTGTGAGCTCTCCAAACAAGTGTGAGCTTTTTGTGACCATTAGTATACTCCCTGTGACCACTATGAGTTCTCTATGACCGCTATGAGAAATATGAGCTCTCTGTGATGACCGTAAGTTGTCTTGGACCACTGTGAGTTCTCTGTGGCTGGCCACAAGAGTTTTCTAACAGCACTATGAGGTATATGGTCATAGACACAGTAGTCACAGAGAGCTCATAGTGGTTATACTTTATGGTCATTCTGTACTCTCTATTACCACTATGAGCTTTCTATGACCATGGTGACCTCTCTATGAGCTGAATGAACTATGAACAATGTGAGCTCTCTATGACCTCTATGAGGTATGACCATTGTGAAAACACTATGATCATTATCACCTCTCTATGAACACTGTGAGCTCTCTATGACCACTAACAGATATGACCACTGTGCAGTCTCTATGACCACTATGGGTTCTCTATAAGTAGTATAAGCCACTCACTCCGTGAGCTCTCTATAGCCACTGTGAGCTCTCCGTGACCATTGTGAGCTCTCTATGACCATGACCATTTTGCACTTCCTATGACTACTATGAGCTATGAGCAGTATAAGGTCGTTATGACCACTATGTGACATAACCACTATGAGCTCTTTGTGTTGATTGTGAATTCTCTATGACCATTATGAGCTCTCTGTGACCACAAGAAATTTCTAACCAGATTATAGATTCTGTGACCACTGTGAGATATTCACACTATGACCACTTTCAGCTCTCTATGTCAATTGTGAGCTCTATAAGAATACTGTGAGCACCCTATGACCACTATGAACTATGATCACTGTGAGCTCTTTATGTCTACCATGAGCTATGACTACTATGAACTATCTATTATCAATCTGAGCTCTCTATGACCGCTAGGAGCTCTCTATGATCTCAATGAGCTATGAACACTGAGAGCTTTCTATGACCACTGTGAGCTTTCTGTGACCACTGTGAACTATGAGCACTATTACCTTGGTATTACAACTTTGGGCTCTCTATGACAACAGTTAGCTCACTATGACCATTGTGAGCCAAGACCTTTATGAGCTCTCTATGACCAATGTGAGCTATGATTACTGTGAGATCTGCATGAACACTATGAATTATGATGATTGTGAGCTCTCTATGACCACTATGAGCTATGATGACTGTGAACTCTCTATGACCACTATAAACATGACCACTGAGAGCTCTCTTTGACCACTATGAGCTCTGCATGTTCACTATATCCTATGACCACTGTGAGCTTTCTATAAACACACTGAATTGTGACCATTGTGAGCACGTATAGCTGCTATGAAGTCTTTATGACCACTATGAGCTATGTCTACTATGAGTTCTCCAAACCCAATAGGAGCTATGAGCCCTGTGAGCTCTATATGAACACTATGAGCTATGACCACTGTGAGATCTCTGTGACCACTGTGAGCTATGAACACTATGAGCTCTCTATGACGACTGTGAGCTATAACCACTGTGAAGTCTCTCCAACCACTGTTATATATGACTATTGTGAATTCTCTAAGAGATGGCCATTGTAAATTCTCTGTGACCACTATGAGCACTCGGCGACTACTATAAGTGTTGACCACTGTGAGCTCTATTTGGCCACTATGAGCTATGATGGCTATGATAACCATTCTGAGCTATAACCACTGTGAGCTCTTTTTTATCACTATGAGCTCTCTATGACCACTATAAACTATGACCATTGTCAGCTGTCAAAGGCCACTGTGACCTATGACAACTGTGAGCTGTCTGTGACCACTATGATATCTGTATGATGACTGTGAGCTCGCTATTGCCACTATGAGTTCTCTATGACCACTGTGAGCTATGATCACTGTGAACACTCAAAAAATATTGTGACTTCTCTATAACCATTATGAGCTCTCTATGACTACTGTTAGCTCTCTAACCACTGTGAGTTCTATAAGAGCAGTATGACCTATAACAACTATGAGCACTCTATAAATACTGCAAGCTCCTATGTCCCAAATAGGCTCTGACCACGGTTAGCTGATTATGACTACTATAAGTTATGAACATTGTGTGGTCTTTATGACTGCTATGAACTATGGCCACTGTGACCTCTCACTGTGCACTATATTCTATCTATGACCTCTGTGAACTATGACAACTGTGAGCTCTCTATGATCACTGTGATTTGTGACCAATAAAGATCATTACTATGTGCTATGACAACTGTGAGCTCTGTATAACGATTATGGGTTCTCAACAAATATGACATATGACTGCTGTGAGATTTCTATGACTACTCTGAGCTATGAACACTGTAAGCTCTCTATGATCACCGTCAGGTCTCTATGAATACTGTGACTCTCTATGTCCATTATGAGCTCTCTATGACCACTGTAAACATTCTATGACCACTGTGAGCTATGACTACTTTGAGCTCTCTATGATCATAGGATCAATGGCCACTGTAAGCTCTCAATGATCACCATGAGCTCTCTCTGACCTCTGTGACCTCCCTATGACCACTTTGAGCTCTCTAAAATGATTGTGAGCTCTGTATGAGCACTCTGAACTCTCTATGAGCATTATGACCTCTGAACATTGTTTGCTCTCTATAATCACTATGAGCTATAATCCCTATGAGCTCTTTATAACCATTTGATCTATGACCACTGTGATCTATGAACACTATGATCTATGACAACTGCAAGCTCACTATGACCACTATGAAATCTCTATCATCACTCTCAAGTCTCTATGACCAATATGAGCTTTCACTGACCACTGTGAACTTTCTATCAATACTATAAACCTGTCAGCACTGTGGGCTCTTTATGACCACTGTGAACTCTCTATGACAATAATGAACAAGGCCCACTGTAAACCCTATATGCCCATTATGAGCTATCAGTACTGTGAGCTCTCTATGACTACTGTGAGCTTTTTATTACCACTATCAGCTATCACCATTGTAGGAACTCTATGTCTACTATGAGGTATGACCACTATGAGCTCTCTATAATCAATGTGAGCTCCCTATGACCACTATGAGTGCTCTATGACCACTATGAGCTATGATCTCTGTGAGCTCTCTATGGGCACTATGAGTTATGACCACTGTGAGCTCTCTAGGACCACTATGAGCTATTTTCCCTATGACCAATCTATGACCACTATGAATAATCAACACTATGAGCTCTCTATTACAACGTGAGCTGTGATCACTATGTGCTCTCTATTACATCAATGAGTTCTGTATGATCACTATGAGCTCTCTATGACCACAGTGAGTTTCTGTGACTACTGTGACCTCTCTAAGAGCACTTTCATGTCACTATGAGGACTGTTTGCATTCTATGACCACTGTAAGCTCTCTATGAGCACTATGATTTATGACAACTATGAGCTTTCTATGACCACTATGAGCTAGGACTAGTGTGAGCTCTCTAAGACTAGTGTATGCTCTGATCACTGTGAGTGCTCTCTGACCATTATGAAATACAACCACTGTGGGTTCTCTATCACCACTAAAAGCTATACCATTGTGAGCTCTCTTACCACTGTGACCTCTCTGTGACATCTTTGAGCTTGTATGAACACTCTAAGAACTCTATGACCACTATAAGCACTCTATGACTACTATGAGATATGAATACTGTGAGCTCTCTATGACCACTATGATCTATGACCACTTTGAGCTCTCTAATACCACTATGAGCTATGACCACTGTAATTTCTCCATGAAGATTAGGAAGTCTCCATGACCACTGTGAGCAATGACCATTCATGTGAGGTCTCCATGACCATTCTGAGTTCTCTAGGACCTTTATGATCTGTGGCCACTGTGAACTCTCTATCACCACAATGAGCTATGACCACTATGAGATCTCTATAACCACTGTGAACTTTTTCTGACCACTATTAGTTATGACCAAATGTGACCTCTCTATGATTACTTTGAGCTTTTTATGATCATTTTGAGCTCTCTGTGATCACTGTAGTGCTCTATAAGCTGTAAGACCTATGACCATTGTCAGCTCTATATGACCACTGTGAGCTCTCTATAACTGTAAACTCTCTATGAGCACTATGACCTATGACTCTATTACCACTGTGAGATAAGAATTCTGTGTGATCTCTATGACCACTATGAGGTATGACCACTGTTAGCTCTCATTCCCCATTATGAGCTCTCTATGACCACTTTGATCTGTGACCAGTATGAGCTCTCTACGACCACTGTGAGTGACCTATGACCACTATGAGGTCTCTATGATCATTATAAGCTCTGTGTGACAACTATATGCTATTACCACTGGGAGCTCTCTATGACCACTATGAGGTATGAATGACAACTATGAACTATAAACATTATGAACTCATGATGACTATGAACTGTTCTGACTGCTGTGAGCTCTGCTCCATATGACCACTGTGAGCTATGACCACTGTGACCCCTATGGCCACCATGAACTATGACCACTGTGAGTTCTCTATGACCTCTATTAGCTATGAAGAAAGAAAGTTCTCTATGGCCACTATGAGCTCTCTATTATCATTATGAATTATGACAACTATGAGCTCTCTTTGACAACTGTGATATCTCTATGTCGACTTTAAGTTCTCTATGACTACTGTGAGTTCTTCCTGACTACTGTGACTTCTCTATAAGCACTGTGAGCTCTCTATGTCCATTATGAGCTATAAATACTGTGAACTCTCTATGACCAATGTTAGCTGTGACTCCTGTGAACTCTCTATGAGCACTATGAGCTCTCTAAACATTATGAGCTCTTTATGACAAATATAAGCTATGACCACTGTAAGCTCTCTGTGGCCATTATTGGCTATAACCACAGTGATCTCATAAGGCCACTATGAGTTCTCCATGACCACTATGAGCTCTGTATGACAACTGTGAACTCTCTATGATCACTGTATTCACTTTGTGACCACTTTGAGCACTCTGACCAGTCTAAGCTGAATATGTTCACTGTGAGTTCTCTATGACATTTATGAGATCTGTATAACAAATATGAGCTTTGACCAGAGTGAGCTCTCTATAACCACTTTGAGCTCCCTATGAACACACTAAACTCTCTGTAACTACTCTGAGCTATGAGTACTGTGAGCTCTCCATGACCAGTATGACTATTATGTGCTCTCTTTGACCACTATAAACTATGACAACTGTGACTTTTTTATGACCACTGTGAGCTCTGATCACTGTAAACTCTCTATGTCCATTATAATTTCTCTAATACCACTGTGAGTTATGACCACTGGGGTCTCTCTATGACCACTGTGAACTCTCTATCACCACTGTCAGCACTGTATGGCATCTGTAAAATCTCTATGAACACTATGATCTACCACCACTGTGATCTTTCTTTGCTCACTCTGAGCTCTCCATGACCACTGTGACTTATGACCCCTGTTTATTCTCTATGCCTACTATGCTTTCTTTATCACCATTCTGAGCTTTCTATGACTGCTATGACATATATATGACCAGTCTGAGTGCTTTGTGGCCTCTGTGACCTTTCTATCAACCACTGCGAGCTCTCTATGACCACTATGAGCTCTCTATGTCTACTTTGAGCTATGATCACTATGAGTTTACTATGATCACTGTGAGTTCTCAATGAGCACTGTGATCTCTCTATGACCAATTTTAACTCTCTATGACCCTGTAGATCTCTTTGACCAATACAACCTATGACCACTGTGAGCTCTCTATAACCACCATGAGCAATGACCACTGTGAGTTATCTATGAGCATTGTAAGCTGTCTATGACCACTTTGAGCTCTCTATGACTATTATGGGTTATGACTACTGTAAGCTATTTATAAACATTTTGAGACTTCTATGCACTATGAGCTATGAATACTGTAAGCTTTCTATTTCAACATAGTTATGAACACTATGAGCTCTTTATGAACACTGTAAACTCTCTATGACCACTGTCAGCTATTATCACTGTGATCTTTCTATGACCACTATGAGCTCTTTATGAGCTCTTCTATGACCACAGTAAGATGTCTAGCAGCACTATGAACTATGAGCACTGTGAGCTCTTCATGACTACTTTGAGCTATGACCGTTGTGAGATCTCTATGTTCGGTATGATCTTTAACTATGTGAAGTCTCTATGACCATTATGAGCTCTCTATAACCACTGTACGCTGTGACTACTTTGAGCTCTCTATGACTGCTATGAACTATAAGCACTATAACTATGAACACTGTGAGTTCTCTATGAGCAGTAAGAGCTCTCTATATGACCACCCTATGCCCTATATGACCACTATAAGCTCTCTGTGACCACTGTGACCTATGACCATTATGAACTCTCCATGATCACTGTGAGATCTCTGTGATGAATGTGAGGTCCTTATCAGCACTCTGAGCTAAAATCATTGTGAGCTCTCTATGACCACTGTGAACTCTGACTGATCTGACCTTTCTATGAGCATTCTGAGCTATGACCACAGTGAGCTATGACCCTGTGAGCTCTGTATGATGCTTATGAGTTCTAATGGACGAACCATTGATGGAGTCACTCTATGATCACGCTGAGCTATTACCACTGTTAGGTTTCAACGATCACTCTGAGCTCTCTAGGACCACTATGAGCTCTCTACAACAATTGTGACCTATGACCACTCTGAGCTGTCTATGATCATTATGAGGTCTCTATGCCAACTCTGAGGTTTGTGAGCACTATGAGCTATGACAACTGTGAGCTCTTTATTACCACTCTGAGCTATGATCACTGAAGGCTCTCTATGTCCACTATGACCTCTCTATGATCACTATGAGCTATGAACACAGTGATTCACTCTTACCACTGTGAGGTCTCTATGACTACTATGACCACTCTATGACCACTTTGAGCTTTCTTTTACCACTGTGACCCTATCACCATTGTAATTTCTCGTTGAGCACTATGACCTATGACCACTGTGAGCTCTCTATTACTACTATGAACTCTCTGTCACTGCTTTGAACTATATATGAGCACCATGACATATGACCACAGTGAGTTCTCTATGACCACTATGATCTATGACCACTGTGAATTCTCTATGACCACTATGAGTTATGACCATTGTGGACTGTTAATGACCACTATGAGCTGTGACCACTTAGAACCCTCGAAATCCATTATGAGCTCTTTATCACCACTCTGAGCTATGTCCATTGTGAACTCTCTATGAGCCCTATGATATATGACAATTGTGAGCTCTCTGTGACTACCATGAAATTAACATTGTGAGCCCTCTATGATCACTGTGCAGTCTCCATGACCACTATGACCTCTCTATGACCACGATGAGGTCTCTATGACCACTGTGAGCTCTCTGTGATAACTGTAAGCTCTCTATTACCACTGTGACCTCACTATGACCAATATGAGCACTCTATGAGTTCCATGACATTTGACCACTGTGAGCGATAACCACTGTGAGTGATCTGTGACAATAATGACCTATGAACAAAGTGAGCTCTCTTTGACCACTGACAGCTATGAACATTATAAGCTCTCTATTACCTCTGTTAGCAAACTTTGACCACTTTGAACACTCTATGACCACTGTGGGCAAAATATGACCACTGTGAGCTATGACCAGTGTAAATTCTCTATGACCATTATGAGCTCTCTATGACCACTGCACGCTATGACAACTGTGAGCTCTCTATGACCACTATTAATTCTCTCTGATCACTTTGTTATCTATAATACCTGTAAGTTGACTTTGACCACTGTGAACTTTTTATGACCACTGTCAGTCTCTATGACCACAATGAGCTCTTTATGACCACTAGGAGCTACGACCTCTGTGAGCTCTTTATGTGCACTATTAGCTCTCTATGACCCCCTTGAGCTCAATATGATCACTGTGAGCTCACTTTGACCATTGTGAACTCTCTATGTCCACTGTGAGGTCTCAATGACAACTGTGATCTCACTATGATAACTTTGAGCTCTCTATAAGCACTATGACCAATGACCACTGTGAGCACTCTATGACCACAATTAGTTCTGTATGACTACTTTTATTCTGTGACCCTTGTGAATTCTCTATGACCATTGTGAATTCTCTATGACTACTTTGAACCACTGCGAGCTCTCTATGACCAGTATTAGCTCTCTATCATAACTTTGAGATCTCTGTAATCACTTTGAGCTCACTTTGACCATGGTGTCATCTCCAGGACCACTATGAGCTCTCTATGATCACTATGAGCTATGACCACTGTGAGCTTTCTATTACAATTATTTGACCACTGTGAGCTATGACCACTATGAGTTTCTATGACCTGTGTGAGATCACTTTGTCCAAGGCAAGCTTTCTAGGACCACTGTGATATTTCTGTGACAACTATTAGCTCTCTATAACCACAGTGAGCTCTCTATGACAATTATAAGTTATGACCATGAGTTCTCTTTGACTACTGTGAGTGATGATCACTGTGAGTTTTGTGTGACTTGTATGAGCTCACTTTCACCACTGTGAGAACTCTAGGAATACTGTGAGCTCTCTATAACAATTGTGAGCTCCCTCCATAACCACTATGAGGTATGACAACTGTTAGCTCTCTATGATCACTGTGAGCTGTGACTACTGTGAATTCTCTATGACAATTGAGCTCTCTATGACTGCTGTGTGTGATCATCACTGTGAGCTCTCTATGACCACTTTGAGCTCTCTAGTCTATGACTACTATGAATTCTGTGTGAATATTATGAATTCTCTATGACCACTCTGAAATGTCTATTACCACTGTGGGGAGCAGTATGAACTATGACCACTATGATCTATGACCAATGTGAGCCCTTTATGACCTCTATGAGCTATGAGTGAGCACTATATTTCTATTATGAGCTCTCTGTTCCTACTGTAAGCTATAACCACAGTTAGTACTGTATGACTACTATGAGTTATGACCACTGTGAGCTCTCTGAATACTATGAGCTTTCTATGACTAATATGAGCTATGACCAGTGGGACTTTACTATGAACACTCTGAGCACAGTATAACCATTGTGAGCTCTCTTTGACCACTGTGAGCTATGACCACTGTGAATTCTCTATAACCTGTCAGAGCTCAGTTTGATCACTGTGAACTCTCAATGACCATTGTGAGATCTCTATAACCACAGTGAGCTCTCCATTAGCACAATGTGCTATGACCACTGTGAGCTCTCTATGACAATTATGAGCTAAGACCATTGTGAGCTCTCTTTGACCACTGTGAGCTCTGACCACTGAGGGTTCTCTACGACCTGTGTGTGCTCAGCTATGACCACATCAGCTCTCCATGGCCACTGTGAGAATTCTATGACCACTCTCAGCTAACTATGACCACTAGGATCTCTCCATGATCACTATGAGGTATGACAACTGTTAGTTCTCTATGACCATTATGAGCTATGACCACTGTGAACCTCTATGACCTATGAGCTCTCTATGACTACTTTATGCTATTTATGACCACTCTGTATGACCACTATAAGCTCTCTATGACCACTTTGAGCTGTCTATGACCATTATGAGTTGTGACCACTGTGGGCTCTCTGTGAACACTATGAGCTTTCTATGACCATTCTGAGCTCTCTATGATCACTATGAGCCTTGACCACTGTGAGTCCTTTATTGACCACTATGAGGTGTGACAAAAATAAGTCTATTTCCATTATGAGATCTCTGTTACGAATGTGAGCTATAATTATAGTTCTGTATGACCACTATGAGCTATGACCAAAGTGAACTCTCTATGAACATTATGAGCTCTCTAATATTACTATGAGCTATGACAAGTGTGGCTTGACTATGAATACTTTGAGCACTTTATAACCACTGTGAGCTCTCTATGACAACTAGAGATATGAGAGCTGGGATGTTTCTATAACCATTGTGTGCTCTTTATGACTGCTATGGCTAATGACCACTTATGAGCTATGACCACTGTGAGCTCTCTAGGGGAATTATGAGCTATGACCACTGTGAGCTCTCTAGGGGAATTATGAGCTATGACCACTGTGAGCTCTCTAGGGGAATTATGAGCTATGACCACTGTGAGCTGTCTATAGCCACTGTAGACTCTCTAACACCACTATGAGCTATGATGACTGAGCACTGTATGACCTCTATGACAACTTTATGCTCCCTGACAACTATAAGCTCTCTATTACCACTCTGAACTATGGCAACTGTGAGCTCTCTATTACCACTGTGAGATCTCTATGACCAGTGTACACTCTCTATAACCATTGTGAGCTCCCTATTACCAGTGTTATCTCTGTATGACCACTGTGAGTTATGACTACCATGAGTTCTATATGACCACTATGAACTTTGACCTGCTATGATCTCTATATTCCCAATATGAGCTCTCTAAGACCTCTGTTAGCTATGACCACATCAAGTGTCTATGGCCATGTGAGCTATCTATTACTACTGGGATCACTCTGTGAAAATTTTGAGCTCTCTATGACCACTATGACCTATGACTCCTGTGAACTGTCTATGACTACTGTAAAAAATGACTACAGTGAACTTTTTATGACCACTGTGAGCTCTCTATGATCATTTTGAGCTCTCTATGACCACTGTGAGCTATGACAACTGTGAGCTCTCTTTGACCACTGTGAGCTATGACCACTGTGAGTATTCTATGACATCTGTGAGCACACTTTGACTGTAGTGAGCACTCTATGACCACTGCGAGCTCTCTATGACCACTGTGACTCTCCATGGCCATTATGAACAGAACAACTGTTAGCTCTGTATGACCACTATAAGTTATGACAACTGTAAATTCTCTATGACAATTATAGTCTCTGTATGACCACTGTTAGCTATGATGAATGTGAGCTATCTATGACCACTATTATCTCTCTATGACCACTTTGATCTCCCTATGACAACTGAGATCTCTCTATGACCACTATGAACCACTTTGAGCTATCTATAACCACTATGAGTTGTGAGTACTAGGAGCTTTTTATAACAACTATGAGCTTTGGTCTCTGTGAACTTTCAATGACCACTGTGGGTTCTCTCTAACCACTATGATCTATGAACACTATGAGTTCCCTCTCACCAGTATGAGCTATAACAACTGTGAGCTCTTTATGACCATTATGAGCTATTAGCACTGTGAGCTGTCTTTGACCACTCTGACCTCTCTGGGAGCATTATGATCTATAACCACTGTGACCTCTCTATGATTATTATTAGCCCTCTGTGACTACTTTCAGCTCTCTATGGCAACTGTGAGCTCTCTATATCCACTATGAGCTGTTATCATTGTGAGCTCTCCTTGACCACTGTGAATTCTCTATGAGCACTATGATCTACGACCACTGTGAACTCTCTGTGACTATGAGTGCTCTGTGACTACTTTCAGCTCTCTATGACCACTTTCAGCTCTCTATGACCATTGTGAGCTCTCTATGAACACTATGACCTATCACTACTGTGAGCTCTCTATTACTATTATGAGCTATTATCAATTTGAGCTGTTTATGACCACTATGAGCTATGACCACTGTGAGATCTCTATTATCACAGAATGCTATGGCCACTATGAGCTCTGTATGGTCACTGTAAGCTCTCTATAAGCAGTGTGAGCACTCTATGATTATTATGAGATCTCAATGATCACATTAGCTCTCTATGAACACTGTGAGATATCACCACTTTGAATTATCTATGACCACTTTGAGCTCTTTATGACCACTGTGAACTCTCTATGAGCACTATGAACTATGACTATTGAGAGAGGTCTATTACCACTACAAGTTATAATCACTGTGAGCATTACATGAGTGCTATGTGTTATGACCACTGTGAGCCCAACATGACCACTGTGTGAGCTCTCTATGATCATTATGAGTTCTCTTTGACCACTATAAACTGTGACCACTGTGAGCTCTCTATGACCTCTGTGAGTTCACTTTGACCCCTGTGAACTGTAATCACTGTGACCTCTCTATGACCTCTGTGAGCTCACTTTGACCACTGTGAGCACTTTTTGACCACTCTGAGATCTCTACGACAGCTGTGAGATATAACCACTTTGAGATTTCTATCAACACTATGAGCTCTCTATAACCACTTTGGGTTCTTTATGATCACTATGATCTCACTTTGATTACTCAGATCTCTTTATGACTGCTATGAGCTCTTTGACCACTGTGAGCTTTCCATGACCACTATGAAATATTACTACTGTTAGCTCTCTATGATCATTATGAGCTATGACCATTATGAGCTCTCTTTGACCACAGTGAGCTCTCTATGAACACTATGATCTGAAGAGTGTGAACCATCTATGACAACTTTAAGCTCTCTATGACAACACCGAGTTCTCTGTGACTTCATTGAGGTATGTGTGGCCACCAGGAGCTCTCTATAATCTGTATGAGCTATGATTACTGTGGGGAAACTATGACTACTGTGAACTCTCTAAGACTACTGTAACATCTCTATGATGGCATTGTGGTCTCTAAGACCATTGTGAGCTCTCTGTGACCAATGTTAGCTCTCTGTGACCATCATGACCTATGGCCTTTGAGCTTTCTTTGTCCACTATGTGCTATGTCCACTGTGAGCAATTTAAGACCACTATGAGCTATGACCAGTGTGAGCACTATATTTCCATTATGAGCTCTCTATTGCCACTGAGAGGTATAACTACTGTGAGTTCTTAATGAGCTCTATAGGTTCTCTGTGAGCATTATAATTTAGGAACAGTTTGAGCTCTCTGTGTGTACTATTAGCTGTGAGCACTGTGAGTCCTTTATGACCACTGTGAGCTTTTAATGCTCTGAGCTCTCTATTACATCTATGAACTATGATTGCTGTGAGCTCTCTATGACTAATGTGAACTGTCTGGGTCCACTGTGAGCTATACTGACTAGTATGAGCTATGATTATTATGAACTTTTTATGACCTCTGTGAGTTATCTATGACCACTGTAGCTCTCTATGAGCAATATGACCTATGACCACTGGGAGCACTTTATGACAACTATGAGCTATGACCACTGTGAGCCATCTATGGACACTCTGAGCTCTCTATTGCCACTGTGGATTTGCTATGAACATTATGACCTATGAATACTGTGAGCTGTCTATTGCAACTCTGAGCTCTCTATGACCACTGTGACATCTCTATGGCCACTTTGAGCTCTCTATGATCACTGTAAGCTCCACATCACCACTGTGAGTTCTCTATGACTATTATGAGCTTTTTGTGACAACTATGTGCTATGACTCACTGTGAGCTCTCTGTGACCATTATGAGCTATAACCACTGTGAGCTCTCAATGACCACTATAAGATATAACCACTGTTAGATCTGCATGGCCAAAATGAGCCCTTTATAACGACTGTCACATTTCTAGGACCACTTTGAACTCGCTATAATCACTGTGAGCATTCTATGACCACTGTGAGCTCTCTATGAGCTATGAACACTATGAGCTTTCTATGATCTATGACCACTGTGATTCCTCTATCACAACTATGAGGTATGACCATGGTCAGTTCGCTATGATGATTATTAATTCTTTATGACCACTATGAACTGTGACCACTTTGAGCTTTCTGTGACCACTGGGAGTTATGGGCACTATGAGCTTTCTATGACTTTTGTAATCACTCTGTGACCACTGTGAGCTCTCTATGATGACTAAGAACACTGTGATGTCTCTATGGCCATTCAATGGCCACTGTGAACTCTCTATGACCACTGTGAGCTCTCTAGGAGCAAACTGATCTGTGAACAGTGTGAGCTCTCTATGACACTATAACTCTCTTTGACCATTATGGGCTCTGTTTGATGATTCTAATCTATGACTACTTTGAGATCTCTATGACCACTATGAGTTATGACAAGTGTGAGGTCTCTATGGCCAGTATGAGCTTTCCATGACCATTATGAACTCTCTATGACCTTTGTCAGCTATGACCACTATGAGTTCTCTATGACCACTGCAAGCTCTCTATGACCACTGTGACATCTCTATGACCACTTTGAGAACTCTATGAGCACTTTATGCTCTCTATGACCACTGTGAGCTCTCTATGACCATTGTGAGCTCTGTATTTCATATATGAGCTATGACCACACTGAGCTGTCTAGTACCACTATGGGCTGTGATTACTATGAACTCTCTATGACTACTGTGAGCTATGAGGAAGGTGAGCTCTCTATTACCACTATGAGGAATGAGCACTGTGAGCTAGGGTACTTTGAGTTCTGCATGACCACTATAATCTATAACCACTATTAGTTCTGTATCAACACAATGAGCTATGACCACTATGAGGTCTCTATGGCAACTCTAAGCTCTCTATGACTGCTATGAGCTATGAGCATAGTTGTTATTACTTACAATGGTCATACTTAGCTCAGAGTTGTCACAGATCATTCATAATATTCATAAATAGCTTATAGTTGTCATAGAGAACTCACAGTAGTCATATAGTGCTCATAGTGGTCCTAGAGAATTCACAGTGGTCATAGATCATATTCATAGAGATCCAACAATGGTGAAAGAGATCTCACAATGACCAGAACTCATACTGATCATAGAGAGGTCATAGTGGTCATAGACAGCTCACAGTGGTCACATCTCATGATGGTCAGAATGACCTCAGGGTGACATATATTTTCTGTGTTGGAACAGGCATGATGTCTCCAAGTAGAGTTAAAGCAGGCATGACACTCAGTTGCTAAAAGGAAAGGCACAGCGAATGTTTCAAAGCAGATTTTCTCTGCTTTATGTATAAACATCAAATGTGTGGGGAAGGGACTGTAAACGGGCAAGTACTGAGAAAAACAACAACCACAACAACAAAAAGATCCAAGAACCGGAAGGAATTAGAAGGGAGGAATCCTCTTGCCAGAAACAAAATTTAATTTACATAGGGAGAGTCTCTAGCACTGCCCATTAGATGTTAATGTGTCACTCCCCAGCCAGCAGGCTTTAGGCCAGAACTAGACAGTAACACTAAGGCAGGCAGTAACACTAAGGCCAGACTATTCCCATTTTTCCTTATTTTTGTTATTTATTTCAAATAATGTCATGTCCTTTTTCCAGAAAATGTTTCCTTGAAACGATATTCTGCCATGCTGGGACATGTGTCCACAGCATTTCCCTCTCTTTTATTTTTTTAAAGATGAGATTAATTTGAAGATGACTGGAAAGAGAATTATAATAATGATTATGATAAGAATAGTCATGTGAATATGAATTAACATGGTGAACCAGGTTGTAGGAAAACAGTAAAACTCATGAGTATTTATCTAAGGGTGTAGAGCCTAAAGTTTGTAAAATGGCTCTGAATGCCTCTTAAAGAGTACAATTGTAGTAGCAGTCAGCAATTTGTATAAACTTAAATATAGAATAGTCTTAATATGTCTAACAGACTAGTTTTGATAGGTAGGACTAAATTATCTAGGCACTAAGTGTTATGTCGACCAGATCTATTCTGGAGTTTAAATGAGTCTGAATTTTGTCCCAAATATAAATTTTATCTTAATGTCTAAATTAAGAGAAACATAATTAGTCATTAAAGAGTAGATACAATTGGTTGTATAAATGTCAGCAAAAGTCAACAGAAAATTGTACATTTTTAGGAACCAAAAGCAAAACATGTGGCAAGTACACAATAAGGAATTTTAAATGGAAAATAAAGTCCTTTAGCATATGGTGAGAAGCAGTTAGCCTTCAAAGTCCAGTTTGTGAAAGACCCTCAGAGTCAGTCTGAACAGGAATCAAGAATCCATCCTAGAAGGAAACATTTCTGGCTCCTTTAAGTCAGGATCTGGCTCTTCGAATTGTTCTGCATCGATGTCAACTCCTTTCATCTGAGAGTTGTCATCTTGTCAGGGAAATCATCTAAGATTTTCCACTGGGCAGAACAAACATTTGGGAATCCACAAGGGTGAGCCTACTGATGGAGAAACAAAAAGACATCTGAGACTCTAGGGTCTGGTCACAGCAGGTATATATCAAAGGTATACTGCCACTGTAAAGCCATCTTTAACTGTATTTCTTTTTTAAAAAATTTTAAGTGTATAAAATGGAGGAAAGACTTAAATGAGGTGTATCTGAGGAGATCTTAAATCTAGTTTAAGGATGATATTTTAAAGATCGTCCTGTGGGGCCATTTCTTATTTAAGATGTATAGAGGCCATTTCAGAAAATACTGTAAGTTGACTCTTTTATATTGAAATTTAAGATTTTTTAGTTATTATCTAGGCCCATTACCAAAATCTTTAAAGTACATGACCCTTATAAAATAGTTAAACTCTATAAGATCTTAAGTCATTAAGTCCATTAGGAATTAGGATTTTATGAGTAACCAAATCTCTGTTTAATTAAGACAGAGACAATTGAAAAATACTTGAATACATGGAGCTTAATTCTTAATTTCTAACTTTGAGGCTCAATATCCTTTTTTTAACATGGAAGAAGCATAATATATAACATTTTCTTTAACCATTTTTTAATTTTCAATTTTTTCATAAATCTAACATCCCATAGATCTTCTATCAAACCTTCTGTTCATCTAAGAACTATACATACATATATATATACACACACACATATATATATATTATTTATTGGTTCCCTGCTGTTTGTACATTAACTCTCCCTCAAGAAATGTCTTTTAGGGTGGGGGAAAAAAAAGAAATGTCTTTTAATGGAGGTGATAACAATAGACCTCATTTTAAAAGAAATTAAGAGTTGAGTCTGATTTGGCAATTTTGAAAGAAAAGTTAACTGTTAACACATTATCAAATAGTGGAATGAACAAGTAGCACATGGTCACAAGAGAATACCTGTATGTTTCTTTAGATAAACAGCCTTTTTTAGCAATATAAACATATAGTTACTATTATATTTTATATCTTACCACAAGGAGAATGAAGAAGTTCTAATGAAATTTTTAGAAGACAATTATATTTTTCTGGTTGTTAGATTTGGTGGGACAAAATTCTATAAAAGAAATCAGAGGCGTGAACAACTTTAATCAAGCAATATCACAGTGGCTTTTGTAATTTTGGGGAACACATGGAAAAACCTTTAAGAACACGACGACATTTTCATTTGTTGTCCTATTAAAGATTGAAAACAAGTAAGATAATATTTCATGAAAGAAAACTTATCTATCAGAAAAAGTTATCTATCAGAAAAACAGTTGTGATTGATTCAAAATGTAAATAGTTAAGGCCTTAGATGCTATTAAGATTATTTGTTCTTATTTCTTAAGCATGCATACATGTATTTAAAATGGCATGCCAAAATTTAAATATTAGCGTGCAACATGAAAAAAAAAGTTTGAAGTGGTCACAGATATGTTGAAACACAAGACATACCACATATAAACATAGAACACATAAACATACAAGCACATTAAAACATACAATTCCCTGATAACAGCCTTCAAATCACCTTTGAAAACATCATCAAAAGCAGATCAACATTTATGAAAACTTTATTGTAAACAAAATCTCATTAGTTAGGTCCAGCAGTTTAGCTTAATTATGAAAAATATCAAAAGCAGATTCAACCTTAAAATTTAGTACCAAAACCAAATTACTATTTAAGAAACTTTTAATTTATTTATAATGAAGTAAAGGTTTATTTTGATTCACAGTTTCTGAAGGTATACTCTTTATAGTGGGGCTTCCTTTAAAGATATTTAAGGAATTTTTAAATATTTATTTATTTTTTCCATTCTTACAATCTTGATAGGTACCCCATTCCCTTCTCTGCCTCCACCCCTCCCTGGATCCCCTTGTTTCCCCAACCTTTTCCCCTTCTTTCCCCCTTCCCTTTCTCTCATTGTGCACCTTGCATCTCTAGAACATATTTTAGTATGCATGTCAAACTTCCATCTGGGTCCTCCTTTCTGATGAGGTGTAAGAACTCAGTAGCATTGCCCAAAGTATACTTTTTTGTGTTCCCCTTTAGTATGGGAACACTTGTGGCTGTTAAACCCTTGCCTAAGGATCCTAGTACCTGTGATCCATGCTAGACTTTGGGGGGGAGGTCAATGATATGTTGGTCATTGCGCAGGTCATGGAAAGTCCTATTATGATTACTTCACCCCTAACTTGTGTGGAGTATCTTGCAGTTGTAACTCTTCCTCATCTTTAGGCTTTTACAATCTTACCTCTCCCTCTTTTGCAAATTTGCCTGAGCTTTAGGATGGGAAGAGATTAGGCTAGCCTGGTTCCAGATGGTTGATATAGAGTCTCTGATGTTCTGAATTGTGGTTTTTGATTTTTTTTTTCAGTTTTGCTGCTCCTGCACTGCTCTTAGCTCCATCCTGATGACTATTGGATGTCACCTCTCGGCCAGAGATAAAATGCTGTTAAAATAGAGTCTTATTATAAGAATAGATTCAAAGGTAGATGGAATAAGAGTAGGAGACCAAAATGAGGGGGGTCAGAGTCCCATTTTCAAAATGGTTACCTTCTGTCTGCCAGACTGTATGCCTTTCCTTTTTGATGAGATCACATCCCAACAGTTGCAAGTGACCAGGAAGGAAAGTCTGTGAGCTTAACCAGATACCTCATTACTTATGTGTAGTCTTTGATGGTGGCTTATTTTCTCCACTGTTGATCTCCTCTCTCCCCATTGCTGGAAAGGCCCTTCTTCCCCTTCTCCCGTCTATAATCTTACAGAGATCCAATATAATATTTTCTAATTCCATCCATTTCTCAGCAAATTTCATTAATTCATCATTTTTGATGACTGAATAGTATTCCATTGTATAAACGTACCACATTTTCTTTATCCACTTGTCAACTGTTGGACATTTGGGTTGATTCAACAACTTTGCTATCATAAACTGCTGCTATGAACATGATTGTGCTTAGGCTATTGAGGTGAATTTTTGCTGTATGGGGGATAATTCCCAAAAGTGAAATAACAGGGTCATATGGCAGTTCATTCTTTAACTTTTTTAAAAATCACCAGACAGATTGCCAGAGTGGTTTTGTAATCCTCCATTCCCACCAGCAATGTAGAGAGTGCGCTTCTTGCCACATCCTCTCCAGCATTAGGTGTTGTTTGTATTGTGGATTTTTGCCATCCTGACAGGGGTGAGATGATATCTCAGGGAAGTTTTGATTTGCATTTCCCTGATGGCTAAGAATGCAGAGCATTTTCTAAGATATTTGTTAGACATTTCAATTTCATCCTGGTAAAGTTTCTTTTTTTTTTTTTTTTTTTTGGTAAAGTTTCTTTTAAGTTCCAAGGTTCATTTTTCAATTGGGCCATTTGTTTCCTTGGTGTTTAGTTTTCTAGATTCTTTGTGCACTCTGGATAATAGAGTTCTATCAGATATGTGGTTAGTGAAGATTTTCTCCCATTCTGTGGGTTGCCTTTGTGGTCGAGTTACAATCTCTTTATCTGAACAGCAGCTCTTTAATTGCATAAGATCCCATCTGTTGAGTATTGGTTGTAGCGACTCTGCTATTTGATTTCCGTTTAGGAACTGTTGGCTGGTCCAATCAGCTCGAGGGGATGCCCTACTCTTTAAATTAATGTTTTTATAGTCTCTGGCCATATATTGAGGTCTTTGATCCATTTGGAATTAAGTCTTGTACATTGTAACAAATACAAGTCGAGTTTTAATCTTCTGTATGCGGACAACCAATTCTGCCAGCATCATTTGTTGAAGATGCTGGTTTGCTTTTTCCATTGGATTTTTTGGGCCCCTTTGTCAAAGATCAAATGGCTGTAATTGTGTGATCTTATATCTAAGTCTTCAAATCTTATCCATTGTTCTGTATGTCTATTTTGGAGCCAGTACCAAGCTGGTTTTATAACTATGGATTTGTAGTGTAGATTAAGGTTTAATATGGTGATACCTCTAGCAGTGTTTTTGTTAATCAGGATTGATTTTGCTATCCTGAGTCTTTTGTGCCTCCATATGAATTTTGAGATTGTTTGGTCAATTTCTTTAAAGAATTGTTTTGGAATTTTAATTGGTATGGCATTGAATCTGTATATTGCCTTTGGTAGGACGGTCATTTTTATGATATTGATTCTGCCAGTCCAGGAACATGGGAGGTCTTTCCACCTCCTGGTGTCTTCTAGAATTTCTCTCTTTAGGGTTTTAAAGAAGAAACCTTATATTTAATAGATGAGTATATTTGTCTAATATTTTCTTCTTCTGAAAATTTGTTAGCATTTCCCAAAATATCATTTGCATCTTTAAAGGCCAAATATTTACATTATTGTTTTCCAAGCTGAGATCCTCTTGCCACAGCCTGTAAAAGTGGCAGTATTGAAAGCTTTTTATGGATCTCAAAATATTTGAATTCATTTTAGGATATTAGGTTTTTATATCAATCTCTAGTTTTTTTTTAACAATTTAAAAATATTAGGAAGAATATGTTCTTGTCCTCTGATTTTTATTTTTATTTTTTTCCTTTTTATTTTATTTTATTTTAATTTATATGAAACCAAATTTTGGGATTTACATTCCCTTCAATAAAAGAAAAATGTAAATTTACAACTTAATCTATAAAGGCAGCCAATTGTTTTTTACTGCTTTTAATCTTT
This sequence comes from Typhlomys cinereus, assembly GCA_023101885.1. Taxonomy (NCBI): domain Eukaryota; kingdom Metazoa; phylum Chordata; class Mammalia; order Rodentia; family Platacanthomyidae; genus Typhlomys; species Typhlomys cinereus. Next base: position 3,825,504 of record JALPQD010000204.1, on the reverse strand, counting down.
CTGGTTTTAACATTATGTTTTTTGTGTGATGGTTCTGCATGCCCTAATTTTAACTGTTCTTGCACCAATTGTTCTATAGCTTGTATTTTTTTCATTGATGAAGGCCACCGTTCAACCTATACAAGCTCTTTTTATTTCCATTGTATCTTATCAATAAGTAATAGTGTCCCTAATTAATAATTTTTGTTCTGATTTTACAGGATCAGGAACTACTAAAGCCATTTCTATTGAGGATGAAACATCTCTTTCCTATAACGAGAACAGAAGAGAGGGAATGACATAAGGGTGAAAACTTTTGAGGCCAATCCTAAATCCACCAAAGTAGATGAACTGTTAATTACAGGCAAAGTGGGATGCCAGTCTTTTCCTGTAATACAGGACACATCAGCCCCTGTATCCATTAATCCTGATATCTTTTTCCTTGTCCTTTTATATTTCTCATAGGACAATTTTCTTGGATTTCTTGAACCCATGTCACTACATCTGTAGAACCAAAACTTCTTTTTCCTCTATCATCCTTAAGAATAACATCTGGCAAAGTTAAATAGGGTAAAAGTAATAGCTGTACAATTTTCTGAATTTTATTTAACTGAATAACTTTATCTGAGGATTTAATCATACATTAAATTTCTCTAGAATAATCAGAATCCATCACCCCAGGCAACATTTGAATGTCTGCCCTGGAGGAAGCACTTCTTGCAAGAATGAGGCTGAAGCATCCTCATGGCAAAGGCCCAAAACTCCAGAGAGAATTATGTGGACTTTGGAATCTGAGGGAATTATTAAGTTTTTACCTGAATTATTTTGAATCATCATTTGATTGTTATTATGTACCTTCAGAAGCAGAAGAGTTCTGTCTTTATGATATTTAGATCTACATCCTTTTTTCCAATGATACAGCTTCTGACATCTGGGACATAGTCCTTTTGGTTGTTATTTTATTACTTTTATTTTTGTGAGGACAGAACATCATCATCTGCTTCTTTCTCTAAATTTACTGTTATGACACCTTGAGGCTTAGCTAAGCATTCATAATTTTATCTTCATTTTCTTTTTGAGTTTGAGGAGTCTCTTTTTCTAACTTAGTTTCCTGTGCTATGCATATTGCTTTCTGCCTAGAACCTAAAGAATCTATCATTAAACTCCATAGAGAAAATGCAAAAACTGGGACCTTTTCTGGTCTATGAACATGATAATAGTTTTTCATTTCTCTTCCTATCTTTTTCCAAGTTTCTAGATCCAAGATTCTTTCCTCTGGAAACCAAGGACAATATTTTTGTACAAAATGAACAAGTTTTCTTAACTGCTTAGAAAACACATGAACATCTCATGCATTTATCATTTGTTTAGTTACACCAATAAAGAATCTTCTTTCTTCAAACACAGTATGGCCCATGTTTCTTACATGTCTTCTTAACGCGGCTCCACAATCATCCGAGGGGTCTTCTGTACCATGACGGAATCCTATCCTTACCCATCTTCTTAACTCTGCTCCACTTGGTCAGAGAGGTCTTCTACACCCTGATGGGATCTTATCCTTGCCTGAAAGACTTAAAGAGAAAAAAAAGAGAAAAGGAAAAACTTACCTAATTGCGTGTCTCAGGTTTGGGTGCCAGATGTTGCAGTCCAGGCTGCAACCTCAAAACCACGGCTCTTCTCTGGGCTAAGTGAATCTGAACCCTTTATTGAAATTTTTAGCAAGGGATGTGTCAATACACCCATAGGAAAAACATCAAAGAAAACCAGGACCAAATTCTTTGCAGGATTATGTAAAACTTATTCATTCCAGGTAACAAAGAATGAGCAAACATGATGTCTCCAAGTAGAGTTAAAGCAGGCATGACACTCCGTTGCTAAAAGCAAAGGCACAATGAGTATTTCAAAGCAGATTTTCTCTGGTTTATGTATAAACATCAAATGTGTGGGGAAGGGACTGTAAACTGGCAAATATTGAGAAAAACAAAACAAAAAAAAAGACCAAAGAACATGCAGGAATTAGAAGGGAGGAAACCTCTTGTCAGAGACAAAACTTAATTTATATAGGGAGAGTCTCTAGCACCTAGCAACTGCCCATTTAGATGTTAATGTATCACTCCGCATCTAGCAGGCTTTAGGCCAGAACTAGACAGTAACACCAAGGCAGGCAGTAACACCAAGGCCAAACTATTCCCATATTTTCCTTATTTTTCTTATTTATTTCAAATAATGCCATGTTTCCTTGAAACGATATTCTTCCATGCTGAGACGTTGTCCATCAAGATGTTTGGATAAGGACGAGGCAGTGGTCATACCTCTCTGTGGTCACAGAGAGCTCCTAATGAATACAGAATATTCACAGCTCATCATAGTCATAGGTAGTAATGCTCAAAGACAGCTCACAGTGGTCGTGGAGTTCATAGTGGTAATAGAGAGCTCACAGTTTCCATTGCTCACAGGAGACATAGAGAGCTCACAGTGATTAGAGAGAGCTCAAAGTGGTCATAGCTCACAGTGGCCATAGAGCTGATAATGGACATAAAGAATTCACAGTGGCCATACCTCATAGTGGTCGTAATAAAGTCACTATGGTCGGAGCTGACAGTGGTCCTAGTTCACAGTGGTCATGGAGTGTTCACAGTGGTCATAGCTCAGTGCTCATAGAGAGCTGACAGGGCTCATATCTCAGTGATCATAAATAGCACATAATAGACAATGAGTGCTCACAGTAGTCACAGCTGTCTGTGGTCACAGAGAGCTCATAGTGAAGATAGACATCTCAGAGTGGTCATGGCTCATAGTTGTCAGAGTGAAAGGCCCCAAGTCTTTCAGTCAGGAACGAGACCACTGAGAAAAAGACCAAGACCCTTCTCACTGCAATAGCATGAGGTTTTATTTAATGACGCGTCGGGCGGCTCCAGTAACCTCTCACACAGTCTTAGACCAAACATAAACAAACATAGACTTAGACAAAGCACAGGTGAATACAGACAAGAGTGCTCATGTACCTCCAAGGCAGGTGTTGAGGCAGTCTCTCAGGGGTCTCGTATCCCAGATGAGCCCCCAAAATGAAAGACCCCAAGTCTTTCAGTCAGGAACGAGGCCACCGAGAGAAAGACCAAGACCCTTCTCACTGCAATAGCATGAGGTTTTATTTAATGACGCGTCAGGTGGCTCCAGTAACCTCTCACACAGGAGAGACTGAAGCGGCCCCGAGCAGCTCGGGCAAAGGGTTTTAAGGGGTCTTGGGGTGGGGGGTCACTTAGCTGAGGAATTTTCCATGATATTTGCAGTCATTGGTCGGCAAGAGCTCAGGTGGAGTTGGCTCTTGTTGATCATTCCAGTCCACCTGCTTAACTGCAATCTGTTCACTCTGGGTGACAATTATTGATAGAATTCCCCTTTTTGCAAACTTGCTTTTCCAGAACTGAAGGGCTTGAGATCCTAAGGAGTGGGGAAATATCTGCAAAAACTTCAAGGCTGTACATAGTTTTAAGCAATGGCTAGCAATGGATATGCTTGGATGGCTATAAACAATGGATGCCTGAATGACTATAAGCAATGGCTATACTGTGGGCCTGAACCGGCATTCTTTGTGAATTTTAGGGCGAGGGTCTCAGGGTCGCACATTCCTCCCTTTTCTATAGGCACACTCCAATCATGGCTTGTTGGTCACAGTTTTCGTGGTCCAGGTCTTGTAAGCTTCTGGGAGGATTGGAGTCAGTTTCTCAGCAGGGGTGATTCCAGCAGTAGGGGATGTCTCTTCAGAATTCCAAAGACCTTGAGAGACCTATTCCAGCATAACTGCTCTAACCCTGCCTCACTTTCCCATAAACTTATTTGGTGATAAAGAGAGGTTGCTGGTGATAAAGGCTGATGATTCTATGACTGTGTCCTGCTGAGTAGGGACGGTGGAGATGAGAGTGGCCTGATGCCCTTATCTAAGTCCTCATATATGAGATGCTGGGATGGTCTAGGTCTTTGACAGATGACTTTATTATTTCGAGGTCGTCTAAAAGAGACAAAACAGATAACTTAAGCCTACAAGATAAACCATTATAACTGGGAAGGCACATGGGATAAACCAAGTAAGCTCATCATGTTGTAAGGTGTTAAGATCCCTGAGCATTATTTTAGGCCCCTTACTCTGATTTAATGGAAAGCCAGCTTTGGCTTGCTAATAGAGTCAATTACCCTAACACCTGGAGTTTTGCTGTTGTCTGATTTAACTCCTTAAGTTTGTGTCATGGATTCTTTAGGGGTATAGCACACCTCCTCATGGACCACACTTTCTATTTCACCTTTAGGAGCCTGTTTAGTCTTGAGCCTAGTTATAGGCCTGGAAGCAATCACAGGTGCGCGTGATGTAACTTCAGTATTTACTTGTGGCAAAGGTGAAAACAGCACTTTTGTAGAGGGTGGGTGTGGGGATTTATTCTCTGCTAAGAGTGGGGAGACCATTTCCTCAGGCGGAATAAATGCACCAGAAGTTGAGGATTCAACGTCCTCGTCCTCATCATCAGTTTGGTCTTCCCACACATTCGCATCCCACTTTTCAGGATCCCACTCTTTACAAATCAGCTCTTTTACTTTAACCGCCGACATCTTTCGAGGCTGGGAATTTAATTTATGTTGTAACTCAGCCACTCTAATAATCAAAGTTTGGGTTTGATTTTCAGCAATTGGAGCTCTATTGCTACTGGAGAGAAGATTCTCTTCTAGGGCACACTTAGAAACTTCTAAGTTGTTTATGCGCTTTCTGAATTGAATATTTTCCTCGCTGAGATCTTCTTTTTCCATTTGTAGTTTAATGAGAGATGCTAGGAAAAACCAGCCAGCATCATCATTTTCCTTATTCTTACTCAATTTTTGTAAAGTGTCATATACGGAATCGCTGAGCTTCTCAATCCTCGCAAGAGGGGCATCAAGACTGTCCAACACACTTGCTTTTACCAGTTATAGAAACAGTCCACTCCAAACAGTGTCCTCCATGCCACTAGGGGAGTCTTTAGCCACTGGCACTGGGTCAACAAGCCAGCTCCAGAAATCACAAAACTTGCCAGTAAAATTCATTCTTACAATTCTGCTTCTCTAGAACCACTTCTCAATTTCTGTAATGGTTACTCTTAATTATTGCTGTGAGAGAATACTCAAAATCAAGCAACTTAAGGAGAAAGGGAGGTTTATTCAGCTTACGGTTCCAGAGGGAAGGTACAGTCTCTCAAAGCAGAGGTAGCATTGCTGGCTGGCCAAAGCTGGAGGAAGCTAAGTCACCGCAGACATCTTGGAAGCTGAGAGCTGCAGACTGCTTGCTGCAAAGGCAGACTTCTCCTGGAGGTAGGATGGGACTAATCCACCTAAAGGCCCACCCCTTGTGACTGCTTTCCTCCAACAAGGCTCCACCTCTTAAGGTGCCATGACTTTGCCAAACACATGAGATTGTGGGGGACACATTTCAAACCATGACAGTTTGTCATTGTATTTTTTTGTATACCTTTAGGCAACCTTTTAGGACAAGGGCAAATCTTTATTAAACTTTTCGCTAACCTATGTCTCTGGCTTTAACTCTACAGCATAAACTGTTTTTCTTGGGTGCCACAGGCCAGAGCTGTGGCTTTGAGACTAGGGCTCCCCTGGATAAAGTGAGGCAAGGAGCCAGCAGAATGGAGAACAAAAACGACTCTCTTGGCTTCGTGAATCTGGACCTGTTTACTGAAACTTCTGTAACAGCTTTTATGCAGAAAATTTTGGGATAAAGATTGTTGCACCCACAAATAGACATATATGTGCTTCAGACTACAAATGTAATAACCAATAACTCAAATGTCAAGCACTGTGGGACAGCTGAAGATAAAGATCTAAGCTTTGTGAAACACTATATATAGATTATATCTATAAAATTTACAATACCCCTAAAGCATACCAAAAAGGCAGCATTTCCATTCTTGCTTTAGTGGTATGGTCTTATTTCATTTGCATTAGTTTTCACTGACTGCACTCAGTGCATAGACTGTAAAAAAGGGTTCTCAGCTTCACCTTCAGGAAGGACATTTTTTCCCAAGAACCGGTAGAGGCACTTAACAGAAATATTCTCTCAGTATTTACAAATCTAGCCAGTCTATAATGCTCCACCAGATAGCCAGGAGGCTGAGCCCGTATAGTTTTAACAGTTTAAAAATATATAGAGAAGGATTGAGCTTCTTTGGTTTCAGTAAGGAACATATTTTACAATTAACTATACATGTCCCCAACATTTCATAAGTCCCAGTGTGAGCTTAAGCAATATAATTATTAAAAGAATAATTCCTCCTATGATAGTATCCTTTCATTTCTCTGTTTTGTGCTTCAATCCAGGAATTTTGCTTGGATTTTAGGTATAGCATCTTTAACATTCTTGCTTGCAAGTCCTAGGTAATGATCTATTTATATCTAATGTTGCTCATAAATAATAGGAATACTGACTATTGGAATCAACTAAAATCAGTGGTGTCAGACCTTTGAACAAGGCACCAACATAAGTAAACACCCACAACAACACTGAAAACTTCAGAGAATCAACTAAATCATCAACTAAGAAAAGATGTCTGAGTTCTTTATTGTGCAGTTCACATGACGAAGAGCAGAATTACTGTACTTATGACTCAATTCCTTGGATACAGCAACATCAGATTCCAAATATGCCTTGAATGGGTGGCCTTCATCTGATTTCTGGATTACTTGGATCCCACACTTATATAAAGCTGATAGTCATGGAAAGCAGGGCCAAAGCAATGTAGGCTGTCACAATCACGATGCTGAATACTGTCAAGGAAAACAGCAAGAACAAGTTGGTGCCAAACACCACTCTACTTTTCTTAATTTCTCTAGTAGAGGAAGTCAACAACCGCAGAGCCCGTCTCTGCACCTGGGTGCAGCTGGGGTGGAGGGGGGCGCGGCAGGGGCAGACAGGGTCCAGGCAGGTTTGGCCTGGGAACTCACGCCAGCTGGGGGCAAAATGTAAATTACCTAGGAAAGAATGCTTAGCACCTGTCCATGGGCGTTATTGTGACATACCAAGAAATTCCTAGCACCTGCCCATGGAGTTATTGAGACCTTCCCCAGGGAACGCTTTAAGCCTGAACTGGGAAGAAATGCCTATATTTTTTTCTTCATTTCTCCTACAGAGCCATGTCTTTTCTCCAGAAAATGTTTCCTAGAAATAATATCATATCAGGTTGGGACCCTATCCACCAGAATGGTTGGGTAAGGACACAACATTTAGGGTCTTTTAACTGCAGACTTTTGTTACATGCTAACTGCCATTTTCTGTAATCCATGATTTTCTCTTTTAACATCTTTGGTGCGTCTGAAACCAGAACCACATGGATAACTTTATCGCAGTGCTAAAATATTTTATTATATTAAGCCTAAACCTAGAATATTCGGGTATTCAGGTATGTAAACAAAGGAATGCCTAAAAAGCATTACTATTAAGCATGTAAGGAATCTCAATAGTTACTTTGTGAGTGACTAATAAACCTGTCATTTTCCTGATCGTAAACATTTTAGTAAAATCAAGAGTTGACAAAAGCCTAGAAAGGAAGTTGAGCACTAGAATTTTGTGCTCCCTTGTCCATTAACATAGAAACAAAGAGGCCTTCCATTTGCATGTTCAACCCAAGGTTCTCATGCAATGCTCAACCTGGCATTTTTGGGCTTTCTTTTGCTGGATATCAGTAGGAAACTCCTTTTTCCATCGGAGGGACGCTAAGAGCGTTAGGCCATTTCAGTGGTCCCCAGCAGAATGTTTGACCCCTGAAGTTCAGGGGGCAATCTTCCTCTAGTGGAGATTCCCATAGTTGGGACATAGGCCTCATGAAAGCTTCCTGTGCTTACAACCATCTCAAAGTGCCCAGTCTAGTCATATTTATAGCACCTTTCCATCTTTCCTCTGTTGGAAGGGGTCCTTCGTTGGTCTGCTTGGGCGTGCCTGGTGGTATTCTACCTATCCCCTTAGGCAAATGTCAAGTATTGATTTGTTTATTTCCTGGTTTTTTATTAAGTCTTAGGTCATCTGTCCTATTTTAAAGTCCTTAAAATGGTCTAAATAAGTTTAAAGGGGTCAACTGCATCTGTCCCATTTCATCCATCAGTGGGGCCACAGAAAAAAAAAAGACAAACAGAAACAAAGGATTCTACCTCCAAGACAGAAATGAAAGCTTCCTGATGGTGGACTACTTAATCACAGTGTGCCAACCTCTCCCTTGTATATGAGGAGGCTATCCTCCAGATGGGGCCTATTTCCCCCTAACAGATGAGGATCCTGTTGTCCTCTACATGGGAGTCTTGCTGGTGTGGAAACTAGATGAAATTCCTGTTTCACCTTAGTCTTGAGGGCATTGGGAGGCAAAGCTTTTCCTGAGTTACTAGCTGGTACTTTTGGTACAGATCTCTATAGTCTCTTAACTTTCTGTCATTCTGTTTGCCATTGTTTGTCTAGTTGGATAATATAACTTAAAGATCTTCCTGAGGCCATCTCTTGTCTAAGATGTATACAGGGCATGTCTGAGAATATGCTACAAGTTGACCCTCTTTTAGGTTGATAGAACTAAGCATTAACAATTTCTAGATAGTTCCTGGACACAGGAAGAGGAAATCTCTCTTTTGGCTTCAGTTAGTGAACCTGGACTTGAGGAAAGGATGCATGGCTCAGCAGAGTTCTGCCAGTCACTATATACGCAGTGTTAGCAGAAAAGACATCCACTTACACTGCCCGGAGCATGGTCAGGGGAGGCCAGCGCTCCACCCAACGCCACCAGAGCCCCACCCGATGACACTAAAAGGGGAGAGTCCATGGTCCACACATGACTGAAGCTTCCTGTATTCCCTATGCTATTTAAACAGCATAATCATTGTCTCAGACTTGAAGCACTTTCTTTCAGGGCAAACATTTATAAGAATTCTCTTCCATTGACTAACAAGAGCTAAAGTCACATTGATCCCCACTGTACTACATAGAAAAAGAGCTACAGTCACATTGATTCCCCACCCTGCAACTCTTTATAAAGTCATGGGTGATAACTTGGCCATAGTGGGTTCAGCGGTTTCATGACTTGAGATCAGATTCTAATCCGATCCCATCCTAGACCGTATGTTATCACCATGGAAATGCAGAACTGACCCAATTGAATCCCGTGGCTTCAAGAGATCTTAGGGATCTCGCCGTGGGACTACAAACTCAAGCCAGAGGTGTTATAGGTTTCCCACCTCAGGCCAACATTCACGCACACATTCACACAGAGGTTAAAACATTCCCTCCCCCATTTAAGAGTGCCCTTTTCCTCCCCCTCCAGAAGAGGCCTGCTCCAAAAGGTGAGCAGAGATTGATTTAGCAAGGTCTCTTTTACTGTGAAGTCCAAGATTTAGAGGAACTCCCTAGCTGGCCTTGAGTCTCTTCCAAGCTGCAGCTGAGGCAGGGCCTCAGCACCCTGCTCTCTGGGAACCCACTTCCCTGGGAGCTGGGAGGGCCCTGCCAAGGCTGCTTCAGGCCCTAGAATAACCAAATTCCTGTTTAATCAAAACAGACAATTGAAATACATTTGAATACATGAAGCTTAATTCTTAGTTTCTACTTTTTGAGACTCAATGTCTTTTCTTTTTATAGCATGGAAGCATAACAGACAATACTTTCTTTAACCATTATCTCTAATTTTCAGTCTTTTCATAAATCTAACATCCCACAAACTTTTACAACATACTTTAACGTTCTTTTTAAGTAACCAACTCATAAACCTCCTGAACATACTTTAACTTTCTAAGTAACATATCTCATTTCATAAACCTTTTTTAAACTTTTTGTACATCTAAGTACCATAATATTTTTCTGACTTGATGGTTTTCTGCTGTTTTATACTGTAAGAAATGTCCTTTAAAAGAGGCAGTAGACCTCATCTTAAAAACCATTATATCCGAATTAAGTTTACAAGATTGTAGCAGAACACAGAAGTACACCTGGAACAGGGAATTAGAAAATAGATTTGTCTCCAAGAAAAGGAGCTCATACATATCAGGAGAATGAAGAAATTCCAATGAATTTCTCAGAAATCAGTTTTCCTTTCTGGCTGCTCAATATATTGGTATTACACGTGGGAAAACAAACTTCTAAAAGAACTACAAAAGTGATGTTATCAGATCCTAGGTAAAAACACAATATCACCTTTTGTGAAGCTTCATAAAAATCAAGATAAAACAAGATATTTTAGTCAGTACATACTCAGGCCTTTTAACATTATCAAAATGATTTATTCCCAAGTGTGCACATGCATTTAAATTGAGCATGCCAAATAATAAACAGGGTCAAAAACTAAAATGTGATTTTAAGCTTGCAATAAAATTTGAAGTGGCCATAGCTTGCTATTTTGAACACAAAACCCACATATTATAAGAAATCCAGGTAACCAAACAAGTTAGAACATTTTATCATCTTTATCATCACAGGCAAAATTTTTCCACCTCAACACTCAGATGTTGGAATCATTTCCTAATATCCTTTCAGTGACTCAAGACAAGATAGACAAGACAAAAATACTGAAGATCAGACTGAAGATCAGACAAACTACAGACAGCAGATTCAAACTACAGACAGCAGATTAGACAAACAGGTGGGAAGCAGACACTTCTGTCCTTTCCCCTAAAGATTGAGGACACTCTGGTCCTCCCAAATGGGGAGGGGACATTTCTGTCCTTTCCCCTACAGATCGAGGACACTCCGGTCTGCCCACTGAGAGTCCAGAGCATCCTCTGGGACTCTCGCGGTCTCTGCGATATGACACTTCTGTCTCAGTTTTTGACCACCCCAAACCTAGTACTCATACAAGGAAACAAACTTAGACACAGTCTTAGACCAAACATAAACAAACATAGACTTAGACAAAGCACAGGTGAATATAGACAAGAGTGCTCATGTACCTCCAAGGCAGGTGTTGAGGCAGTCTCTCAGGGGTCTCGTATCCCAGATGAGCCCCCAAAATGAAAGACCCCAAGTCTTTCAGTCAGGAACGAGGCCACCGAAAGACCAAGACCCTTCTCACTGCAATAGCATGAGGTTTTATTTAATGACGCGTCAGGTGGCTCCAGTAACCTCTCACACAGGAGAGACTGAAGCGGCCCCGAGCAGCTCGGGCAAAGGGTTTTAAGGGGTCTTGGGGTGGGGGGGTCACTTAGCTGAGGAATTTTCCATGATATTTGCAGTCATTGGTCGGCAAGAGCTCAGGTGGAGTTGACTATTGTTGATCATTCCAGTCCACCTGCTTAACTGCAGTCTGTTCACTCTGGGTGACAATTATTGATGGAATTCCCCTTTGTGCAAACTTGCTTTTCCAGAATTGAAGGGCTTGAGATCCTAAGGGGTGGGGAAATATCTGCAAAAACTTCAAGGCTGTACAGAGTTTTAAGCAATGGCTAGCAATGGATATGTTTGGATGGCTATAAACAATGGATGCCTGAATGACTATAAGCAATGGCTATACTGTGGGCCTGAACTGGCCTGCTTTGTGAATTTTAGCGGGAAGGTCTCAGGGTCCCACAAGAGAACTCACAGTGGTTATAGAAAGCTTACAGTGGTCATAGCTCATAATGGCCTTAAAGAGCTCACAGTGGTCAGAGCTTATAATTGTCATAGAGAGCTCACATTTTTCACAGGTCATATTTCTCATAGGGAGCTACAGGCATCATAGAGGGCTCATGGTGGTCATAGCTCATAGTGGTCATTGAGAGCTCTCAGTGTTCATAGATCTTTGTTGTTATACAGAACTTATAATGGTAATAGAAAGCTCATAGTTGTCATAGAGAGCTGACAGTGGTCATAATGAGCTCATAATGGTCCGAAAGAGCTCATAATGGTCATAGTGCTCATAGAGAGCTCACAGTGGTCATAAATCATAGTGGTGACAGAGAATTCAAAGTGGTCATAGATCACAGTGTTCATAGAGAGCTTTCCCTGCTCATAGCTTACACTGGTCATAGAAAACTCACAGTAGTCACAGCACACACATATTAAATTCATAATAATCATACAGAGCTCAGAGTGATCATAGCGTACAGTGGTGATAGATCAGTAATCATACCTCACAATGGTCATAAAGAGCACATAATAGACAATGAGTGTTTGCAGTGGTCTTGCTCATAGTGATGATAGACAGCTCACAGTGTTGATACCTAAATGGTCACAAAGAGGATATAATAGACAATGAGGGCTCAGTGTTTATAGTTCATAGTGATGATAGATAGCTCACAGTTTTCATGGCTCACAGTGGTCATAGAGAGCTCACAGTGGTCATAGAGAGCTCACAGTGGCCATAGAGAGCTCACAGTGGTCAAATCTCATGTTGGTCACAGGGAACTCAAAGATATTATATCTCCTAGTTGTCATAGAGAGATCATAATGGCTATGAAGAACTCATAGTAATCATAATAAACAGTGATCACAGATCACTCATATGGTCATAGCTCATAGTGCTGTTAGAGAGCTCACACTGGTCATAGATCAGAGTGATCATGGAGAGATCACAGTGTTCATAGCTCACACTGCTCATCGAGAGCTCACAGTGATCATAGCCCATAGTAGTAATATAGAAGTCACATGGGTAATAGAGAGTTCAAATTGGTCACAGAGAAGTAACAGTGGTCATAGAGAATTCATAATAGTAACAAAGAGCCCATAATTGTCATTGTTCACATAGGACATGGTGGGTCATAGTGATCATAGCTCATAATAGACATAGAAATGTCATAGTGGCCATAGAGAGCTTACAGTAGTCATAGTACATAGTGTTCATAGACAGCTCACAGTGCTTAGATGATGATAGTGGTGATAGAGATTTCAAAGTGGCCATAGATCACAGTAGTCATAGAGAGGTCAGATTCATCATAAAGATCTCACAGTTGTTATGAAGAACTCACAGTGGTCATAGAGAGCTCACAGTGGTCATAAATAGCTCTCAAGTATCATTACTCAAAGTGGCCATACAAAGCTTATGATTGTCACAGAGAACTGACAGTGGTCATAATTAACTGTGATCAGAAAGAGCTCACAGTGTTCATAACTCAGAGTGGTCATAGAGAGCTCAGAGTCGTCAAAAGTCCCCATAGGGAGCTAAGGTGGTTATAGAGAGCACACTGTGGTCACAGAAAGCTCAAATTAATTATAAAGAGGTCACAGTCATCATAGCTCAAAGTGGTTATATAGAGCTCACAGTGGTCATAACTCACAGTTGTCATAGAGATCTCATAATAAACATCAAGTGCTCACAATGGTCATAGCTCAAATTGATCATAAAGTGTTCACAGTGCTCTTAAGTTACTTAAAGTGGTCATAGAGAGTTCACAGTAGTCATAGCTCACATTGGTCATAAAGATCTCATAGGATCATTGCTCATAGTGGTTATAGAGAGCTAATAGTTCTCATAGGGAGATCAAAGTGGTCATTGAGTGCTCTAACTGGTCATACTTCATAGTCAGCTCAGAGAGTTCATAGTGGTCCTACCTCAAAGGGGTCATAGAGAGTTCATAATGGACATGAAGAGCTCACAGTTGTCATAGCTCAAAGTTGTCATAAACAGATCCGAGTGGTCATACCTTAAAATGCTCATAGCAAGCTCACAGGAGTCATAGAGAGATCAGAGTAGTCATAGAGTGCTCACAGTGGTCATAGTTCATAGTGGACATAGAGAGCTCACAAAGATCATAACTCACAGTGTTCTTAGAGCTCATAGGAACATAGAGTAGTCAAATCTCATAGTGGTTATTAAGAGATCACAGTGATAATAGCTCATAGTGCTCATACAGAGCTTAGAGTGGTCATACCTCATAGTTGTTATAGTGAATTCAGAGTGGTCATAGCTTAGAGTAGTCCTAGAGCACTCATAGTGATCATAGACAGCTCACAGAAGTCGTAGCACATAGTTGTCATGGAGAGTTTATAGTTGTCTAAGCTCAAAGTGCTCACAGTGGTTATAGAGAGCTCACAGTGTTCATAGTCAGGTTACAGTGGTCATACAGTGTTCACAGTTGTCATGGAGAGCTTGTAAGTCGTTTTAGCTCACTGATGTAATTGAGAGCTCTTTGAGTCATAGCTCATAATAGTCTTGGAACACTCATAGTGCCCAGAGAAAGACCACAGTCATCATAGAGAGCTCACAGGGATCAGAGCTCATAGTGGAAATTGAGAAGTCATAGTAACCATACCTCATAGTTGTCATAGTGACCTCACAGTGGTCATAGCTCATAGTGGTCCTCAAGAGCTCATAGTGGTCATAACTCATAGTTGATATAGGGAGCTCAAAGTAGTCATAACCCACAGTGGTCCTAGAGAGCTCACAGTCATGTAGAGATCTCACAGTAGTCATAGAGAGATCGCAGTGGTCATAGAGGCCTCACAGTAGTCACAGAGAGCTCACTATTGTCATAGATAGCTCATAGTTGCCATAGCTCACAGTGGTCATACAAAGCTTTTAATGGTGATAAAGAGCTCACAGTGGTCCTAGCTCATAGTGGTCATAGAGAGCTCACAGTTCACAATATTCATAGAGAGCTCATAATGGACAATGAGAACTCACAGTGCTCATACTTGATAATCATCACATCATAGTTCATAGTGGTCTCAGAGAACTCACAGTGGTTATATACAGTGAACAGTTATCATAGGTCATAGTGGTCATAAAGAGGTCACAACTCACAGTGTTGATAGCTAATTATAAGAATAGAGATCTCAGAATTGTCATAGTTCATAGACAGCTCAGAGTGGTCATAGCTCACAGTGGTAATAAAGAGCTCACAACACTCATAGGTCCTATAGCTCCTAGAGAGCTACAGTGGTCGCAGAGAACTCACAGTGTCAGGATAAGCTCAAAGTGTTCATAGAGAGTTCACAGTGTTTATTTTTCATAGGTCATAGAGAGCTCACAATGTCCAAAAAGAGCTCAACATCATCATAGAGAGCTATAATATACATTAAGAACTCACAGTGCTCACCGCGCATGGTGTATAGGGAGCTCACAGTGGTTTCAGCTCCTAATGGTAATAGAGAGATTATAATGACCATAGAGAGCTCACAGTAGTCATGATTCGCAGTGGTGACATAGCACTCACATAGTCATAGCTCATAGTTCTCATAGAGAACTTACACTATGTTATAGCTCATAGTAATCATAGACAGCTCAGAGTGCTAATGGAGAGCTCATAGGGTTTATATCTCATAGTAGTCATAAAGGGCTCACAGTGAGCATAGCCCACAGTGGTCATACAGAGCTCACAGTGCCCAAAATTGTCATAGAGAGCTCATAGTGGTCATAGTTCATAGTGATCACAAAGAACTCACAGAGGATATAGCTCATAGTGGTCATAAAGAGCTAACAGTGCTCATAGCAAAAAGTGCAGAGAACTGATAATCATCAGGAGCTCACTGGTGAGAGAGACCTGACATTGGTCATAGGACATAGTGATGATAAAGAGCTCACAGTGGACATAGCTAAGAGTTGTCACAGTGCTCATAAAGTGTAGGAGGAATGGACAATGATTGCACCACAGAGGCTTCCATCCCCCATACAGAGAGGCTCCTCGGACTCCTCCCTCCTGCTAAGCAAAACAAGGCCTTCTTCAGAGCAAAGACAGTAGGTGCCATTAAACCGGCTGGCTGAGAGGACCAATTTGGACAGGACAACTCAACAAAGGCTCATGCTGAAACTTATGGGATGTTGGGTCGGGTATATAAGCAGCCTGATATTTATAATATATAAGCCTGCAAGCCTGAGAGCCTACAAGCTTAAGAGCCTACTTTGCCACTCACCTGACTCCCACAGTCTGTGCTGTTGACTCTGTGCCAGCTAATCCCTGCCTCCAAGGGTCTCTATGGCCCCCTGTTACACTATGTAACAACATCTTGTACCTCAGTGTGGGGCTTCCATGGTGGCCCTTTCCTCATCTCAGCACCAGTGTGGAGTACTGTGCCCCTCTTGGCAGTTGTTCAGTAAGCTGGCCTCTTTGTTTTTTTGTCTTCATGAGAGGAAACCGTGAAGGTCTCTTTCACTTTCTCTGTGTTTGTCTGTCTACCGATAGGGAGAATACAGCCATGACCTAGTAACCTTGTCTTGTCTGTTCCTTTTTAATCTTAGTTCCTTGTCTCTGTTCTTAAAAAAGAAAAAAAAAACTGTAACACTTCAAATTGGAATTCTTAAAGGTTATTAGTAACTGAAATGAGCTTAAACTCCCATTTTGGTAAGTTCTGTTTATCTTTACTTACTTAAAAGTTATGAACACAGAACTAGATACATCAAAAAAGCAAACCAAATCTCATGGTCATAGTTTCTCATTAAGGTCAAGACATTATGATGTAATGCCTTTGTCATAAATAATGATCATATTTACAGAAGAAACATCATAGATACTGATGTCTCAGGTTCTATCAAATGCTTTTAATTTTTGATGAAAGAGACAATGCCACAGACCGGAGTCGCAGCCTCGAGACCAGGGCTCCCCAGGACCGGGTGGAGAACAGAACACACACAGCTCTCTCTTGTCCAAGTGAATCCTGAACCCGTTTATTGAAACTTTCGTGACAACTTTTATACAGAAAATTTTGGGGTAAAGAATGTTGCACCTACAACAGATATACAATTTTCTAGTCAGCAAAAATCACCTTCAGGGTGGACATTTTTTCAAGAACCTAGCCCATTGCTTCAGGGCAAAGGTACTTAACAGAAACATTCTCTCAGTATTTCCAAATTTATCTACTCTATAATGCTTCACTGGATAGCTATGGGGCTGAGCCCACATTTTAACAGAGATTGCTTTTTTTTAAAATACAGAGGCAGAATGAACTTCTTTTGATTTTAGCAAGGAACATATTTTACAATTAACTATAGGAGTCTCCAACACCCCATAAGTCCCAGCATGAGCTTTTGCTGTTGTCCTCTCTAGATTGATCCTCTCCAGGTTGATACTCTCAGTCAGGCAAGTCGATATAGGCGCCAGGCATAGCAGCAAGTTCTAACCTGGAAAGATGTATGCAGCTCATGCAGAGTCTACTATCCAAGCTTAAACCACATCTCTAAGGGGGCCTTGACTTGTATACTCAAGGCCCATAAGCTAGAGCTGGTTCTGTCGATGGAGCACTACTGAGGTATGCACTGAAGAAAACACTTAAGCAATATAATTATTAAAAGAATAACTTCTCCAATAATAGCATCCTTCTATTCCTTTAATAGTAAGGTTGCTTATGTCTTCCTTTGAGGAATTCCAGAAGTGTATTTCCATCCGTTAGATGACCCATCTGTGAACCATGCATACTCCAAACCTGGGGTCCAGTCTGGCCCCATATGCCAAGGTGTCTCTTTCGGGATTGAGGCGATCATTGGTGGGAGTGCACTCAAATGATCCATCTTTGTAATTTCTCATAAGAGTGCTGTTTGGGATAGGAAAGACACGGCCCCCTTTGCTTCTGACATGGATTCTCCCAGTTTGGATTGCAAATACCATCTCCAGGAGCAGTCTTGGCATCTAGATTTTCTGGCATGATGGTCTCTTCCTTGGCCTTCAGTCAGGTAAGAGGGTATCACAGTTTCTTTTAAGGTTCTAGTGGACTGATAGCATAGTCTTATACTTCTGGAATTTCTGAGTTAGTACATAGGTGGGAATTTTACTCACCTATGTTTTAAGACTCTAGAAATTATTCTCTAATTTCCTTAAAATCAGTGCACACATTCTGGCTAGCGTCTACTTATTGTTAGTAACTAGACATGAAATTTCTATTTAGTATTTGACTAAAACTTAAAAAGCAGGCTTCTTCTCTAGAACAGAGAGCAGGAAGCTAATTTCAAAAAAACCTAAAGGGCACTTTTAATTCCCAGAAGAATTCTTCCTGCCAGAGGCAAAACTTGAATTATCCCAAAACAACAAAACCTAGGTGAAGGGCACTCCTAATTCCCAGAATTCTTCCTGCCTGAGGCAAACCTGAAATATCTAGGAGAGAGTGTCCAGTCCCTGTTCATGGGCGTTACTGTGACCTTCCTCAGGCTTTAGGCCTGAGCTGGGAAGAAACACCAAAGTCTGACAATTCCCATATCTTTCCTTATTTCTCTTAAAGCCATGTCCTTATCCCAAAACATGTTACTTTGAATCCATCTTTTCCAAACTGAGACATATTCTACCAGATTAGTTGGATAGGGATGCGGGAAGTCTTATAAAGATTAAAATCATTGCAGTAATTGCTTAAATTTTCATTGGGGAAAGTTAAATGAGAGACATTCTATTTTATTTGGCTAGACAACTTAGTAGTCTTTGGTCTTTAGGCTAATTATTATTGTAATTAGGCCAAAACAATAATTTCTACCAGCATTATAACAAGTCATACAGAAATATTAATCTCGAAGACTGCCATTAACTTAGGCTGAATCCATATTCCTTAGTATTACTGGTTTTCTCTAAAACACAAGAGTAGAGTTTATCTTAAAATTTGAACTATATAAAACACCATAATTTGATCTGCCCCAACTGGAAGTTGCCTTAGAATAAACATTTTCTTGTCATATATATGTCACCTAGGAAAATCCAGTTGAAAACAGAATTATGCATATTTAACAATTTTATTTATTACAATAGGATTTGCTTTGGTTTTTCTTTGCTTTTTGGTTCATAGTTCAGAATTATTTTATTTATTTATTTATTTATTTATTTTATTATTATTTATTCAACTGTGTGTATGTGCGTGCGCGTGTGTGTGTGCGTGTGTGTGTGTGTGTGTGTGTGTGTGTGTATGTGTAGAACCACGGACGAATTCGCGAACCACTATGGACGCCTCCACCTCCTTCTCCACGCCCCGGAATTCACAGGCTCCGCCCTACCAGGACCAGAAGCGTAGGCCACCCCCGCTTCCGCCTGGCGTCTATACATGGGATCTGGGATCCGAACTCGGGACCTTCCGCCTGCAAGGTGGAGGCTTAACCCCTGAGCCACCTCTCCAGCCCCAGAATTATTTTAAAGAATAACATTTCACCCAACTTTGGTCCATTTGCTTCATTTCCTGACTCTAGAGAAAGATGTTTGACCAAACAAGGCTGATGGAAGATATTTTTGAGGCTATTCCCAAAGGAATTTTAGAAAATTTGCTCTTAGTATACAGAAGAAGCAAAGCTCTTTCAGTGCTATCTTTAATAATAAAGAGTGGTTTGAGTAAGAGGTAGGCAAAAGACGTATGCAAGATTTGGACAGGTAATGTCCTATTTCCTTCATTTGAACAAGTGGATCTAGTTGTAAACTGAAGCAGGTGGATTGGAAGGTAACACGAATTTGACAATAACATGAAGTAATAAATTCTTACTTTTGGTTGTTAAATAATAATAATAATAATAATAATAACCCCTGCAGATGGAATCCTCGCTCAGCACCCAGGGGAAAAAAGACATTACTTATGTTTTCCCAAACCCCAGCTCAATGCAGCTGGGTGAACACTTGGGGCTTTTAAAGATTTTTATAAAAGCCAATTAGAACCTGTTAATATTTTTTCTGATAGTCAGTATGCGGTACAGGCTGTCTGGATCCTTTCATTTTCCTTGCTCAAGGACTGCATGAGCCCCTTACATGTCACCATGCAGTTGCTCCAGGATATATTGGAACATATTGCTCACCCTTGGTATATTTGTCATATAAGGTCACACACAAAACTTCCTGGAACCCTGACTAAGGGAAGTGATTTAACAGATACTATGATCTGTTAGAGCTTCTTGAACAAGCTAGGGTATTACACCAACAATTTCACCTTACCCCTCAGAGTATACACGAGTTTATTCCAGAGCTTACAATATCACAATGTAAACATTTAGTCAGGTCCTGTATGATCTGTGCCCTCTTGGCTCCACTTGGCCCTCTAAATAAGGGAGGGGTAAATTTCAGAGGTCTCTTGCCTAATGCAAATGGTTGTTACTTCTCCTTTGGGAACCTAAAATATACCCATGTCATAGTGGATTCTTGTTCCTCTTTTGTGTATGCAATAGCCCATGCTATTAAAGCTCTAAAATCTGCTATGTTGGTTATGGATGTACCTTGGACACTAAAGACTGACAATGGACCTGCATATGCTTCCCAACAATTTGGCTCCCTTATAGCCTCATGGAAAATTAACCATTAACCTTTGACATTCCCTATAACCCATAGTGACAAGCCATTGTGGAAAGATCCGACAGACCTTGAAGGGCCTTTTGGCAAAGGTCACATCCCTTGAATCCAAATGTGACCCACACTTGGCTTTCACAGAGGCCCTGTTTCACCTCAACGTACTCACTTTTGATGATTCAGGACTAAGCCCTACTTATAAACACTGGGCTTTCCTGCCTCACAATACTTCCCTGCCTCTTGTCCGATGGAGGGATCTCATTATGCTGCTATGGCAGCATAATCCAGGGTTGAGGATATGCTTGTGCTCCATCAATAAGATCATGCTACAGGCACTTATGGCCCTTGAATATCCGAGCCATAATGCTCTTAGGGACCATGGTTTGAGCTTGGATCGCAGAGATTTGTGAAGCCTTAGTCTTCTATCCACATATCCTGACATGCCTCCCAGAGGTGAGGTCCTTTGAGGGCTGGTAGCCAATGACAGGTAAGATCCAGTGAGACAGGACGACCTAAGACAGGCACGGTCCATATGCCGGACACCCTCTGAGGCAGGTCAACAAGGGCAGAGCAAAGAACTCTAGCTCCTGCTGGCTGTCAAAAATAAATAAAATGGATGGATATGTGTGAGGAACTAATGGATATGCAGGAGGAATGGACAATGATTGCACCACAGAGACTTCCATCCTTCATACAGAGGGGCTCCTTGGACTCCTGCCTCCTACTAAGCATATAAATCTTTCAAGACCATGCCTTCTCCAGAGCAAAGACGTTGTTGCCATTAAACTGGCTGGCTGAGAGGACCAATCCAGACAGGGCAACTCAGCAAAGGCTCATGCTGAGACTTATGGGATGTTGAGTGGGGTATATAAGCAGCCTGATACTTATAATATATGAGCCTGCAAGCCTGAGAGCCTACGAGCCTGAGAGCCTGCTTTGCCACTCGCCTGACTCTTGGAGTCTGTGTTGTTGACTCTGTGCCAGCTGATCCCCGCCCCCAAGGTTCTCCGTGGGCCCCAGTTATACTGTTACAATGTTACAATATGGAGCTCAAAGTTGTCGTGAAGAGGTCATAGTTGAGGTAGAGAGCTCATAGTGGCCATAGAGAGTTCATAGTAGTCATAGCTCTTGATGGTCATATAGGGCTCACAGTGTTCACATTTCATAGTGATCATAGAAGACTCACAGTGGTCAAAAAGAGCTCAACATCAACATAGAGGGTTCACAATGGTCATAGCTCATACTGGTGATAGAGAGTTCACAGCTTTTATAGAGAGCTCATAGTGGTTATCACTCACAGTCGTCATACAGTGCTCACAGTGGTCATAAAGAGCTTACAATGCTCATAGAAAACAGTGGCCATAGAGAACTGATAATCTTCACCAAAAACTCACAGTGGTCAAAGCTCATACTGATGAGAGACAGCTGACATTGGACATACATGATAATGGTTTTAGAGTTCCCAAAGTGATTATAGAGAGCTTACAGTGGCAACAGATAATAGTGATCACTGAAAGTTCAGAGTGGTCAGAGTGCTTGGTGTCATAGAGAGCTCACACTACTCATACGGAGCTTATATTGGTCATAGAAAGAGAACAGTGGACATAGAGAATGAACAGTGGTCATAGCTCTTTTTTTAATACAAAGCTTACAATGGAACAAAGAACTCACTGTGGTCATAGTTCATAGGGAACATCATGAGCCCACATTGGTCATAGAAAGCTCACAGTGTTCCGAGCTCAAAGGCCACCCACAGAATGGGAGAAAATCTTCACTAACCACGTATCTGACAGAGCTCTACTGTCCAGAGTGCACAAAGAACTTAGAAAACTAAACTCCAAGGAAAACACTGGCCCAATTAAAAAATGGGCCATGGAACTTCAAAGAAACTTTACCAGGGATGAAATTAAAATGTCTAACAAATATCTTAAAAAATGCTCCACTTCCTTCGCCATCAGGGAAATGCAAATCAAAACTTCCCTGAGATACCATCTCACCCCGGTCAGGATGGCAAAAATCCACAATACAAACAACGACAAATGCTGGAGAGGATGTGGAGAGAGGGGAACTCTCCTACATTGTTGGTGGGAATGCAAGCTCATACAGCCACTCTGGCGAGCTGTCTGGAGATTCTTAAAGAAATTAAAGATTGAAATGCCATATGACCCTGCTATCCCACTTTTGGGAATAACTCCCCATGCAGCAGAGGTTCGCCTCGATAGCACAAGCTCGACCATGTTCATAGCAGCACTGTTTACAATAGCAAAGTCATGGAATCAACCTAAATGTCCAACAGTTGACGAGTGGATAAGGAAACTGTGGTACATCTATACAATGGAGTACTACTCAGCCATCAAAAATGATGAATTACTGGAATTTGCTGGGAAATGGATGTCATTAGAAAGAATTATATTAAGTGAAGTATCCCAAACCCAGAAAATTAAGCGCCGTATGTACTCCTTAATAGGTGGCTCCTAGTACCAAACTCATCCAGCCCACATTGAGACACTTAAAAGTAAACCTATGTAACACAGTAATTGCAAGGATTATGAACAAGAGAGATGGGGTAGGAGGGCCAAACCAGAAACAAGGAGAAAGGGGACCATGTTACAGCAGAGAAAATAGGCCTCCATCAAGGGCTGCAAGTAATGAGAAACCAGGTTAAGTTCACAGACGTTCTTTCCTGATTTCACCAGAAGGGGGGGCATATAGTCTAACAGATAAAAAGTAATCATTTCGCAAATGGGTGATGGACCCCTCCCTCACTGAGGTTTCCTACTCTTATTACATATACCCTTGAATGTGCTATTATAACAAGACTCCAGTTTAACAGCTTTTGTCTCTGGCCAGGGGGTGACATACAGTGCCCAGCAGAATGGAGTGAAGGGCATTGCAGGAGCAGCAAAACTGCAAAAGAAAATCAACCAACCACAATCCAGAACTTCAGAGACTCTATATCAATCACCTAGAACTAGGCCAGCCTAATCTCTCCCCATCCTGGAGCTCAGGGACATTTGCGGAAGAGGGAGCGGTAAGATTGTAAGAGCAAAAGGATGGGAGGAGCAACGATTTGCAAGATTCTCAACAATAGTTGGGGCCAAAGCAATCATAATGGGACTTTGCATGCCCTGCGCAATGTCCTGCGCACTGTTGCCCTCATAAAGTCTAGCATCTGTTAAGGGCACCGAGACCCCTGGAGGCAAGGTGATTGACAGCCATAGTAGTGATCCTATGCTTAAGGGGAACAAGAGAAAGGGCTTATGGAAATGCCACTGGGTCCTTTTATGTCATTGGAGAGGAAGACCCAGTGGAGAGTTAGGCGTACACAATAAAGGACTCTCTGGGAATTGGGGGGGAGGCACTGGGGGATGGGGAGGGAGAGGAGGGAGAGGAGGGGGTTCGGGGGGAGGAGGGGAGAGGGAGGGAACTGGTAAAAAAATTTTAAAATGTATAATTAAATTTTTAATAAAAAAAAAAAAAAGCTCACAGTGTTCATAGAGAACTCTTAATGGCCATAGAGAACTCACAGTGATCATAGGTCATGGTGGTCATAAAGGGTTCACAATGGTCATAGATAATTATAGTCACAGAGAGCACATAGTTGTCAAAAATATATCAATGTTGTCATAGAGATTTCAAAGTAGTCATACTTCATACAGGTCATGGAGAGCTCATAATACTCATGAAGTACTCATAGTGGTAATCAGTCACAGTGGTTATAGAATGCTCACAGTGGTTTAAGCTCATAGTGGTCATAAAGGACACATAGTGCTCATTGCTCATAGTGGTCATTGAGAGCTTACAGTGGTCATGAAGAGGTTACAATGACCATAGCCAATAGTGGTAAGAGAAAGCTCACAGTGATCAAAGAGACATCTCAGTAGACATAGCTTATAGTGGTCATAGAGAGCTTAAAGTGGTCATAGCTCAAAGTGGTCATAGACAGCTCACATAGGGCATAGATATCTCACAGTTGTTATAGACAGCTCAAAGTGGTCATAGAGAATTCATTATTGTCAGAGAGAGCTCTCAGTTGTCATAGTTCATAGTGCTCACAGAGCTCTCACAGTGATCATAAGAGGACACAGTGGTCATGGAGAATTCAAAGTGGTCATAGACAGCTCACAATGGTAACAGAGAGCTCTCAATGTTCATATAGAGTTCATAGTGATCATGGAGAGCTCCCAGTGCTCATAGCTCATAGTGGTCATTGAGAGCTCAAAGTGGTCATAGATAACTCACAGTACTCATAATTAGTGGTCATAGAGCCATCACAGTGATCATTGAGAACTCTCATTCCTAATAGAGAGGTCACAATGGAACCCGGAGCCGAGCCGCCTGGCCAGCAGCATCAACGCGCACGGCCGCTGGGTTTGCCCCCAGCCCCCACTCCGTGCCGAACCCCGACCAGCGCCCAGGTGAGAGAGAGCCCCTCCCAGCCCAGCCCCCCAACCCGGAGCCGAGCCGCCTAGCCAGCAGCACCCACGCTGGCCACCGGCTTAGCCTCCGGGCCCCGCCCCGGACACCAGCCCCTCGTGCCCTCCCGCCCCCGCGCCCCTCCGCCGCCCCCCCAAGGTCGCAGGTGAAAAATTCTGCCATCAACATCAGACCCTCTGCCTCTCTGGCTCACCGGGGACTTACGCACGCACGTGGTCCACGGAAGACACACTGCTACTCAGAATTCAATAGAGTCCAAAGGAAACTCTAGCAAAACTCTAAGGAATAAAGAGAACACAGGCCAATCATCTGGACTTCACTACAACCATTGTATCACATGCGAGACTCTTCACATCCAGCCCAAAGATAAGTAAACCTTTTATTTTTTTCTTTTCTCTCACCTTACTGATCCTTTCTAGTATCAATGTTGTAGGTCAGCTTCCTCATACAGCCACCCCAAAAACATACAACTCCAAGGAGTACACCACCCACCCTCACATTTCACCAAGACACTAGATCGTAAAAGTGCACTACCATACTTATATTCATCCCTTGGTTACTTAACTGACATACTAACATCCTAGTAGTCTCAGCTAGGATATAACAATACCAATTCACAAACATACCCAATCCAAGGCAACTAGTAACAACTGACAGGTGTAACAATACCAACTATATCGGTTCAGTGAAAAACACACAGAAACTGAAAGGTCCTAAAAAACAAAACAACAATGTACAAGTCAAAGTGCAGATCCACGAGAAACAAAACCCAAGAACAACAATCTCCCGCCAAAAGAATCAATCCCATAACGATGGATTGCGACCAGAACCAAAACATAGAAAGTAGCCATGAAAGCCAGACCCAACATAACGACATTCAGAGTATGGTCATCACCATGATTAATAATATGAAAGAGGTAATCCGAGAAGAGTTAAATAACCGTGTCAACCACTTTGAACAGGAACACAACAGGCACTTGGAGGAGTTGAGGAAAACAGTTTAAGAAATAAAAATAGGTATAGAGCAGGTAAAACAGTCTCAGGCAGAGTTTAAAATTGAACTAAGAGATAAGTTATCTTCAACCCAAAACTCGACAGAGAGTTTTATTAGCAACACAAATGAGGCAGAAAATAGAATTTCAGATCTTGAAGACAAAGTAGGAGAATTAACCAGCTCAATGGAAGAGATTGTTAAAGCCAAAAAGATACTGGAGAGGAGCATTCAAGAAATATGGGACATCCTGAAGAAGCCTAACATGCGCATTCATGGAATACCAGAACAAGAATCCCAAAATACCACACCTGAGGAAATATTTCAATTCATCATAAATGAAAACTTCCCACAACTAAAGAATGAGAGGCCTATCCAAATACAAGAGGCATTTCGCACTCCAAACAGATATGACCAAAATAGAAAATCGCCACGGCAAATAATAGTCAAAACACTCCACATTCAAGACAAAGAAAAGGTGCTGAGAGCTTCAAGAGAAAAAAAGCAAGTCACTTTTAAAGGTAAACCTATTAGAATAACAAATGACTTCTCAATGGAAACAGTAAAAGCAAGAAGAGCTTGGAGAGACATACTTCAAGTATTAAATGAGCAAAAATGCCAACCCAGACTGATATACCCGGCAAAACTATCTGTCATGATTGAGGGAGAAAGAAAAGTTTTCCAGCACAAAGACAACTTGAAGGGATACATGTCTACCAAACCAGGCCTTCAAAAAAATCCTAGAACTGATACTCAAGCTTGAAGAAAAGAACAAGCGTATCCAGGAAGATAGAAGGGAAGTATAATACCAACAAAATATAAATATCAAACATCATGCTTACAAAATCTACTAAACATAAAATATGTCCAGAATTAAAAATAATTTCTCCATTATAACATTAAATGTCAACGGCATTAACTTACCGATTAAGAGACATAGATTACAAACTTGGATTAAAACCCACAATCCAACAATCTCCTGCCTTCAGGAAACTCATCTCACCACAAAAGATAGGCACGTCCTAAGAATGAAAGGCTGGTCCAAAATCTTGCAAGCTAATGGAACCAGGAAACAGGCAGGGGTAGCAATTATGCTTTCAGACAAAGTGGACTTCAAACCAAAGAAAATCATAAGCGACAAAGATGGATACTACATTTTAGTCACAGGTACAATTCACTAGGAAGACTTCACAATACTGAACATATATGCACCCAATATGGGCCCCTCCACATTCATTAAGAAAACCCTACGGCGTCTAAAGCAAGAAATCAACCCCCAAAAGATAATTTCCGGGGATTTCAACACCGCCCTCTCAACATGGGATAGATCAACAGGTCAAAAGCTTAACAGAAACACGTTGGAGCTTAAGCAAACGCTTACTGAAATGGACCTTACAGATCTCTATCGAACTTTTCACCCACGCACCAAAGAATACACATTTTTCTCAGCAGTACACGGAACTTTCTCCAAAATAGATCACATATTGGGCCACAACATGAATCTACACAAATACAAAAAAGTCGAAATTCTTGCCTGTGCCCTATTGGACCACCACGGCCTGAAGCTGGACATCCACAACAACACAACAAACAAGAGAAAATACACGAACTCCTGGAAACTTAACAATATGATGCTGAATGAGAACTGGGTTCAGAAAGAAATTAAACAGGAAATTTAAGATTTCCTGAAAGTGAACGAAAATGAAAATACAACTTACCAAAATCTCTGGGACACAATGAAAGCTGTTCTAAGAGGTAAGTTCATAGCTCTTAATGCCTACATCAGAAAATTGGAAACATCAGAAATAAATAATTTAATGATGCAGCTTAAGGCTTTGGAGAAACTTGAGCAATCTGATCCCAAAAATAGTAGAAGAGAGGAGATTAGCAAAATAAGGGGAGAAATATCTGAAATCGAGATTAAGAAAACGATAGAAAAAATCAACCAGTCAAAAAGCTGGTTCTTTGAAAAAATCAATAAGATTGATACACCCCTAGCTAAATTAACCAAAAGCAAGAGAGAGAAAACCCAAATTAACAAAATTAGAAATGAATATGGAGTTATCACTACCGATACCCAAGAAATCCAGAGAATTATAACATCATATTTCAAAAACTTATACTCTGTGAAGTTTGACAATACAAAAGAGATGGATGAATTTCTAAGTAAACACAACCTACCTAAATTGAATCAGGAAGCTGTGAATTATTTAAATAGTCCTATAACATATAAGGAAATTGAGGAAGTAATCTCGAATCTTCCCACCAAAAAATGTCCTGGGCCAGATGGATTCAGCACAGAATTCTACCAGACATTTAAGGAGTTAATAACACCAATACTCCTTAAACTGTTCCATCAAATAACAAAGGAAGGAACACTACTACCAAATTCCTTCTATGAAGCTAATATCGTCTTAATCCCAAAACCTAATAAAGACTCACTTAAAAAAGAAAACTATACCCCAATCTCCCTGATGAACACAGATGCAAAGATTCTCAACAACGTCTTAGCAAATCGGATTCAAAAACATATCCAAAAGATCATTCACGGGGACCAAGTAGACTTCATCACCGGCACACAAGGTTGGTTCAACATACGCAAGTCAATAAATGTAATTCATCATGTAAACCAGTCCAAAGTCCAAGACCACATGATACTCTCGATAGATGCAGAAAAAGCCTTTGACAAAATCCAACAGCCTTTTATGATCAAAACGCTAGAGACTGTAGGAATGAAAGGAACCTTTATCAATATAATAAAAGCTGTATACAACAAGCCCACAGCAAGGATTATGCTCAATGGGGAACAATTGGAAGCATTCCCACTTCGATCAGGAACTAGACAAGGCTGTCCACTCTCACCACTTCTATTCAATATTGTACTTGAAGTGTTAGCTGAAGCCATAAGACAAGAAAGGGACATAAGAGGGATTCAAATCGGCAAGGAAGAAGTCAAGCTATCCCTATTTGCAGATGACATGATCTTATACCGAGGGATCCCAAAAACTCCACCAGGAAGCTCCTGGAACTAATTGAGAAGTTCAGCAGGGTGGCAGGATGCAAAATAAATGTGCAAAAATCAGAGGCCTTCCTATATGCCCAGAATGAAAGAAGTGAAAAAGCCTTGAGAGAAACAATCCCATTTACTATAGCCCATAAAAAAATGAACTACCTTGGTATAAACCTAACTAAGGAGGTAAAAGACTTTTACAATGAAAACTTTAAAACCCTAAAGAAAGAAATAGCAGAAGACACCAGAAGGTGGAAAGACCTCCCATGTTCCTGGATTGGTAGAATCAACATTGTAAAAATGACCATCCTACCAAAGGCAATATACACATTCAATGCTATACCAATTAAAATCCCAACGCAATTCTTTAAAGAAGTTGACCAAATAATCTCAAAATTCATATGGAGGCACAAAAGACCCAGGATAGCAAAGACAATCCTGAGTAACAAAAACACAGCTGGAGGTATTGCCATACCAAACCTTAGTCTATACTACAAATCCATAGTTATAAAAACTGCCTGGTACTTGCTCCAAAATAGACACACAGATCAATGGATAAGGATTGAAGACCCCAGATATAAGCCCACAGAAATACAGCCATTTGGTCTTTGACAAAGGGGCCCAAAGAAGCCAATGGAAAAAGAACAGCATCTTCAACAAATGGTGCTGGCAAAACTGGATATCAACATGCAGAAGATTAAAGCTGGACCCATACTTGTCACCATGTACAAGACTTAATTCCAAATGGATCAAGGACCTTGATTTAAGGCCAGAGACTTAAAACCATACTTGAAAGGATAGGGAACTCCCTCGAGCTGATTGGGCTAGGCCAACACTTCCTAAACAGACATCCAATGGCACAGTCACTGCTACCAACTCTCAACAGTTGGGAGCTTGTGAAATAAAAGAGCTTCTGTTCAGATAAAGAGATTGTAACACGAGTGCAAAGGCAACCCACAGAATGGGAGAAAATCTTCACTAACCACATATCTGACAGAGCTCTACTGTCCAGAGTGCACAAAGAACTTAGAAAACTAAACTCCAAGGAAAACACTGGCCCAATTAAAAAATGGGCCCTGGAACTTCAAAGAAACTTTACCAGGGATGAAATTAAAATGGCTAACAAATATCTTAAAAAATGCTCCACTTCTTTAGCTATCAGGGAAATGCAAATCAAAACTTCCCTGAGATATCATCTCACCCCAGTCAGGATGGCAAAAATCCACAATACAAACAACGACAAATGCTGGAGAGGATGTGGAGAGAGGGGAACTCTCCTACATTGTTGGTGGGAATGCAGGCTCATACAGCCACTCTGGCCAGCCGTCTGGAGATTCTTAAAGAAATTAAAGATTGAAATGCCATATGACCTTGCTATCCCACTTTTGGGTATAACCCCCCATGCAGTAGAGGTTCATCTTGATAGCACAAGCTCGACCATGTTCATAGCAGCACTGTTTACAATAGCAAAGTCGTGGAATCAACCTAAATGTCCAAGAGTTGACGAGTGGATAAGGAAACTGTGGTACATCTATACAATGGAGTACTACTCAGCCATCAAAAATGATGAATTACTGGAATTTGCCAGGAAATGGATGTCATTAGAAACAATTATATTAAGTGAAGTATCCCAAATCCAGGAAGTTAAGCGCCGTATGTACTCCCTAATAGGTGGCTCCTAGTAATAACCTCACCCAGCCCACATTGAGACACTCAAGGGTAAACCTATGTAATATGGTAATTGCAAGGATTGTGAACAGGAGGGATGGGGTAGGAGGGCACACCAGACACAAGGAGAGAGGGGACCATGTTACAGCAAAGAAAATTGGCCTCCAAGGAATGCAAGTAAGTAATGTGACACCTGGTTAAGTTCACAGATGTTCGTTCCTGATCATGTACAATTGAGGGGGTATGATCTCACCAGAAGGGGAGGGCATATAGTCTGGCAGATGAAAAGTGATCATTTTGCAAATGGGTGACTGATCCCTCCCTCACCGAGGTTTCCTGCTTTTATTCCATCTACCCTTGAATATGCTATTATAACAAGACTCCAGTTTAACAGTTTTTTGTCTCTGACAAGGGGGTGACATACAGTGCCCATCAGGATGGAGTGAAGGGCATTGCAGGAGCAGCAAAACTGCAAAAGAAAATCAACAAACCGCAATCCAGAACTTCAGAGACTCTATATCATCCACATAGAATTATGCCAGCCTAATCTAACCCCATCCTGAAGCTCAGGGACATTTGCGGAAGAGGGGGCGGTAAGATTGTAAGAACAAAAGGATGGAGGGAGTAATGATTTGAAGAGTCTCCACACTAGTTAGGGCTGAAGCAATCATAATAGGACTTTGCATGCCCCGCACCATGTCCATCACACTATTGACCTCACAAAGTCTAACATCGTCTAAAGGCACCAAGATCCTTAGAGGCAAGGGATTGACAGCCACAGTAGTGTTCCTATGCTTAAGGGGAACACGAGAAAGGGTTCAGGGAAATTCCACTGCGTCCTTGTACATCATCGGAAAGGAGGACCAAGAGGAGAGTTAGGCACACACAATAAAGAACTCTCTGGGAATTGGGGGGGGGCACTGGGAGATGGGGAGGGACGGAGGCGGACCACGGGGTTTGAGGGGAGGAGGAGGGGGGGGAGGGAACTAGTCTACTTATTAAGTTTGTATGAGCGGAAATAATAATAAAAAATGTTAAAAAAACATTCAAGAGATTGAATGTTGTTCCAAACTAAAAAAAAAAAAAAAAAAAAAAGAAAGAAAACTCATACTGGTTATAACTCATAGAGGTCATAAGAGGTCTCACAATGGTAAAAGCCATAGTCGTATTAGAGAGCTAAAAATGTTCATAGAGTGCTCACAGTGGTCATAGCTCATAGTGGGAATAGAGCACTCACAGTGGTCATAGAAAACTCACAGTGTGCATATCTCATACTAGTCACAGAGAGCTCACAGTTGTCATAGCTCATAGTGATCACAGAAAGTTCATAGTGGTCATAGAGAGGTAACAACCATCAAATATTTCACAGGGGTCATAGAGTGCTCACAGTGGTCATAAGTCACACTGGTCATAGAGAGCTCATAGTGGTAATTGACAGCTTACAGAGGTCATAACTAACAGTTCTCATAGAGCATTCATAGTTTTCCTCTCATAGTGGTCATAGAGAGCTCATAGTAGCCATGGAGACCTCAGAGTGGTCATAGTTCATAGTGGTCATAGAAAGCTCTCAGTGGTCATAGCTCATAGTTTTCATAGAGAGCTCCAAGTGGTCATACCTTATATTGGCATAGATAGCTCAGAGTTGTCACAGCTCATTGTATTCATAAAGATCTCACAGTGATTATAGATAGCTCACAGTGATTATTCAGAGCTCCCAGTGGTCATGGAGAGCTCACAGCTGTCGTACAGAGCTTACAGTGGTCACAACTCACAGGGGTCATAAAGAGCTCACAGTCTCTCATAGCTCATAGTGGTCATAGGGACCTGATAATGGCCACAATGAGCTCACAGTCATCAGAAAGAGTTTACAATGGAAATAAAAAGCTCACAGTGTCAAAGCTCTTAGTTGTCACAGAGAGCTCATAGGGATCATAGAGAGTTCATGTGGACATAGAGAACTTACAGTGGTCATAAAGAACTCACAGTGATCATACCTCAATGTGGTCATAGAGAGGTCATGTGGTCATAGAATGCTCACTGTGATCATAGTTCATATTTGTCACAGAGAGCTCAGAATGGTCATAGCTCATAGTTGTCAAAGAGAAGTCAAAGTGGTCATAGAGAGCTCACGGTAATCATGAAGATCAAAGTGGTCACAGAACCATCACAGTGGTCATTGAGAGCTCACAGTTCTCATACAAAGCTCATAGTTGTGATATCTCACAGAGGTCATAGAGAGCTCATAGTAGTCATAGAGAGCTCACATATGGAGGTCACAGTGGTCATAGAGACCTCACAGCTGGCATAGCCAGCTCATACTGTTTACAGCTCCCAGTGATCATAGAGCGCTCACAGTGTCGTAGCTCATAGTGGTCATAGGGACCTGATAATGGCCATAATGAGTTCACAGTCGTTAGAGAGAGCTCCTAGGGGTCATAGAGAGTTCACAGTGGTAATAGAGAACTCACAGTGCTCATAGAGTGCTCATTGTGCTCATACCTCATTGTGGTCATAGAGAGGTCATTTGGTCATAGTGAGCTCACTGTGGTCATAGAGAGTTCACTGTGATCATAGTTCATATTTGTCTCAGAGCTCAGAGTGGTCATAGCTCATAGTTGTCAAAGAGAAGTCAAAGTGGTCATAGCTCACAGTGGTCACAGATAGGTCAGAGTTGTCATAGAAAGCTCAGATTATTCATAGATCACACTGCATATTGAGTGCTTATAGTGCTCATCACTCAAAGTGGCCACAGAGAGCTCACAGTGGTCATAGAGAGCCAATAATGTTCATAGTGAGCTCACAGTGGTCATAGACTGCTTACAGTAGTCATAGAGATCACAGTGGTTGTAGCTCATACTAGTCACAAAGAGTTCACAGTGGTCATAGCTTGCAGTGGTCCTACAGAGTTCATGGTGATCATGGACACGTAACAGTCGTCAAAGATTTCACAGTGGTCAGAGAGAGCTTATACTGGACAATGGTGATAGAGAGCTCATAATGGTCATAGCTAATGGCAGTCATAGAGAGCTCACAATAGTCATTGATAGCTCACAGTGGTCACAGCTCTTAGTGGTCATAGAGAACTCATAAGGATCATAGCTCACAGTGTTCATAGAGAGCTCATTATGTTCATAGATAGTTCACACTGGTCATAGATGATAATGTTCATAAAGAGCTCAAAGTGCTCATAGTTAATAATGGTCATAGAGAGCTGACAGTCGTCTAAGTTCATGAGTGGTCATAGAGAGCTCATGGTAGTCATTCAGAAATCAAAGTAGTCACAGAGCGGTCACAGTGGTCATTGAGAACTCACAGTTCTCATACAGAGCTCATAGTTGTGATATCTCACAGAGGTCATAGAGAGTTCATAGTAGTCAAAGAGAGCTCACATACGGAGGTCACAGTGGTCACAGAGACCACACAGCTGGCATAGCCAGCTCATACTGTTTACAGCTCCCAGTGATCATAGATAGGTCACAGTAGTCATAGCTTATATTGTTTATAACAAGCTTATAATGGCCATAGTGAGCTCACAGTTGTCAGATATTTCAAAGTAGAGGGCTCATTGTTTTCATAGAGAGCTCGCAGATTTCATAGTGAGATCACAGTCTTCATTGCTCATAGTGGTCACAGAGAACTCACACTATGTCAAACAGATCTCTCAGTGGTCATACAGAGCTCACAGTGGATATAGAGAGTTCAGAGTGGGCACAACTCACGCTGTGCATACAGTGCTTACAGTGGTCATAGGCCACAGTGGCAAAAGAGAGCTCACAGTTGGTCATTGAGAGCTCACAGTGGTCATAGCTCATATTTGTCACAGACAGCTCAGAGTAGTCTTAGCTCATAGTAGACATAGAGCATTCACAGTCATCATAAAGAGCTCATGGTGGTCACTGAAAACACAGTGGTCATAACTCACAGTGATCATAGAGAGTCATAGTGGTCATAGCTGCACAGTGGTCATTGAGAGCTCATAATTGCTTTGGAGTGCTGACGGTAATCATGAAAAGCTCACAGTGGTCATAGCTCATAGTGGTCATAGAGAACTCATAATGGTCTTTGAGAACTCAGAGTGGTCATAGGTTATGTTGGTCATTGGAACTCAGCTCATTGTGGCCACAGAGAGCTCACAGTAGTCAGGGAGATCGAACAGTTTTCTTAGAGTGCTCTCAGTTTTCATAGAGAGCTCAAAATGGTCATAGAGCTCACAGACCTCATGGAAAGCTCATAGTAATCACAGCTCAGTGGTCATAGAGTGCTCACAGTTTTCACAGCTCACTTAGTCACAGATAGTTCATAGTGGTCATAGAGAGCTCACAATGGTCATAGAGAGCTCACAGTGGTCATGGAGAGCTCATAGTGATCATAGCTCATGGTGATCATACAGAAGACACAGTGGTCATAGTTTATAGTGGTCATAGAGAGTTCATAATGGCCATAACGAGCTCACAGTGGTCAGGGAGAGTTCACGATGGAAATAGTGAGTTTACAGGGCTCATAGTTTATATTGGCCATAGAAAGCTCACAATGATCATAGTTCATAAGTGGTGATATAGAGCTCACAGTAGTCATGTCATAGTGAACATAGCTCACAGTGATCAAAGAGAGATCACAGGGGACATAGCTCATATTTGTCACAAAGAGCTCATAGTGTTCATATACAGCTCTCCACAGTCATAGAGAATTCACATAGGTCCTACAGATGTCACTTTGTTCAGAGGGAGTTCACCATATTGATAGCTCACAATGGTCAAAGAGATCCCACAGTGGTCATAGAGAACTCACAGTGATTATAGAGATCAAAGAGAGATTATAGTCGTCATAGAGAATTCACAGTGGTGATAGAGTATTCATAGTGGTCTTAGAGATCATCGCTCATGTTTTTCATAGAAGTTCATAGTGTTCATAAAGAGCTCAGAGTGGTCCTAGAAGAATCACAGTGATCGCATAGAGCTCGCAGTAGTGCTAGATAGCTCACAGTGGTCACAGAGAGCTTTCACTAATCATAGAGAGATCACAGTGAAGACAGATAGCTCACAGTTGGTCATAGAGAGGTCATATAGAGTGGTCATAGAGTAGTGGTCATAGTCCACAGTGGTCATAGAGAGCTCACAGTGGTCACAGAGAACTTATAATGGTCTTAGCTCAGAGTGCACATAAAGCTCTCAAAATCATCCAAGCTCAAAGTGGTTATAGAGAGTTCATAGTGGCCACAGATTACTCAGAGTAGTCATAAGTCATCATGGTCATACAAAGCTCACAGTGGTCATAGAGAACTCACAGTGTTCATAGCTCATCGTGGTCATGTAGAACTCACAATGGCCATAGTCAGCTCACAGTGATCACAGAGAGTTCACAATAGAAATAGAGAGCACCACTTCAGTGCGCTCAATGCCCACCGGACCTACACAAAGGCTGATATATCAACATTCCCCCATGGACCAGCAAGGATCTCAGGAGAAATAACTACACTCAAAGGGAATTATAGGGGTGGGTGCTAGAAAGGTGAAGGGAATGTCGCCACCTGTGGATTTATCCATGGAAGGTCACTTATACTGCCACCAAGACCTGGCCCCTGACTAGTAGTGCAAACAACCTGAAGGGAGCCCTGGAGCTCTCACAAGTAGACAGGCAGGAGAGAGAGGGATGAATTGGTGAAGGAAGAAGAGGGTAGGAGAGAAAGGGAGAGGAGGGTAGGAGAGAAAGGGATGGGGGAAGGGAAAGAACAGGAGCAACCTTCATTTTGTTTGTGTACAAGGAGAATTCTTTATTTATATAAAAAAAAGAAAAAGAAAGAAGAGAGGCCTGGAGAGATGGCACAGGGATTAAGCCTCTGCCTCAAAAGCATAGGTCCTTGAAAGGAAGAGGAAAAGGGAGGGAGGGTGCAAGGGAGACTGGGGAGAGGGGGAGTGAGGGAGGGGACCAGGGTACATACTAAGTTTATATGATTGGGAAAAATAAATAAATAAACATTTAAAAAAAAAGCATAGGTCCTGAGTTCAGATCCCAGATCCCATGTAAAAACATCAGGTAGAAATGGCCCTGGTCTGTACTTCCATCCCTGGAAGGCAAGAGCCTGAGAAATTCAAGAGGAGAGCAAAAAGGAGGCAATGCCATCCAGGATAATTTCTGAAGTTACCCTTGAGTACCACCCTCTGATAAACACAGACACACAGAGACCTACACACACACACATACACATGCACAAAAGTAAAAAATAAAAATAAAAATGCATGGTATTTATGAATCTATCAAAGAGTAAAATTAATAAATGAAACATTCTAGAATCTAATATAGAAGGGTTGGGGATATAACTCAGTAGTGGAATGTTTGTTTAGCATGTGCAAGACCTATCTCCAGCACTACGAATTATAAATAAAAAAATTGAATGATATATCAAAAAAAAGAAATAGAGAGCTCACAGTGGTCATAGCTCATACTGGTCAAAGAGAGCTCAGAGTGGTCATAGAGAACTCAGTGGTGATAGCTCACAGTACTCATAGAGAGTTACTAATGGACATAGCTTACAGTGGTCATGGAGAGCTGATAATGGTTATGGAGAGCTTAGTATGGTAATAGACAGGTCACAGTGGTCATAGCTCATAGAGGTCATAATGATCTCACAGCCGTTATAGCTCACCGTGGTCATAGATAGTTAATAATGTTCATAGAGAGCTCAGAGTAGTAATAGTTTATCCATGGAAGGTCACTTATACTGCCACCAAGACCTGGCCCCTGACTAGTAGTGCAAACAACCTGAAGGGAGCCCTGGAGCTCTCACAAGTAGACAGGCAGGAGAGAGAGGGATGAATTGGTGAAGGAAGAAGAGGGTAGGAGAGAAAGGGAGAGGAGGGTAGGAGAGAAAGGGATGGGGGAAGGGAAAGAACAGGAGCAACCTTCATTTTGTTTGTGTACAAGGCCATAGAGAGTAGAAAGTCCTTACAGAGAAATCATAGTGGTCATAGAGATGTCACAATGTTCATAGATCATAGTGCTCATAGAGAAATCACAGTTGTCAAAGAGAGCTCACAATTGTCATAGCTCACAGTGGATATAGAGAGCTCAGAGAGTTCATAGTTCAGAGTAGTTATAAAGAGCTAACAGCAGTAATAGTTTATAGTGGTCATAGAGAGCTCACTGTAGCCATAAGGAGCTCAAAGTATTCATAAAGAGGTCCCAGTAATCATAGCTCATACTGGTCAAAGAGAGCTCCACAGAGAGTTCACAGTGGTCATAGCTCGTAGTGCTCATAGAGAGCTCACAATGGGAATAGAGAGTTAATAATGGAAATATAGTGCTCATTATGCTTATAGTTCAGTAGTGGTTATAAAGAGCCCACAGTGATCATAGGTCATAATGGTCATGGAGTGCCAACCAGCCTGGTATATAAGATCCCAACCTGGAGAAGACAGCTTCAAGACACTGCCTTCTGGAAACAGGACATGGCTTATTTTGAAATAAATAATAAAACACATAGGGTTTGTCAGTCTTGTAGCTTGCTCTGTGGAATGGGCAGTTACTAAGGGCCTTTAACAGACAAGTTCCTCTCTCTTTGTGATTGTGTGTGCCTCCTATCTCTGACAGAGGAGTTCTTCCCTTTTTTGTGGATTGGGAGCTCTCTTATCTATTCCCAGACCTTTTTTTGTTTGTTTGTTTGTTTTTTGTTTTTTCCTAAAAAATACCTAGAATATCACCTTCCCCTAGGTTCCTGCTTCTGGAACTACATATGTCAAGTAATTTTCCCTGAGTTTTTTTTTTTTTTTTTCTAAATACAAACCAAGCCTGGTTTTAACTTTACATTAAAATTCTAACTATGTTCAATCATACATAGTAAACAGACTTGTTTGCCAGAATGTGTATACTAATTGTAAAAAAATTAGAGAATAATTTCAAGAGTCCTAAAACATAGACGAATAGAATGCCCTAAAAAATTTATTCTTGTAAAATTAATTCAGAAATTCTACATATATGAGACTATGATCTGTTCACTAAAGTTAACACACAACTATTTCTTATAGAGCACATGAGTTAATAAAAAGATTAAAAAAATAAAATAAATTCGAATATAGTTCTTACCATTATCACCTATAGGCCAGCTTATACAATATCCAAAATGACAGACAGAATCTGATATCCTCAAAAGAAAAAAATAATGGATAATATGCGCCCCCTCCAACAGATTCACCGTTACAAGAATGTATAATAGATATAACACAAATTAATAAGACGCTCAATCTGAGTGTATTTTAACTAAATCTTAAATGAAATCTTTGTTAAATACAATACAGACTTAGACCCTGTGACTGTTTGTTGGGACATTGTAAAATAGATAAATTTAGAGAGACTAAAATAGAGGAGTAAAATAGATAAATTTAGAGAGAGGAAAAACATGTTAAGGGGCTGGAAAAAACCTGTTGTAGGACTGGGAAAAAACCTGTTAAGATATGATAAGGATTCGTTTGTGTCTCATTCTTAAACAAGGGATTAAGTTCTTAAAAAATGTTTATCCTAATTAGACAGATACCAATGGGTTGGAACTTAGTCCCCCAGCCCATGACCCCATATTGCTGAGAGTGCTTTGTTACGGATTATATACACCATAAGAAAGATAATACAGAACAATTATACTACACAACAAAAGATGATTTTTGCTTGCACAGATCCTAGAGGAGACACCCGCTAGAGGCCCTCAGGACCCTTGGATACAATTGGCCATCCAAAAGGTTGCTGAGGTTCCTTGATAGGGATACCCTAAGTGTGTAGCCACCTTCATGAGGTGCTCCCCTGGGGTTCACTCAAGGAACAACCCTAAGAGCCCACCTCATTACAAAACAAAAAGGGGGTATCTGTGGGGACCTCAGCCTAGGTGACCTCAATCTGGCAAGGTTAGACAAAGATGTTTTGATGGAGGAAGTCAGGAGGGCGTAGCTCAGGATGTTTTGAAGAAATTTCACCACATACAGCCTGCATGCTGACTTGACTTTTGAGATGATTAGTTGCCCATTTCTCTGGCCTGGAATTCTCCTTGTGGTCTCTAAGATTTCTAGCAGGGACTCATATGGGATTTGAATCTCCTATAAGATGGCTATGGACTTAAAATAAATGAGTTCCTACTTGACTATAATCCCTGATTGTCCTCTGATTGTCCTGGGGAAGGAGGGCTGGGAGTGGGTGGACAGTGCAACCTTTCCCTGATCCCCCTTGTTGGAGGACACATGGACTGGCCTTCAGGATGGAGCTGTGATCCCTGGGGATGCCCACATCTGGCATCCAATGTGGAGTGGTGCCGCCTTTGGTGTAGGCGAGACACTCACTCTGGTAAAGTTTGGTGAGCGGCCCCTTTGGTTTTCTGCTCCTGTGCTTATGGTACCTGTAGGTGAGCAGGTGGCCCCCTTCTCTTCCCCTTTCCCAATTTGTCCCAATCGCTCCATTAATTTGCTGGTGATCAAGGAGCCCCTTAAGGTTAGGAACGTGATCACTCACTTGATTTCCTAATAATCAAGGAGCCCCAATTGCTCATTTGATTTCCCCATAATCAAAGAGCTCCTCTAAATTAAGGCTTTTCCTGGTGAGTTCACATGAGAAATTTTTCCCCTCTGAACTTGGAGCCCAGGTTAAATTATATTGAATCGGCCTGACTGGGGGCATACAGCCCAGGGGAATAATGAATCCCTGACATCCCTCATTAAGCACAGGACACTTCGATCCAAAACACCTTGCATATGTCCTTTACTAGGTCTCTCCTTGGATGTTGGTTATTCTAGTCATCACTTTTCATTTTCTGCACTTTTTTGCCTTGACCACTCACCTCTTAGTCATCTCTGCTCCATTAGGGAACTTTTCCTCTCCATAATGGGTAATTTACTGTCCCATCAGAAGGCATCCCAGCTGACTGCCCTTAAACAAAGGACTTAGAAGATTTTTGGGAGGAAACTTTAATCTTAATTCCTTGGATTTCCCCAGAAAATGTCTGGGACCCACAAATTTGGACGGGAGTGCTTTTCTTGGCCCATAAGAAGGAATCCAGGATGGCCATATGCCTCCCACCCCCTTTGTTCCAATACTTTTTGGCATCATAACAGCCTTAAAGGATCCTCCACTGAGGAAATGATTAATTGCTACAGTGAAATTTGTGGAGAGAACCCTGATCCTTCCCCTCTCCATCCCCTGTCGAGGACTCTGCAGAGTCCCCCACAGGTCTGTGGGCGGAGCATTCAACCCCTGCTGGTATCCTCTTCACTCCTCTTCTTCTTCCTGTAGCTCTTGACTTGACCTCTTTCCTGCCTGTATTTTCTGTTTCAGACGATACTGTTCTCCCAATATGTGTCTTAAAATCTCTTCTAGAGACTAGAGGCCTCAAAGTTAAGACTGCTGGCCTAGAGGAATTTTGGAACAAGGCTATGATTTTAGCACCTTGGATTCCCCCAGAGAAAATGTGGGAACTGAATCTATGGATAAGGGTGCTTTCCTTGCTAGATATTTTTCATAATTAAGCTAACCTAATGGATTTAACTAATATGACGTCTTGTTTGAAATAAGATTTTCCTAAATGTTAATCCACCTTTGATAAAGCTTTCAAGGGTAATTTAAAGAAAGTTGCTGGTAAATTGTACAGTTGTTAGTAAAATATTGTTCTTGTGTTTGTATGTTTATATGTTCTGTGTTTACATGTTGTGTATCTTATATCTGTGGGTATTTCAATTTTTTTATTTCTATAGCATGCTTATATTAAAATTTTGGCATGTCATTTTTAAATACAGGTATGCATACTTAAAAATAAGAACAAATAATTTTTATAACATCTAAGGCCTTAATTACTATGTTTTATATCGATCACAATTGTTTTTCTAATAAATTGTAAGTTTTCTTACAGGTTTTTTCACATGTTCCCAAAATAACAAAGCTACTTTATAGATCCTCAGGGCATCCATTCAGGACATTCCTAAGATCAGCAAAGGCTCGTGGGAAGCCTGGCTGTCTTCCATCATCGCTATGCCTCACTAATTTACAATTGTTAGGTTCTGATTTATGCCTCCCTAGCTCTTCTGGTATCATTTCTTCACCTGCCCCGCCTACAGCCCCTCCGCCTGCTCCTGCCCTGGGAAAAACCTCCTTTTCTCTGCCACATTCTCGAGTTCCCATTTGGGACCATGATTCATTCTCTGCAATGGTCTCATTACTGGTAGTTAATGACGGGTAAGGTTCCACATAAGGGTGCTATCCAACCTAAGACAGGCATAGTCACTTATATTCTGTGCAGCTGAAGAGGCTTGGGGTCACCCCAAGTATCATGGGCCACACTGAAAAAAATTATAAATAAATGGGTGAAAATGTGGCACTATTGATTCAGGGAGGACCTAGGTCTGGATCTCAAATCTAGGAGGTCTGGCTACAGATAAGCCTGAACAAATTCGGACATACCCCAGACATGTCCCAATAGAAGAATCATATAGGCAGAGGGATGGACAACCAATGGGAAGCGGCCATCTAATCTGGACACCTAGTAAACAGTAAATGATTGGTGGCTGCTCTCCTCCTCCTTCTAAGCAGAGAGATGGCCACACATGATTGGACCCCGACACTATAGACCCTATGTAAGCCCAAACACTTCCTGAACAAAATTGAATCTGCAGGTAATT
The DNA here is from genome assembly GCA_023101885.1 of Typhlomys cinereus. Classification (NCBI taxonomy): domain Eukaryota; kingdom Metazoa; phylum Chordata; class Mammalia; order Rodentia; family Platacanthomyidae; genus Typhlomys; species Typhlomys cinereus. The sequence goes on along the minus strand of JALPQD010000204.1, from coordinate 3,783,638 downwards.
CATCCTCTGCCTGCTGCTTCTTGCCTGACTCCTGGGTTCTGGGTGGTGACCCCATCGTTGGCTCATCCATTTGCCTGTACACCCACAAGGGCCCTGCCATTTCCCTCTTCCCCCCAGCTGGTCCAATTTGGCAACAGGTGGGGATTCATTCTCTGCTAAGGGTGGGGAGACCATTTCCTGAGGCAGAATAAACTCATCAGAATTTGAGGGTTCAACGTCCTCATCCTCATCATCAGTTTGGTCTTCTCACACATCAGCATCCCACTTTTCAGGATCCCACTCTTTTTCAATCAACACTTTTACTTTAACCTCCAACACTTTTCGAGGCTGCTATTTTAATTTACATTGTAATTCAGGCACTCTAATAATCAGAGTTTGGTTTGATTTTTCAACAATTCGAGCCCTTTTGCTACTGGAGAGAAGATTCTCTTCTAGTGCATGCTTAGAAACTTCTAAGTTGTTTATGTGCTTTCTGAGTTGGATATTTTGCCCTCTGAGATCTTCATTTTCCATTTACAGTTTTCTTAAATTTTTTTATTGTTTATTCAATTGTGCGTGCATGTGTGTGTGTGTGTGTGTGTGTGTGTGTGTGTGTGTGTATGTATGTATGTGAGTAGAGCCATGGGCAAATTCGGGAACCACCATAGACTGCCTCCATCTCCTCCTTGTTTACTCTGCCCCAGGATTCACAGGTTCTGCCCTACAGGACCAGAAACGCAGGTTGCCCCTGCTTCCACCCAGCATCTATAGGTGGGGTCTAGGATCCAAACTCAGGAAATTCCACATGAAAGGCAGAGGTTTAACCCCTGAGCCACCTCTCCAGCCCCTCCACTTGCAGTTTAATGAGAGATGCTAGAAACAACCAACGAGCATCATAGTTTTCCTTATTCTTATTCTTTTTATCTAAAGTTTCATATATGGAATCACAAAGCTTCTCAATCCTCACAAGAGGGGCATCAAGACTGTCCAACACACCTACTTTTACCAGTTCTAGAAACAGTTCATTCAAACAATATTCTTGCCACCAGGGGAGTCTTTAGTCGTTGGAGGTTCCACTGGGTCAAAAAGCCAGCTCCAGATATTACAAAACTTGCCAGCAAAATTCATTCTTACAGTTCTGTTTCTCTAAAAGCACTTCTGGTACCAATTTCTGTATTAGTTAGGGTCTTCTAGTTTCACGGAATTCATAGAATGAATATATGTAAAGGGTTTGAGCTCTGGGCACAGCTGTAGAGAGTTGATGGTTGAGTTAATCCCAGAGCAAACCTGCAGGAGATTGTCTAGCTGATGGGGAAGAGCCAGCCCATGGTGGGTGGGATTAGGCCCTGAATAAATCACAGAGAGCTGGTCAAGAGAGTTGGCATCCTTCTATTCACTTGGCCAGACATGGTGTTCTGGCAAGTAAGGATTGTCCATCTCTCAGCCATTATGCAGTCATGGTATGGCCAGTTCCCTCAGTCTTGGTGTTGATGCATCTCTCCCATCAAGCTGGACTGAGAACTGTAAACGGACTATCATAAGAAAGTAAACTCCTTGTTCCCTTAAGCTGTGTAATGGTCATTTATCAGCAATCATGCCTGCAGACTACAACAATATACATAGGAAAGTTATTGAGTTGGTTTACAGATATGGTGGACATAATCCAGCGAAGGCTGCCAGTAGCTGAGGTAGTCCAACGATGGCTGCCCATAGCTAGCAGCTCAGTTCGGTAGTTAAGTGGGTGATGGCTGAAGGCTGGAGAACTCCTAGAGACTTAGTCTAGTCGAAAACTAGATGGTAGAAGAAACATGGCAGCTGGAAGGAAGAATGTTTCCTAGCACAGCTGCAAGAAGGCATATGTTCTTTTTGGTGCCTCCTTTTTATATGATGCAGTACTGGGAGGATTCTATGAAAGTTTGGGAGGTCCTGATAGGTTCTGGGGCAGGTAAAATCCTATCAAGTGATCTCAGTTCATCCTTTCCAATGGTGGTCTTAGCCTATCTTAGTTAATACAGGTTGTGTCAAGTTGACACCCAGACTTAACTATCAGTTTCCCTGTGAAAGCCCAGTCACTACTGACATCACAACCTCACTATGACATACAAACTCAATGTGACATTACAGCCACACTGTGCCAGCACAGCCTCACTGTGACATCATGACCTCACCTTGACATCACAGCCACACTGTTCCAGCACAGAATAACTATGACATCACAGACTCAGAAATGATCAGACAGGCTCACCATAATACTACAGCCTTACCAAGGAAACCACAGCCTCATGGTGACATCAAAGCCTCACTATGACATCACAACCTCACCAGTAATAGCCATCATCAATGTGACATCTCAGCCTCATCACTCACAACAGTCTTACTTCTGAAATTACAGCCTAACCACGGACCTCACAACTGTACTGTGACATCACAGCCTCTTGGTGAAATCACAGCCACACAGTGACATCACAGCCACACCACTGGTATCCTACCTAGACTTACCATGACACCACAGCCTCACCACAGATAGCAAAGCTCACACTGACATGTCTGTCTCAACAATGACAGCCTTTGACATCATAATCAGTGACACCTCGGCCTCACATGTTACATTACTGCCTCCTTGTGACATCAATCTTCCCACAGATATCACAGCCTCAGAATGACCTCATGTCCTCACTGTGAAGACATAGTCTGACCTGTTACATCACAGACTCACCTGTTCCATCACTGCCTCATGGGAAATCAGACTTTCTACTGGCATCACATTTTCCACAGTGACCTCACAGACTCACAGTGACATCACAACATCTCTGTGATTTCACAGCCTCACAGTGACATCACGGGATCACAGTGACTTCACAGCCTCACTGTGGCAATATATCCTCATTTCTGACATCATAGCCTCACTGTGACATTACAGACTCACCTCTGCCATCACAGCTTCAATGTGACATACCAGGTTGTCATCTAAAATCATGTCATCATGGCACTAGACTCCAAGGTCCCTGACCAATGGCCTCTCTACCCCTCTCTGGATCCTTTTGGCAATGCTCATGAGGAATCCTCTGGTCATGATCGGTTCAGTCTTCCTCCAACAAATCCCCTTTGGCCTCCCTCCTCCCCTGCCATACCTTCTGGAGAGTGGGTTGATGAGCTGTTTCCTGTTAATGTTAATCCTGGTGGGAACCACCCTGCTGCCTGGTACCCCTGGGAGGCTCATGACTTAAAAGAGGCTGTATTGTTATGGTGTGGTAATGATATCAGTGTTCTGCCTAATGTCAGTGGTGACACTGATGTCACAGCGAGGTTGTGGTGTCACCATTGAGACTATCCTGTGACCATGAGCCTGAGATGTCAGTGATGAGGCTGTTGTGTTATAGCAAGGCCAGACAGGATGTTGTGAGATCACTGATGTTATGATGTCAGAGCTGAGGCTGTGATACACAGTGAGGCTATGATGTCAGAACTGAGGCTGTTATGTCACAGTGATGATGTGATGTCAGAAAGGAGGCTATAATGCCAATTGAGGCTGTGATATCACTGTGAGGCAGTGAGGTCACTATGAGACTGACATCACCGAGAGGCAGTGAGGCACTGTGGAATATGTAATGTCAAGTTTCAAGGTTAATGTCACCATGAGGCTTTGATGTAACAGCTGAGTCTATGATGTAATAGTTTAGACTGTGAGGTGACAGTGAGATTGTGAGGTCACTGTGAGACTGTGATATCTGGGGAAGATTGACATCACAATGAGACAGTGATGTAACATGTTAGGCTGTGTTGTCAGTATTTATGATGTCAAAGGCTATGATATCACTGCTGAGGCTATCACATCACTGTGAGCGTGTGCGTCTGTGATAAGACTGTGGTGTCCCAGAAGACTAGGTAGGATAGCAGTGGTGAGGTTGTGATGTCACACTATGGCTGATATGTCATCACGAGTCTGTGATGTCACTGTGAGGCTATGATGTCACAGTGCCGCTGTAGGTCAGTGGTTAGGCTGTGATTTAGAAATGAGACTGATGTGTGAGATTGGGCTGAAATGTTGCATTGACAACGTGATATAATTGGTGAGACTGTGATTCCACAGTGAGGTTATGATGTCATCATGAGGCTGTGGCAGTCATATCACAGTGAGCCTGTCCTATCAGTGATGAGGCTGTTATGTCACAGTGAGACTGTGCTGGCACAGTGTATCTGTGATGGAACAGTGAGGCTATTACATCAGAGATGAAGCTTTATGTGACAGTGATGGCACTGTATGGCTGTGATGGCACAATGGGTCTGTGATGTCACTGTGATGTTGCGATGTCACTGGGGAGGTTGTGATGTCACAGTGATGTTGTGATGTCAATCGCATCAGTGTGGTATCACAGGGAGACTGTCATGTTTCAGTGAGCCTGTGAGGTCAGTGTTGAGACTGTGGTGCCTTAGTGAGGCTAGGGAGGATGTCAGTGATGAGGGTATGATGTCACACTGTGGCTATGATTTCAGAGGTGCGCTTGAAGTTGTCATAATAAGGCTGTGATTAACCAGCAAGGCTATAATGTCAGAGTCGATGCTGTTGATCACAGTTGGGCAATGATTTCAGAGGTGATTCAATGATGTCACAGTGAGGCTGTCGTGTCAGAGTGAGGCTATAACCTCAGAGGAGAGGCTGCGATGTGATAGTAAGGCTCTGTTGTCACCAGTGATGGTGTAATATCACAATTAGTCTGTGATGGCAGTGGAGCAATACTGTGACATCACAGTGAGGATTTGATTTCAGTGGTTAGGCTATGATGTCAGAATGAGTATGATGAGCATGATAAGGGTATGATGTCACAGTGAGCCAGGCATGTCACTGGTGAGGCTGAGATGTCACCATGAGGCTTTGATGTCACCGTGTGTCTGTGATTTCACCATGAACCCATGATGTCTTAGGGAGTTGGTGCTGTCATGGTGGAAGCTGTGAGGTCATAGTCAGAATGAGATGCAAGGAGCAAGGTTAATGTCTCAGTGAGGCTATGATGTCAGTCGTGATGCTGTGAAGTCACACTGAGGCTGTGATGTCATAGTTAGGTTATGTGATTGGTGTGTATGTGGTGTCAACAGGAGCCTACTATGTTAGTGGCAAGGCTGATGTCACAGTGATGCTATGATGTCAGAGGTGATGCTGTGATGTCACATTGAGGCTGTGATGTCACTGTGAAGTTTGTATGTCACTGTGGTCTGTCATGTCGACATGAGGTGATATCACTTTGGAAGCTGTGATGTCACAGTGAGACTGTGATGTCAGTGGCAAGACTGATGCTGTGATATCAGAGGAGAGTCTTCGATGTCACTGTATGCCTACCATATCAGAGGTGAAACTGTGATGTTACAGTGAGGCTATCCTTGCACAATGTTGCTGTGATATCACAGTAAGGTTGTAATATCACAGTGAGGTTATGATGTCAGTAGTTACTGTGCTTTCACTGGGAGAATATGTCATTGGTGAGGCTGTATTGTCACTGGTTAAGCTCTAATGTCATAGTGAGTTCATTGTGTCAAACTGAGGCAGTAATTTCATAGTGAGGCTATGATATCAGGGGTGAAGCTTGATGTCACAGTGATGCTTTGATGGCACGGTATGGCTGGGATGTCACAATGAGACTATGATGTCACAGTGAAGGTGGGATGTCAATAGTGACAGTGTAGAGTCAGAGGGAAGGTGTCAGGTTTCAGTGAGCCTGTGAGGTCAGTGGTGAGGCTGTGATGAAAAATTTTGGCTATACTGCTAGGGTTGATGCTGTGATGTTACAGTGAGCCTATAAACTCAGAGGTGAGTCTGTGATGTCCTAGTGAGGCTGTGATGTCACAGTGAGCCTATAAACTCAGAGGTGAGATTGTGATGTCACAGTGAGATGGTTCTGGCACTGTGGATCAATGATATCACGGTGAATTTGTGATGTCACAGTTAGGTTCTCATGTCCATAGCAATGGTGTTTTCACAAAGAGACTATGTCATTGGTGAGGCTGTATTGTCACTGATGAAGTTCAAATGTTGCAGTGAGTTTATAGAGTCAACCTGAGCTTATGATGTCACAGTGATGCTATGATGCCACAGGCGCAGCTTTATGTCACAGTGATGCTTTGATGTCATGTTATTGCTGTGATGTCACAATGAGGCTGTAAGGTCACTCTGAGATTGTGATGTCACTGGGAATGTGGTGATGTCACAGTGAGGTTGTGATGTCAGTAGCGATATTGTGTTTTCACAGGGGTGCTGTCAGTTTTCAATGAGCCCGTGAGGTCAGTGGTGAGTCTGTGGTGTCATAGTAAGGCTATGTAGGATGTAAGTGATGGGAGTGTGATTTCTCATTGAGGCTATGATTTCAAAGGTGAGCCTGTGATGTCATAGTGAAGTTGTGATGTCACGGTGAGGTTATAACCTCAGAGATGAGCTTGTGATATCACAGTGGGACTGTGTTGTCACCACTGATGCCGTGATATCACAGTGAGGCTGTGATGTCAGTGTAGATAGACAGTGACATCACAGTGAGGATATGATTTCAGTAATTAGGCTGTGATATCAGAATGAGGCTGGTGTGAATATGAGGGTATGATGTCAGAGTGAGCCTGTGATGCCACCATGAGATTTTGATATCTCTATGTGGCTGTGCTATCAACGTGAGCACAAGATGTCACAGAGAAATGATGATGTCACGGTGGAGGCTGAGTTCACAATGAGACTGTGATGTCAGTGGCAATGCTGATGCGAAAGTGAGGCTATCATGTCAGTGGTGATGCTGTGATGTCACACTGAGACTAATGCCACAGGGAGGCTATGTTAGAGATGTGTATGTGATGTCACCAGGAGGCTATTATGTCAGTGGTAAGGCCACTGTCACACTGAGTTTGTGATGTCACAGTGAGGCTGCAATGGCACTGTCAGGTTGTAATGTCAGGACACAGTGTGGCTACGATGTCAGAGTGAGGATCTGACAACACAGTGATTTTAGGATGTCACTGGAAATGTTATGATGTCATTTGTGAGGCTATGATGTCAGTGGTGAACCTATTATGTGACAGTGACCCTGGTGAGGCTGTGATGTAGGAAGGCTGTGTTGTCTCTAGTGTGGGATTGATGTCAGTGTTGTGATTAATTTTAGTGGGGACACTGATGTCACAGGTGAAGCTGTGTTATCACTGGTGAGGCTGTGATGTCATTCTGATGCTGTGATGTGACTGTAAAGTTTGCATGTCACTGTGGGCTGTCATGTCACTGTGAGGTAATATCAACCTGGAAGCTGTGATCATTGTGAAATCACAGCTATGATTTCAGTGGAAACACTGATGTCATAATGAGGCTATGATGTAACATGTGAGCCTGTGGTGTCAGTGGGAAGGTTGTGATGTGAATGTGAGGTTGTGATGTCAAAGCGAGGCTCTGATGTCAGGGCTGATTCTTAGATGTCAGTGCGGCTGTGACATCAGGGTTAATACTCGGATTTCACAGTGATGTTAGGATGACAGTGGTGAGGCTCTGCAGTCACACCGAGGCTGTGATATAAGAACAGAGGATGGGATGTCACTGTGTGTCTGTTATGTTACCATGATATGATATCACAGTGAGGCTGTGATATCAGTGGTGATAGAGTATGACATCACAGTTCAGCTAAGATTTCAGTGGTTATGCTGTGATGTTAATGGTGAGGCTGATGTCCGTGATGAAGCTGAGATGTCACAGTAAGGCCGGGTTGTTATTGGTGAGAATGTGATATCACAGCGAAGCTATGGTGTCACTGTTGAGGCTGTCATGTGACAGTGAGTTTGAGATGTCAGTGATAAGGCTGTGGTATAATAGCGAGGCTATGCAGGATATCTGTGGTGTTACTGATGATATGATGTCAGAGGTGAGGCTGTGATGTCTCAGTGAGGCTGTGATGTCAGAAATGAGGCAATAACGCCACAGTGAGACTGTGATACCACTGTGAAGCTGTGATATCACTATGAGGCTGTGACATCACAGAGAAGTTTTGATGTCAAAGTGAGGCTGTAAGGTCACTGTGAGGCTGTGATATATGTGGGAAGATCGATGTCACAGTGAGGCAGTGATGTAAAATATGAGGCTGTAGTGTAACTCTTCATGATGTCAAAGGCGATTATGTCATTGCTGAGGCTTTCATGTTACTAGGAGCCTGTGCTATCTATGGTGAGATTATGGAGGCTATGATGTCACCATCAGGCTGTGTTGTCACAGTGAGGCTGTGATGACACAGTGAGGTTATGATGTCACCATGAGGCTTTGGTGTCACTGGTGAGGTTGCAATAACACGGTGAGCCTGTTCTACCAGTGTTGAGTCTGATGTCACAGTTAGGCAGTGCTGGCACAGTGAAGTTGTGATGTCCATAGTGACATTGTTTCACAGGGAGACTATTTCATTGATGAGGCTGCATTGTCACTGATGAGGCTCAAAAACTGTGACTGCAATGTCACAGTAAGGCTATGATATGAGAAGTGGAGGTTTATGTCAAAGTGATGCTTTGATGGCACCGTATGGCTGTGATGCACAATGAGCCTCTAATATCACTGTGAGTTTATGCTGTCACTGGTGAAGTTGTGATGTCACAGTGAGGTTGTGATGTCAATAGTGACACTGTGGTGTCACAGGGAAGCTGTCATGTTTCAGTGAGCCTGTGAGGTCAGTGGTAAGCCTGTGATGTCAGAGTTGGGTAGGTTGGATGTCAGTGATGCGGGTGTGAGGCCATCTTGAGATTATTTGAGTGGTGAGCCTGTGATGTTATAGTGAGGCTGTGATGAAACAGTCTAGGTATAATGTCAGAGTCGATGCTATGATGACACAATTGGGCAATGATTTCAGGGGTGAGTCTGTAATGTCAGAGTGAGGCTGTCATATCACAGTGAGGCTATAACCTCAGAGGCTGATTCTGCAGTGTTATAGTGAGGGTGTATTGTCACCAATGATGCCATATCATAGTGAGGCATGATACCAGAAGAGCAAAACTATGAGGATGTGATTTCAGTAGTTAGGCTGTGATATCAGAATGAGCCTGATGTGAGCGATGAGGATATGATAGTCTGGCATGTCACTGATGAGGCTGTCATGCCACCATGAGGCTTTGATATCACTTGTGATTGTGGTGACACTGGGAGTACATGATGTCACAGGGAGTTGGTGCTGTCACAGTGGAGGCTGTGATGTCAGAGCAAGACTGTGATATCAGTGGCAAGGCTGGTATCACACTGAGGGAATGATATCAGTGGTGATTCTATGATGTCACATTGAGTCTGTGATGTCACCGTGAGGCTATGGCAGAGGTATGTTCATAATTTCACCATGAGGCTATTTTGTCAGTGTCAAAGCTGATGTCACAGAGAGTTTGTGATGTTACAGTGAGGCTGTGATGGTACTGTCAGGCTGTGATGTCATAGTGAGGTTGTAAGGACACAGTGTGGCTATGACGTCACAGTGAGGCTCTGATGACACAGTGATGTTTTGATGTCACTGGAGAGGTTTGATGGCACTTGAAGTGGTGATATTATTGGTGAGGCTGATGTCACAATGAGGTTGTGATGTCAGTGGTGAAGGTGTGATGTCACAATAATGCTGGAATATCATGGTGAGAAAGTTGTCATAGCGAGTCTATGATATCACTGGTGAGGCTATGATGTCAAAGGCTATATTGTCACTCGTGTGGCAGTCATATCAGTGTTCTGACTAATGTCAATGGCAACGCTGATGTCACAGGTAAGGCTGTGATTGTACAGTGGGTCTGTGAATGTCCCAGTGAGTTTTTGATGTCACAGTGAGGTTCTCAATTCCGTAGCAACTGTGCTTTCACAGGGAGACTATGTCATAGGTGAGGCTGTATTGTCATTGGTGAGGCTCAAATATCACAGTGAGTTTATACATTCAAACTGAGAATGCGATGTCACAGTGAGGCTATGATGTCACAGGTGCAGCTTTATGTCACAGTGATTCTTTGATTGCACAATATGGCTGTGATGTCACAATGAGTCTGTAATGTCACTGTGAGATTGTGATGTCACTGGGAATGTTTTGATATCACAGTGAGGTTGTGATGTCAATAGCGACAATGTGGTGTTACAGGGAGGCTGTCATGTTTCAGTGAGCCTTTGATGTCACTGGTGAGTCTGTGATGTCTTAGTGAGGATAAGATGGATGTCAGTGATGACAGTGTGATGCTGCATTGAGGCTATGACTTCAGTGGTGAGCCTTTGATATCATAATGAGGCTATTATGAAACAGTAAGGCTAAAACATCAGAGTTGATGCTGTGATATCATAGCCAGGCAATGATATCAGACGTGAGCCTGTAATGTCATAGTGAGGTTATCATGTCACAGACAGTTCTAACATCAGAGGTGAGGTTGTCATACCAATAGGATCATTGTATGTCACAATGAGGTTGTGATATCAATAGTGACACTGTGGTGTCACAGGGAGGCTGTCATGCTTCAATAAGCTTGTAAGGTCAGTGTTGAGGCAGTTGTGAGTTAGGATAGGTAGGTTGTCAGAGATGAGGGTGTGATGTTGTATAGAGTCTATGATTTCAGAAGTGAGCATGTAATGTCATAGTGAGATTGTGATGTTACACAGTCAATGCTGTGATGTCACAGTTGGGCTATGATTTCAGAGGTGAGACTGTGATGTTACAGTGAGGCTGTGAGGTCACAGTGAAACTGTAATGTCAGTGGCAAGGCGATTTCACATTGGGACTATGATGTCAGTAGTGATCCTGTGATGTCACATTGAGGCTGTGATGTCACGGTGAGGCTATGGCAGTGGTGTGAATGTAATATCACCATGAGCCTATTATGTCAGTGGCAACGCTGATGTCACAGTGAGTTTATGATGTCACAGTAAAGCCGTGATTTCATTGTCATGTGGTAATGTTCAAAGTGAGGCTGTGAGTACACAGTGAGGCTATGATGTCACAGTGAAACTCTTGTGATGTCACCATGAGCCTACTATGTCAGTAGCAAGGCTCATGTCACAATGAGGCTGTGATGTCACTCGTGAAGGTGTGATATCACAATAAGGCTGGAATCTCAGTAGTGAGAAAAAATGTCATAGTGAGTCCATGATGTCACTGTTGAGGCTATGATGTCAGTGGTGAACCTATTACATGACAGTGACACTGGTGAGACTGTGATGTGAAAGGCTGTGGTGTCATTACTGTGCTGTCACAAGGGAGGCTGTGCTGTCATTTATAAGGCTTTGATGTCACAGAGGCTGTGATGTTACTGTAAGGATTGTATGTCACTGTGGCTGTCATATCACTGAGAGGTGATATCACACTGGAAGCTGTGATGTCACAGTGAGCCTGTAAGGTCACTGTGGAAGATGTGATGTCAGTGGCAAAGCTGATTTTACCATCAGGCTATGATATAACATGTGAGTCTATGATGTAACAGGTTAGACTGTGAAGTCACAGAGAGGCTCTGAAGCCACTGTGAGGCTGTGATATATGTGATATATATTAATGTCACAGTAGTCAGTAATGTAACATGTATGGCTGTGGTGTCAGTGTATGATATCAATGTTATAATGTCACTGTGGAGCCTGTCATGTCACTGTGAGCCTGTGCTATCTTTGGCGAGGCTGTGGTGTCATAGTAAGTCTAGGTTTGATACAAGTGGTAAGGCTGTGATGTCCCCATGAGGCTGTGATGTCACAGTGCGGCTGTGATGTCACACTTTGCCTGGGAAGTCATCATGAGTCTGTGATGTTACCATAAGGCTGTGATGTCACAGTGAGGCTCTGATGACACAGGGAGATTGTGATGTCCGTAGTGACTGTGTTTTCACAAGGAGACTATGTCATTGGTGAGGCTGTATTGTCACTGGTGAGGCTCTAATGTCACAGTGAGTTTATTGTTTCAAACGGAGGCTGTGATGTCACAATGAGGCTACGATGGCAGAAGTGACGCTTTTTGTCAGAGTGATGCTTTGATGGAACGTATTGCTGTGATGTCACAATGAGGCTGTGATGTCAATGTGAGAATGTGATGTCACTGGGGAAGTTGTGATGTCAAAGTGATGTCGTGATGTCAATATTGATACTGTTGTGTCACAGGGAGGCTTTCATGTTTCAGTGACCTTGTGAGATCACTGGTGAGTCTGGTATCATAGTGAGGCTAGTTAGGATGTCCATAATCATGGTGTGATGTGGCACGGAGGCTATGATTTCAGAGCTGAGCCTGTGATGTCATAGTGAGGCTGTCATGTCACAGTGAGCCAATAATCTCTGAGGTGTGTCGTGATGCAACGGTAAGGCTGTATTGTCACCAGTGATGCCGTGATAGCACAGTGAGGCTGAGATGTCAATAGAGCATGACTGTGAAAAAACAGTGTGATTTCAGTGGTTAGACTGTGACATCAGAATGACGCTGGTGTGCGTGATGAAGCTGGAATGTCAGTAATGAGAAAGATGTCATAGTCATAGTCTATGATGTCACTGATGATTCTATGATGTCAGTGGTGAACATATTAAGTGACAGTGACCCTGGTGAGGCTGTGATGTCAAAGGGTGTTTTGTCACTGGTGTGGAAGTCAGGTCAGTGTTCTGACTAATATCAATAGTGATGCTGATGTCACAAGTAAGGCTGTACTGTCACTGGTGATGTCACATTGAGTCTGTGATGTCACTGTGAAGGTTGTATGTCACTGTGGGCTATCATGTATGCATGAAATATCACTCTGGAAGTTGTGATGTTACAATGAGGTTGTGATGTCAGTGGCAAGACTGATGTCACAATGATGTAACAGGTGAGCCTGTGGTGTCAGTGGGCCGGTTGTGAGGTCACTGGGAGGCTGTGATGTCACAGTGAGGCTCTGAGGCCAGGGATGATTTTATGATTTGTCAGTGAGGCTGTGACATCAAGGTTGATGCTCGGATTTCACAGTGAGGTTAGGATGCCAGTGGTGAGGCTATGCAGTCACACTGAGGCTGTGAAGTCAGAGGAGAGGCTGTGATGTCATTGTGAGGTGATGATGTTACCGTGATGTTGTAATATTACAGTGAGATTGTGACATCAGTGGTGAGAGGCAATAACATCACAGTTCGGCTGAGATTTCAGTGGGTAGGCTGTGATGTCAGAGGTGAGGCTGATGTCACTGATGAGGCAGAGATTCATAGTGAGGCTGATTTGTTACTGGCTGTAATGTCACATCTATGCTGTGGTGTCACTATTGAGGCTGTCACATGACTGTGAGCCTGAGTTGTCAGTGATAAGGCTTTGGTGTCATAGCAAGGGTAGGCATAATGACCATGGAGTCACTGATTCTATGATTTCAGAAATTAGCCTGTTATGTCACTCTGATAATCTGTGATGTCACTGTGAGACTATGTCAGAGGTGTGTATGTGATATCCTCATGAGGGTATTATGTCAGTATCAAGGCTGATGTCATAGTGAGTTTGTGATGTCACAGTGAGACTGAGGACTGAGTGTGGCTATGATGTTGAAGCTGTCATGTGACCATGAGCCTGAGATATCAGTGATGAGGCTGTGGTGTCATAGCGAGGCTAAGCAGGATCTACATGGTGTCACTGATGGTGTGATTTCAGAGGTCAGCCTTTTATGTTACAGTGAGGCTGAGATATCATAGTGAGGCTGGGATGTTACTGGTGAGGCCGTGATGCCACAGTGAGGTTATGATATCATCATGAGTTTTAGTGTCATTGGTGAGGCTGTAATATCACAGTGAGTCTCTCTATCAGTGGTAAAGCTGTGATGTTATAATGAGACTGTGCTGGCACAATGTGGCTGTGATGTCACAGTGATGTGATGTCAGTCGTGACTGTGCTTCACAGGGAAACTCTGTCATTAGTGAGTATTGTCACTGGTGAGGATCTAATGTCACAGTGAGTGTATTTTGTCAAACTGAGGCTGTGGTGTCAGAGTGAGGCTGTGAGGTCAATGCTTAGGATGTGATTTCAGGAGTGAGACTGATGTGAGAGATGAAACTGAGATGTTGAATTGACAATATGATATAACTGGTGAGGCTGTGATGCCACAGTCATCATGTCACTGTGGAGTGAATTATTGATGTCTCAGTGAGTTAGTCATATCAGAAGTGAGAATTTGATGTCACAGTGAGGCTGTGCTCGCACAGTGTGGCTGTGATGTCACAGTGAGGTTGTGATGTCACAGTGAGTTTGTGATGTCAGTAGTGATTGTACTTTCATAAGGAGACTATGTCATTAGTGAGGCTATGTTGTCACTGGTGAGGGTCTAATGTCACATTGAGTTTATTGTGTCAAACTGAGGCTGTGATGTCTTGGTGAGTCTATGATGTCAGAGGATAATGTTTACATGACAGTGATGCTTTGACAGTGATGATATGGCTGTGATTTCACTTTGAAGCTGTGATATCACTGTGAGGTTGTGATATCACTGGGGATGTTGTGATATCACATGTGAATTTGTGATATCAATAGTGACACTGTGGTGTCATAGGAAGGCTGTTAGGTTTCAATGACCCTGTAAGGTCAATAGTGAGGCTATAGTGCCATAGTGAGACTAAGTAAGTTGTCAGTGATGAGTATGTGATGTTGCATTGAAACTATGATTTTAGAAGTGTGCTTGTGATGTCATAGTGAGGCTGTGATGAAAGAGTGAGGTTATAACGTCAGAGTCAATGCTATGATGTCACAGTCGGGCAATGATTTCAGAGATGAGCTTGAGATATCATAGTGAGGTGGTCATGTCACAGTGAGGGTATAACCAGAGGCTGTGATATCACAGTGAAGATGTGATGTCAGTGGAGCAAGACTATGACATCACAGTTTGGCTGTGATTTCATTGATTAGGCTGTGATATAAGAAGTAGGCTGATGTCAGTGATGATGTTGACATGTCTGTGTAAGCCTGTGCTATCTGTGGTGAGGCTTTGGTGTGATAGTAAGGCTAGGTAGGATACCAGGGATGAGGCTGTGATATCAGATTGTTGTTGTGATGTCACCATGAGGCAGGGATGTTACAGTGAGGCTGTGAAGTCACAATGAAGCTGTGAAATCACAGTGCACCTGTGAGGTCAGTGGTTATGATATGATTTCAGAACTGAGAGTGATGTGAAAGATGAGGCTGAGATGTCACATTGATGATGTGATATAACTGGTGAGGCTATGATGCAACAGTGACATTGTGATGACCAGGTATGTTGTGACATCAGTAGTGATGGGCTTCCATAGGGAGACTGTCATTGGTGAGGCTGTATTGTCACTGGTGAGGCTCTAATATCACAGTGAGTTTATTTTCTCAATTTGAGGCTGTTATGTAACAGTGAAGTAATGATGTCAGAAGTGATGCTTTGATGGCTCAGTCTGGCTGTGATGTCACAATGAGGCTGTGATGTAGCCGTGAGGTTGTGATATCACTGGGTAAATTGTGATGTCACAGTGATGTTGTGATGTCAATAGTGACACTATGGTGTACAGGGAGGCTGTCATGTTTCAGTGAATCTGTGAAGTCATTGGTGAGGATGTGGTTCCATACTGAGGCTAGGTAAGATGTCAGTGATGAGGTTGTGATGTCTCATTGAGGCTATGATTTCATAGGTGAGCATGTGATGTCATAATGAGGCTGAGATGATACACTGTGGCTATAATGTCTGAGTCAGTACTATGATGTCACATTTCGGTAATGAATTCAGAGGTGAGCCTGTGATGTCATAGTGAGGCCAACATGTCTCAGTGAGGCTATAGAGGCTGTGATGTCAGTGGAGTGAGACTAGGACATCACAGTGAGGATGTGATTTCAGTGGTTAGGCTGTGATATCAGAATGAGGCTGATGTGAGTGATGAGAGAAAGATATCACAGTGAGTCTGGCATGGCACTGGTGATGCTTTGATGCCACTGTTAGGCTTTGATGGCACTGTGTGTCTATGGTGTCACTGTGAGCCCGTGATGTCACAGGGAGTTGGTGTTATCAAGATTGGGGCTGTGAAGTCACAGGGAGAATGTGATGTCAGTGTCAATGCTGATGTCACATTGTGGCTATGATGTCAGTGGTGATGCTGTGATGTCACATTGAGGCTGCGATGTCAACTGAGGCTATGTCAGAGGTGTGTATGTTGTGTCACCATGAGGCTACTATGACAATGGCAAGGCTGATTTCACCATATTGCTATAACAGGTGAGTCTATGATGTAAAATGATTGAATGTGAGGTCACTCTGAGGCTGTGATTTTTTGGGAAGATTAATGCCACAATGAGTCAGTAATGCAACATATGTGGCTGTGGTGTCACTGTTTATGATGTCAAAGGCTATGATGTCACTGCTGAGGCTGTCAAATTACTGTGAGCCTGAGCTAACTGTGGTGAGGATATGGTGTTATACTAAGGCTAGGTAGAATACCAATGTTGAGGCTATGATTTCACAGTGTGGCTATGATGTCACTGTGAGGCTGTAATGTCACAGTGCAGCTGGGAGGTCAGTGGTTAGGCTGTGATTTCAGAAGTGAGACTGATGTGAGAAATGAGGCAGATATGTCGGATTGACGATGTGACATAACTGTTGAGGTTGTGATGCCACGATGAGGTTATGATGTCACCTTGAGGCTGTGATGTCACAGTGAAACTGTGCTGGTGCAGTGTGGTTGTGATGTCACAGTGAAGTTGTGGTCACAATGAGGTTATGATGTCAGTCGTGATTGGGTCGTCACAGGTAGGATTATATGTCACGTGGGATGTCATTTCACTGTGAGGTGATATCACTCTAGAAGCTGGAACATCATAGTGAAGTTCTGATGTCAGTGACAAAAATGATAACATAATGAATCTATGATATACCAAATGAGCCTGTAGTGTCAGTGGGCTGTGATAGTGTCAAGTGAGGCTGTGATAGTGTCAAATGAGGCTGTGATAGATAGTGGGCTGTGTAGTGTCAAGTGAGGCTGTGATAGCGCAGTGAGACTCTGCTGTTAGTGCTAATTCTATGAGATGTCAGTGAGGCTGTGACTTCAGGGGTGATGCTTGGATTTCACAGTGATTTTAGGACATCAGTGGTGAGGCTATGCAGTCACACTGAGGTTGTAATGTCCGAGGAGAGACTGTTGATATCACAGTGAGGCTGATGTCTGAGACAGGTGGTGGTATCATAGTAGGTTGTGATTTCAGTGGTGATGACTATGACATCACAGTGAGGCTGTGATTTCAGTGGTTAGGTTGTGATATCAGAATGAGGCTGATGTGAGTGATGAGGGTTTGATGTCACAGTGAGTCTGGCATGTCACTGGTGAAGCTGAGTTGCCATGGTGAGGCTTTGATGTCACTATCTGGCTGTGATAAAACCATGAGCCCATGAGGTCATAGGAGATGGTGATGTCACGGTGGAGGCTATGAGGTCACAGTGAGGCCATGAGGACACAGTGATATTGTTATGAGTGGTTTGGATGGCTCAATGAGGCTGTGATGTTATTGGTGAGGCTAACGTCACAATGAGGTTATGAAGTCCCTTGTGAAGTTGTGATATCACAATAAGATTGTGATGTCAGTAGTGAGAAAGATCACTGTTCAGACTAATGTCAGTGGCAAAGCTGATATCACTGGTGCAGCTGTATTGTCACTGGTGAGATCTTTATGTGACACTGAGTGTGTGATGTCACTATGAGGGTTTTATGTCACTGAGATGTCAGGAATCTGTGATGTCAGTATGAATCTGTGACATCACAGAGAGGTTGTAATGTCACAATGAGGCTGTGAGATCACTGTGGAAATGTGATTTCACCATGAGGCTATGATGTAACAGTTGAGTCTATGATGTAACAATTTAGTCTATGAGGTCACAGTGAATCTGTGAGGTCACAGTGAAGCTGTGATATCTGTGGAAAGATTGATGTCACAATGAGGCAGTGATATAACATGTGAGGCTGTGGTGTCACTGTTTATGGTGTCAAAGGCCATGATACACAGGCTCTCCTTATATATCATTGCCTCATTGTGACATCAGTATTGCCACTGCCATCACAGACACATCACCAGGGTCACTATCATGTAATAGTTTCACCACTGACATCATAACCTTATCAATGACATCGTAGACTCACTATGATATCTTTCTCACCTCTGACATTCCAGCCTTACTGTCACACATTCACCATTGACATCAGAGCTTCTTGTGACATCAGCCTCACCACTAACATACCAACTTTACTGGGCCATCCAAATATCTCCAGTGAAATCCCAAAGTCACTGTGTTATCAGAGCCTCACTATGACATCATAGCCACACTGTGTCCTCACATCCTGTGACATTACAACCTGACAGTTCCATCAGAGCCTCACGGTGGCACCACAGCCTCAACACTGATATGTCAGACGCACAATGATATTACAGCCACACCAGTGACACCACAGCCTCATGGTGACATCATAACCTCGCTGTGGCATCACAGACTCACCCATAACATTGCAGCCTTACTGTGACATTTCAGCCTCATCAGTGACATCAGCCTCACTTCTTACATCACAGCCTAACCACTGAAATCACAGCTGAACTGTGATGTCACAACCTGACGGTAACATCTCTGCCAAACAATGTCATCACAGCCTCTCCTCTGACATTACAGTCTCAGTGTGACTGCACAGTCTCACTACTGATGTTCTAACCTCACTCTGATTTCCAAGGATCACCACTGACATCCCAGCCTCACTGATATCTCACAGAATCTGCCCTGACATTAGAGGTTCACTGCAACCTCACTGCCTCACAGTGTGAACTCACAGCCTGGCCACTGACACCACAGGCTTACCTGTTACATCATATTTATATTGTGTCATCACAGCCTCACTCTGTGTTCTCAGTCTCACTGTGACAATACAACCTGACAGTGACATCATAGCCTCACTGTGACATCATAAACTCATGGTGACATCAACCATGTCACTGACATTTTAGCCTCATAGTGACATCACATATACACCTCTAACATAGCCTCACTGTGACATCACCTCACAGCCTGCCCACTGACACCACAGACTCTTCTATTACATCATAGCCTCATTGTGTCATCACAAACTCACTGTGACATCAGCCTTGCCACTAACATTATAGTTTCATGATGAAATCACAAATGAACCCAACAGAGTCCTGACTAGAGTAGCTCCATCTTGTCAGAGACCTTCATCTTAAGACTGGACCTAGTAACCAGAAAAGCCACTAAGATGTCCCTGGAAACTTCTCGACTTCTGACTCGACTACTTGATATAAATTGGACGAATACCAGATGTCCACAGGAATTGTAAAAATATCAAGACAAATGACAAGTGTTCAGGATGTGCCTCATGTGCTTATTTGAGCACATACCTCAGGATGTGCTCTCATATATATATCTGCCCCAGGATGTGCCCCGTATGTTTATCAGAAGATGTGCCTCAAGATATGACCTCATGTTGAGTACGTGCTAAAATAATGCATCTGCTTTGCACCCCATACTTTCCTAACTATAAAAACACTATAATTTCTAAACTTGGCTCTCTCATCATTAATCTGCTGCATCAGGAAGGTACAGGGTCCAAGCTTAAGCTTGTAATAAAGCCTCCTTGCTTTTGCACATGGACGTAGACTCCTGGTGGTCTTTGGGGACCCAAAACCTGGGCACAACATCTTTGGGGGCTCATCCTGGATCTGGGATCCCCAATCCCCAGAACTCTTTGCCCGTGGATCTATCAACTGATCAGTGAGTGTTCTGTTTTTTGGTGTCTGTGATCTGTCTTACAGGGGCCCATACATACCAGTAGCTTTTAGACAGTCCCAGCCAATGTGCAGAAGGACTCCAGAGTGTGGATCGTGGGACAGGTCCCGGACCTACCTGTAAGGGATTATATCCCTCTGGTAACTCTGAATGGGAAAGACGGGTCACTTCCACGGAACGGTGTGAGGCCGGCATCCCACTTTTGTTTTTGTCTCCAAGGTTGGAGAGGAAAAGTTTTTGGTCTAATATCTGTGTTGTCCTTTGTTCTGTGTGTGACTTTACTGATAGTGACTGTTAAGGTGGGACAGACACAGACGACTCCTTTAAACTTATTTTTAGAACATTTTAAGGATGTTAGGGAAAGAACTCAAAATCTGAGTGTTGAGATTAAAAAAAGAGGGAATTTACCACCCTCTGTTCTGATGAATGGCCCACTTTCTAGGCCAGGAGATGTGTGTTTTAAACTGTCTTCTGATTGATTTAAGAAAGGCTTTATGCCCACGCCCTCCCAGAAAAACCGTCTGATGTTCTTTGTATTTTGCCTGTGATGATAAAGAGTTACTTTAAAAAATGTTATGATTTGCTTGGTTACCTGGATTTCCTATAACATGTGTGTTTTATGTCTCAAAATAACAAAGCTGTGGCCACTTCTTTATTCTTATTGCATGCTTGTATTCTCATTTTGATTTTTGACTCTGTTCATTATTTGGCATGCTTTATTTAAATGCATGTGCACACTTTGGTAACATTTAAAAGCCTGAGTATGTACTGACTAAAATATCTTGTTCTATCTTGATTTTTATAAAGCTTCACAAAAGGTAGTATTATGTTTTTACTAGGATTTGATAACATCAGTTTTGTAATTCATTTGTTTTCCCATGTGTTATACAACATATCTGGCAGCCAGAAAAGAAAACTGATTTTTGAGAAATTAATTAGAATTTCTTCTTTCTCCTGGTATTGAGGAGCTCTCTTTCTTGGGGACAAATATGCTTTCTAATTCTGTGTTCCCAGGTATACTCCTATGTTCTGCTACAATCTTCAAACTTAATTTGGATATAATGATTTTTAAGATGAGGTCTACTATTATTGCCTCTTTTAAAGGACATTTCTTAAAAGATAACGAATATGAAAACAATAGGAAACCAGCAAGTAGGATAAAGAAAATATGAAGGAAATATGTATGGTACTTAGATGTACAAGAGTTTAAAAGATTTATGGGGTGAAATATCTTATTTAAAAAGTTAAAGTGTGTATATGAGGTTTATGAGTTGGTTACTTAAAAATGTTAAAATATGTTGTAAAGGTTTATAAAATGTTAAGTTTATAAAAAGATTGAAAAATTAGATAATGGTTAAAAAATGTTATTTGTGGGGGCTGGAGAGGTGGCTCAGGGATTAAGCCTCTGCCTTCCAGGTGGAAGGTCCTGAGTTTGTGATCCTAGGCCTCATGTATAGACACCAGGTGGAAGCGGGGGCGGCCTGTGCTTCTGGTGAATCCCGAGGCAGAGTAAACAAGGAGGAGGTGGAGGCGTCCATGGTGGTTCCCGAATTCGTCCGTGGTTCTACACACACACACACACACACACACACACACACATACATACACACACGTGCACACACACATACACACACAATTGAATAAATAATAAATAAAAAAAATAAAAAAAATATTATTTGTTATGCTTCTTCCGTGCTATAGAAGAAATCATTGAGCCTCAGAAATTAGAAATTAAAAATTAAGCTTCATGTATTCAAAAGTATTTCAATTATCTGTTTTGATTAAACAGGAATTTGGTTACTCGTAAAATCCCAACTTCTCAAGAGCCCTCCCTGTTCCCAGGGAGTGGGCTCTGCTTAGGTTCAGACCAGCAAGAGAAGCTGAGGCCTCGCCCAACAGATGCCGCCTCAGCTGCAGCTTGGAACAGACTCAAGGCCAGCTGCTAAACCAATCCCTACTTACCTTTTCAAGCAGGCTTCTCCTGGAGGAGGAAAAAAAGGGCACTTTGAAATGGGGGAGGGAATGTCTTTAACCTCTGTGTGAATATGTGAGTGAATGTCAGCCTGAGGTGGGAAATCTGTTTCACCTCTGTGCTCGAATTTGTAATCCCACAGTGACATCCTTAAGATCTCATAAAGCCACGGGATTCGATTGGGCCTGGTGATAACATATGGTTTAGTATGGGATCAGAATAGCATCCGATCACAAGTCATGAAACAGCTGAACCCATTGTGGCTAAGTTATCACCCATGACTCTGCAAAGAATGTGACCAGGCTGGCTATTGAATGATCTCTCCTGGAGGGATTCCCAGCTTTTGTTTGTCTGCATAGCACAGTGGGGATCAATGTGACTCTAGCTCTTTGTCTGCATAGCACAGTGGGGATCAATGTGACTTTAGCTCTTGTTAGTCAATGGAAGGAAATTCCTGGAAATGTTTGCCCTGTAAGGAAAGTGCTTTATATCTGAGACAATGACCATACTGTTTAAATAGCATAGGGAATTAAAGGAAGCTTTAGGCATGAGTAGACCATGGACTCTCCTCTTTAAGTGTATCATGTTAGTGACATTGGGGGGAGTACTGGCTTCTGCCAACCATGCCACAGGTGGTGCCAGGTGGAGCACTGGCCTCCCTCAACCATACAGCACTTTTCCCAAGTCCAGGTTCACTAAACTGAAGCCAAAAGAGAGATTTCCCTCTTCTGTGTCCAGAGACTAACTGGAAATTGTGAATCCTTAGTCCTACCAACCTAAAAGAGTCAACTTGTAGTATATTCTCAGACATGCCCTGTATACATCTTAGACAAGAGATGACCTTAGGAAAATCTTTAAGTTATAATACTATCCAACTAGACAAACAATGGCAAAAAGAAAGTTAAGAGACTATAGAGATCTGTACCAAAAGTACCAGCAAGTAGCTCAGTAAAAGTTTTGCCTCCCAATAGAAATGCTCTCAGGACTAACATGGACCAGGAATATCATCTAGCTTCAACATCAGCCAAACTCCTATCTGGAGGACAAGGTCCTCACCTGTCAGGGGGAAGTAGACCCCTATCTGGAGGACAGGGTCCTCATCTGTCAGAGGGAAATAGGCCCCCACCTGGAGGATAGCATCCTCATCTGCAAGGGAGAGGTTGAAGTACTGTGATTAAGTAGTCCACTGTAAGGAAGCTTTCGCTTCTGTCTTGAAGGTAGAATCCTTTGTTTATGTTTGTCCTTTCTTTTTGTTCTGGGTTGTCCTATGGCCCCACTGATGGATGAAATGGGATCGATGCAGATAACTCCTTTAAACTTATTTTTGGATCATTTTAAGGACTTTAAAATAGGGCAAATGACCTAGGACTTTATGTAGAGAAAGAAAAGAAAAGAAAAAGAACCAGAAAAAAAAGAAATCAGAAGTTGACATTTGCCTAAGGGGATAGATAGAATACTAATAGGCACGGCCAATCAGATCAACACAGGACCCCTTCTGACAAGGGAAATATGGAAAAGATGCTTTAAATATGACCATACTGGGCACTTTGAGATGGTTGCAAGCACAGGACGCTTCCACGTGATCTATGTCCTGACTATGGGAATCTCCACTGGAGGAAGGATTGTCCTGTGACCCAAGGGCACAGGAGTCATGCCCTCTGCTGGGGACCAATGAAATTGCCTGAAGCTCTTAACTTCCCTTTTATGGGAAAAAGGAGTTTGCTGCTGATATCCAGCAAAAGAAATCCCAAAATGCCAGGTTGGGCATCTCATGAGAACATTGGGTTTAATATAAAATGGAAGCCTCTTTGTGTCTGTTAATAGACAAGGGAGCACAAAATTTTAGTGCTCAAATTCCTTCCTAGGCTTTTGTCAATCTTTGATTTTACTAAAATTTTAATGCTCAGAGAAGTGACAGGTTCACCAGTCACTCACAAAGTAACTACTGAGATTCCTTACATGCTTAATAGTAATGTTTGTTAGGCATTCCTTTGTTTACATGGATGAATACCTGAATATACTAGATTTAGGCTTAATAGAATAAAATATTTTAGCGCTGTTATGAAATCATCCACGTTGTTCTGGTTTTAAATTCACCAAAGATGCTAAAGGAGAAAATCATAGATTCCAAAAAATGGCAGAATCCAGATAGCATCTATCAAACCATAGAATTTAAAGACCCTAAGAAAGACAGCTTTTGTTGTAGAGCTAAAACAGACATGTTTAATAAAGTTCTGCCCTCATTCTAAAAGCTTGCCTGAAGTTAAACTCAGTGCTTAAAAGAAGGAAAATGCAATGAGAAACTTAAGGAGTCAAACCAGGAAAAACAGCAAAACTCCAGGTGTTAAACAGAGTAATGGCTCCATTAGCAAATGAAAATTGGCTTTTCATTTAAATCAGAGAAAGAGTCCTAAGATAATGCTCAGGGGTCCTTAAAACTTTCCATGTAAGAAATAATGTTCCCTGCATATGTTCCTTTACATTTCCTTGATCCCCCCACCAAAAAAAAAATCTGTGCCACTTTGCTTTAAGAATCCAGAAGGAAGAGGGAAATTAATTAAATTGTTCTGCCCAAAGATTAAGGTAGTTTACATGTTTTGGACAGGCTTTAGAACATGACCTTGGAGATTTACAGCTACCAGAGAAGAAAAGTCTCCTCCAATATTTAAATTACTTACTTATAGCACTTGGTTTTTATACCAGAAAAGACAGTGATTATTCCAGGCAAGGTAACAGGTTTTCTTTACTAACTCTTGCCTGTACCCATAATAAGATTGCTGAGCTTATTTGGCTTATTCCATGTACCTTCTAAATTAATGGTTTAATCTTTGTGTAGATCTTGTAGGCTTACTTTATGTGTTTTGTCTCCTTTAGATGGACCCTGGGACAAAGCCATTTGTCAAAGACCTCTAGACCATCCCAAGCACTTCATAGATGAGGACATCAGACTGCTTTTACTTCCATTGCCCCAACTCAGCAGGAAGTAGTCAGAGCGGTCATTGCCCTTAATCCCCAGAGCAGCTTCACTGTATCATCAGAGACTTACTGTGTCATTAAAGCCTCACTGTGACATCATAACCGCACTGCAACATCACAGCCACACCTCAGGCAGTGCAGCCTCACAGTGATATCACAGCCACAGGCTTATATCACAGCTTCCACGTTGACATCACAGTCTCACTGTGACATTACAGCCACACCTCTTACATCACAGCCTCCACACTAACATCATAGCCTCGCTGTGACATCACTGCATCACCATTGATATCACAACCTCACTGTAACATCACAACTTCAAATCTGACTTGACAGCCTCACTGTCACCACATCGACTCACAACTGACATCATAGCCTCACCATTACATTTCAGCCTCATCTCTGAAATCACTCCTCACTATGCTTTAATAGTGTCACTGTAACAAAACAGCCTCTCTATGATGTCACAAACTCTCTATGACTTCAGTCTTGCCACTGATACAACAAACTCACAGGAGACATCACAGTCTCACTTCTGACATCACAGCTTCACTGTGACATTGCAGTTTCAAAGTGACACCACAGACTCACCTCTGACATCATAGACTCAGTGTGACAGCATAGTCTCAGTGTGATACAACAGTCTTACTGTGGCATCAGAGCTTAACCATTGAAATCAAGCCTCACCTATGACATTAGCCTTGCCATTGATATTACAGCTTCACTGTGACCTCACAGCTTCCACAGTGACATCACAGCCTCACTGTAATATCACAATCTCACTGTGACTTCACAGCCTCACAATTGATATCCCAGCCTCACTGTCATATCAAAGCTTCACTACAGATAAGAAGCCTCACTGTGACTTTCCAGCCTCACCAATGACAAGACAGCCTCATTATCACATCGAAGCCTCACCTCTGAAATCACATCACATCCTCAATGTGATGGCACAGCCTCACCACTGACATCCTAACCTTGCTGTGAAATCACAGCATCACCAATGATGTCACTGTAATCTTGTAGAATCACCACTGACATCAGAACCTCACTGTGTCATCACAGTCTTTCTTTGACATCACAGTATCACTGTGACAACACAGCCACACTGTGACATCACAGCCTCCATATTGACATCATAACCTCACTGTGGCATCGTAACATCACCAGTGGTGACACAGCCTCACTGTCACATTTCAGCTTCTCCTCTGACAGCACAACCCAGCCTCACTGTATAGATACAGCCTCACCAATCACAACCTATCCTCACTGTGAAATCAGAGCATCACCATTGACATCACAGATTCACTGTCATCTCTTAGAATTACCACTGACATCAAAGTCTCACTGTAGGGCTGGAGAGGTGGCTCAGGGGTTAAGCCTCCGCCTTGCAGGCGGAAGGTCCTGAGTTCGGATCCCAGATCCCACGTATAGACGCCAGGCGGAAGCCGGGGGAGGCCTGCGCTTCTGGTCCTGGTAGGGCGGAGCCTGTGAATCCCGGGGCAGAAGGAGGTGGAGGCGTCCATGGTGGTTCGCGAATTCGTCCGTGGTTCTACACATACACAGAAACACACACACACAGACACGTGCGCGCACATACACACCCATATGCACACAGTTGAATAAATGATAATAATAATAAAAAAATTTAAAAAAAAAAAAAAAAAAAAAAAAAAACAAAGTCTCACTGTATTATCACAGTCTCATTGTAACATCTGGCATCATGGCCTCACCAGTGAGATCATAACCTCACTATGACATCATTCTCGCCACTGATATCTCAGCCTCTTAGTGACATCATACCTTTACCCCTGACATTTTAGCTTGATTATGATATCACAATTCACCACTGACATCATAGGCTTATGGTGACATCACAGCCACACTTCTGACATTGTAGCTCCACTATTTCATCACAGCCTCACTGTCATCACAACCTCATCTCTGACATCACAGCATCACTGTGAGAGTACAGGCAAACTGTGTCATCACAGCCTCACTGTGACATTGCCGCCTCAATGTGATGGCACAGCCTCTCCAGTAAAGTCCTAACCTCACTGTAATATCACTGCCTCACTGTGCCATCACAGCCATACTAAAGCCATATTACAGCTTCACCACAGACATTACAGTCTCACTGTCACATTATAAACCCACTACTGAAATCATAGCTGCACCTGTAACATCATAAATTCACTATGATATCATTCTCACCACTAGCATCTCAGCCTCATTGTGACATTGTACCTTCACCACGGCCATCATAGACTCATGGTGACATCACAGACTCACTTCAGACTTCACAGCCTCACAGTGTCATCACAGCCTCACTGTGACATCAGTGCCTCACTGAGATATCACTGTCTCAATGTAACATCACAGCCACATATCTGACATCAAAACTTCACTTGTATTTCAAGCCACACTCTGAGCCATCACATACAAATTGGGACATCACAACCTCCACATTTACATTACAGCCTCGCTGTGACATCACAGCATCACTAGTGACAACATAACTTCACTGGCACATCGCAGCTTCACCTCTTATGTCACACAATACACTCACTGTGTCATCACAGACTCACTGTGTCTTCACAGATTCACTATAACATGACAGTTTTACTGTGACATCACAGCCACAATGAAATCACAGCCACCACATTGATATCACAGACTTCCTGCAACCTTATTGCATCAACACTCATGTTACAGCCTCACTGTCATCTCATAGAATCACCATTGACATCAGAAGTTCACTCTGTCATTACAGCTTCACTGTGACATCACAGCCACAAACTCTGACAGCACAGCCAGAAACTGACATCACAGCCTCACTGTAAGGGCATAACCTCACTTTGACATCACAGCCACACTGTGCCATCACATCCTCTACAGTGATATCATAGACTCACCATGACATCAAAGCATTACCAGTGACATCACAGCCTCAGTGTGACAGTGTAGCCTCAAATTTGATATCACAGCAACACCACTAATGTCACAGCCTCAATGTCATCTCATAGAATCACCACTGACATCAAAGCCTCACTGTGTCATCACAGCCTCATAGTAACATCATAGCTTCACTGTGACATTGCAGTTTCACTGTGACAACCCAGACTCTCTTTGATGTCACAAATTCACTGTGACTTCTGCCTTGCCACTGACACAACAGCCTCACTGGTGACCTCACAGCCTCACATCTAGCATCACATCCTCACTGTGACATCACACTCTCATAGTAACATCACATGCTCACCTCTGACATCATAGCCTTACTGTAACATCACAATCTCAGTGTGACATCACAGCCACCCCTCAGACATCAAAGCCTCACTGTGATGGCACAGCCTGTTTATGACATCACATTTTCCACATTGGCATCACAGCCTCACTGTGACATTCCACAGCCTCACTGTGAGGGAACATCCCCACCAGTAAGTTCATAACTTCACTATGTGACATCACAGCCACCACATTTACATCACAGATTTCCTGCAACCTCACTGCATCAACACTCATGTCACAGGTGCCTTACCACTGATATTAAAGCCTCAGTGATCTCACAACTTCCACAATGACATCATAGCCTCATTGTGACGTCACAGCCTCACCACTGACATCTTAGCCTTACTGTGACATCAAAGTACCACCACAGACTTCACAGCATCACTGTCACATAAGAGCCTCCCATGGACATGATTGCCTCAACAGAGACATCATAACCTCATTATGACATCATTCTCACCACTGACATCGCAACCTCATTGTGACATTGTACCTTCACCACGGACATCATAGACTCATGGTGACATCACAGACTCACTTCAGACTTCACAGCCTCACAGTGTCATCACAGCCTCACTGTGACATCAGTGCCTCACTGAGATATCACTGTCTCAATGTAACATCACAGCCACATATCTGACATCAAAACAACACCACTACATCACAGCCTCTTGATGACAACAAAGCCTCAACTCTGACATTATAGTCTCACTGTGTCATCACAAACTCACTGTGTCAGCACACTTCCCTATAACATCACAGCCTAACTGTGATAACACAGCCACACTGTGACATCACTGCCTCCACAGTGACATTATAGCCTCACATTGACATCACAGTATGGCAGTGACTTCACAGCCTCATTATCACATTGCAACCTCAACTCTGACATCAGAGCCTCCCTGTGATGTCTCAGCCTTGCCACTGATATTACAACCCAACTGTGAACTCACAGCTTCCACATGACATCCTAGTCTCACAGTGACATCCTAGGCTCAGCTCTCATCACTGTCATGTCACAGCATGACCACTGACATCACAGGCTCACTGTTACTTTTCTGCTTCACCTCTGATATCACAACTTCTCATTGTGACATCAAAACCTTTATGTGATGTCACTGTGATTCAGCCGTGCCTGCAACACAGCAAACTCACTAGTAACATCACAGCCACACATCTCACATCACAGCCTCCATTTTGACATCACAGCCTCACTAGACATCATTAGACTCTTGTTATAAGAGTATATTCACAGCCTCACTATGACATCACAGCATCACCAGTGATAACGCAGTCTCATTCTCACATTATATCCTCACTTCTGATATCACATCCCAGCCTTGCTGTGACTGAAGAACCTCACCCCTGACATCCTAAACTTAGTGTGTAATCACAAAATCAACACTGATATCAAAGCTTCATTGTCACCTTGTAGAATCATCACTGACATCAGAGCCTCACTCTGTCACAACAGCCTCATTGGAACATCACAGAATCACTATGATATTATGCCACAACTCTGACATCACAAAGTAACTGTAAGGGCATAGTGTCAATGATACATCACAGCCACACTGTGACATCCCAGCCTCACAGTGAAATCACAGCCTAAACATTGACATCACAGCCTACTGTGATGTAAATGCCACACCACTGACATCACAGGCTCACTGTTACATTTCAGCTTCACATCAGATGTCACACCTTTACTGTGACATAATAACCTCACAGTGACATCACAGACTCTCTCTGACATCCCAAAATAACTGTGACATCAGCCTTGAACCTGACACAACAGCCTCGCCCTTGACATCATAACCTTACTGATGACATAACAACCTCACTGTGACGTCAAAGGCTCAACTCTTTTTTTTTTAATAATTTTATTAAAAATTTAATTATACATTTAAAAATTTTTTTACCAGTTCCCTCCCTCCCCCCTCCTCCCCCCGAACTCCCTCCTCTCCCTCCCCATCCCCCAGTGCCTCCCCCCCAATTCCCAGAGAGTCCTTTATTGTGTACGCCTAACTCTCCACTGGGTCCTCCTCTCCGATGACATAAAAGGACCCAGTGGCATTTCCATAAGCCCTTTCTCTTGTTCCCCTTGAGCATAGGATCACTACTATGGCTGTCAATCCCTTGCCTCCAGGGGTCTCGGTGCCCTTAACAGATGCTAGACTTTATGAGGACAACAGTGCGCTGGACATTGCGCAGGGCATGCAAAGTCCCATTATGATTGCTTTGGCCCCAACTATTGTTGAGAATCTTGCAAATCGTTGCTCCTCCCATCCTTTTGCTCTTACAATCTTACCGCCCCCTCTTCCGCAAATGTCCCTGAGCTCCAGGATGGGGAGAGATTAGGCTGGCCTAGTTCTAGGTGATTGATATAGAGTCTCTGAAGTTCTGGATTGTGGTTGGTTGATTTTCTTTTGCAGTTTTGCTGCTCCTGCAATGCCCTTCACTCCATTCTGCTGGGCACTGTATGTCACCCCCTGGCCAGAGACAAAAGCTGTTAAACTGGAGTCTTGTTATAATACAACATTCAAGGGTAGATGTAATAAGAGTAGGAAACCTCAGTGAGGGAGGGGTCCATCACCCATTTGCATAATGATTACTTTTTATCTGCTAGACTATATGCCCCCCCTTCTGGTGAAATCAGGAAAGAAGGTCTGTGAACTTAACCAGGTTTCTCATTACTTACTTGCAGACCTTGATGGAGGCCTATTTTCTCTGCTGTAACATGGTCCCCTCTCCCCTTGTTTCTGGTTTGGCCCTCCTACTCCATCTCTCTTGTTCATAATCCTTGCAATTACTGTGTTACATAGGTTTACTTTTAAGTGTCTCAATGTGGGCTGGGTGAGTTTGGTACTAGGAGCCACCTATTAAGGAGTACATACGGCGCTTAATTTTCTGGGTTTGGGATACTTCACTTAATATAATTCTTTCTAATGACATCCATTTCCCAGCAAATTCCAGTAATTCATCATTTTTGATGGCTGAGTAGTACTCCATTGTATAGATGTACCACAGTTTCCTTATCCACTTGTCAACTGTTGGACATTTAGGTTGATTCCATGACTTTGCTATTGTAAACAGTGCTGCTATGAACATGGTCGAGCTTGTGCTATCGAGGCGAACCTCTGCTGCATGGGGGGTTATTCCCAAAAGTGGGATAGCAGGGTCATATGGCATTTCAATCTTTAATTTCTTTAAGAATCTCCAGACAGCTCGCCAGAGTGACTGTATGAGCCTGCATTCCCACCAACAATGTAGGAGAGTTCCCCTCTCTCCACATCCTCTCCAGCATTTGTCGTTGTTTGTATTGTGGATTTTTGCCATCCTGACCGGGGTGAGATGATATCTCAGGGAAGTTTTGATTTGCATTTCCCTGATGGCGAAGGAAGTGGAGCATTTTTTAAGATATTTGTTAGACATTTTAATTTCATCCCTGGTAAAGTTTCTTTGAAGTTCCAGGGCCCATTTTTTAATTGGGCCAGTGTTTTCCTTGGAGTTTAGTTTTCTAAGTTCTTTGTGCACTCTGGACAGTAGAGCTCTGTCAGATATGTGGTTAGTGAAGATTTTCTCCCATTCTGTGGGTTGCCTTTGAGCTCGTGTTACAATCTCTTTATCTGAACAGAAGCTTTTTAATTTCACAAGATCCCAACTGTTGAGAGTTGGTAGCAGTGACTGTGCCATTGGATGTCTGTTTAGGAAGTGTTGGCCTAGCCCAATCAGCTCGAGGGAGTTCCCTATCCTTTCAACTATGGTTTTTAAAGTCTCTGGCCTTAAATCAAGGTCCTTGATCCATTTGGAATTAAGTCTTGTACATGGTGACAAGTATGGGTCCAGCTTTAATCTTCTGCATGCGGAGATCCAGTTTTGCCAGCACCATTTGTTGAAGATGCTGTTCTTTTTCCATTGGATTTTTTGGGCCCCTTTGTCAAAGACCAAATGGCTGTATTTTTGTGGGCTTATATCTGGGTCTTCAATCCTTATCCATTGATCTGTGTGTCTATTTTGGAGCCAGTACCAGGCAGTTTTTATAACTATGTATTTGTAGTATAAACTAAGGTTTGGTATAGTAATACCTCCAGCAGTGTTTTTGTTACTCAGGATTGTCTTTGCTATCCTGGGTCTTTTGTGCCTCCATATGAATTTTGAGATTATTTGGTCAACTTCTTTAAAGAATTGCTTTGGGATTTTAATTGGTATAGCATTGAATTTGTATATTGCCTTTGGTAGGATGGTCATTTTTACGATGTTGATTCTGCCAATCCAGGAACAAGGGAGGTCTTTCCACCTTCTGGTGTCTTCTGCTATTTCTTTCTTTAGGGTTTTAAAGTTTTCATTGTAAAGGTCTTTTACCTCCTTGGTTAGGTTTATACCAAGGTATTTCATTTTTTTAGGGGCTATAGTAAATGGGATTGTTTCTCTCAAGGCTTTTTCACTTCTTTCATTCTGGACATATAGGAAGGCCTCTGATTTTTGCACATTTATTTTGTATCCTGCCACCCTGCTGAACTTCTCAATTAGTTCCAGGAGCTTCCTGGTGGAGTTTTTGGGATCCCTCGGTATAAGATCATGTCATCTGCAAAAAGGGATAGTTTGACTTCTTCCTTGCCGATTTGAATCCCTCTTATGTCCCTTTCTTGTCTTATGGCTTCAGCTAAGACTTCAAGTACAATATTGAATAGAAGTGGTGAGAGTGGACAGCCTTGTCTAGTTCCTGATCGAAGTGGGAATGCTTCCAATTGTTCCCCATTGAGCATAATCCTTGCTGTGGGCTTGTTGTATACAGCTTTTATTATATTGATAAAGGTTCCTTTCATTCCTACAGTCTCTAGCGTTTTGATCATAAAAGGCTGTTGGATTTTGTCAAAGGCTTTTTCTGCATCTATCGAGAGTATCATGTGGTCTTGGACTTTGGACTGGTTTACATGATGAATTACATTTATTGACTTGCGTATGTTGAACCAACCTTGTGTGCCGGGGATGAAGCCTACTTGGTCCCTGTGAATGATCTTTTTGATATGTTTTTGAATCCGATTTGCTAAGACTTTGTTGAGAATCTTTGCATCTGTGTTCATCAGAGAGATCGGCCTATAGTTTTCTTTTTTAAGTGCATCTTTATTAGGTTTTGGGATTAAGACGATATTAGCTTCATAGAAGGAATTAGGCAGTGCTCCTTCCTTTGCTATTTGATGGAACAGTTTAAGGAGTATTGGTGTTATTAACTCCTTAAATGTCTGGAAGAATTCTGTGCTGAATCCATCTGGCCCAGGACATTTTTTGGTGGGAAGATTCAAGATTACTTCTTCAATTTCCTTGTATGTTATAGGACTATTTAAATAATTCACATCTTCCTGATTCAATTTAGGTAGGTTGTGTTTACTTAGAAATTCATCCATCTCTTTTGTGTTGTCAAACTTCACAGAGTATAAGTTTTTGAAATATGATGTTATAATTCTCTGGATTTCTTGGGTATCCATAGTGATAACTCCATGTTCATTTCTAATTTTGTTAATTTGGGTTTTCTCTCTCTTGCTTTTGGTTAATTTAGCCAAGGGTGTATCAATCTTATTGATTTTTTCAAAGAACCAGCTTTTTGACTGGTTGATTTTTTCTATCGTTTTCTTAATCTCGATTTCAGATATTTCTCCCCTTATTTTGCTAATCTCCTCTCTTCTATTACTTTTGGGATCAGATTGCTCAAGTTTCTCCAAAGCCTTAAGCTGCATCATTAAATTATTTATTTCTGATGTTTCCAATTTTCTGATGTAGGCATTAAGAGCTATGAACTTACCTCTTAGAACAGCTTTCATTGTGTCCCAGAGATTTTGGTAAGTTGTATTTTCATTTTCGTTCACTTTCAGGAAATCTTAAATTTCCTTTTTAATTTCTTCCTGAATCCAGTTCTCATTCAGCATCATATTGTTAAGTTTCCAGGAGTTAGTGTATTTTCTCTTGTTTGTTGTGTTATTGTGGATGTCCAGCTTTAGGCCGTGGTGGTCTGATAGGGCACAGGCTAGAATTTCGACTTTTTTGTATTTGTGTAGATTCATTTTGTGGCCCAATATG
Organism: Typhlomys cinereus; assembly: GCA_023101885.1. NCBI lineage: Eukaryota > Metazoa > Chordata > Mammalia > Rodentia > Platacanthomyidae > Typhlomys > Typhlomys cinereus. Next base: position 3,749,638 of record JALPQD010000204.1, on the reverse strand, counting down.
TGATCTATTTTGGAGAAAGTTCCGTGTGCTGCTGAGAAAAATGTGTATTCTTTGGTACGAGGGTGAAAAGTTCGATAGAGATCTGTAAGGTCCATTTCAGTAAGGGTTTGGTTAAGCTCCAAAGTGTCTCTGTTAAGCTTTTGACCTGTTGATCTATCCCATGTTGAGAGGGCGGTGTTGAAATCCCCGAGAATTATCGTTTGGGGGTTGATTTCTTGCTTTAGACGCTGTAGGGTTTTCTTAATGAATGTGGAGGGGCCCGTATTGGGTGCATATATGTTCAGTATTGTGAAGTCTTCCTGGTGAATTGTACCTGTGACTAAAATGTAGTATCCATCTGTGTCTCTTATGATTTTCTTTGGTTTGAAGTCCACTTTGTCTGAAAGCATAATTGCTACCCCTGCCTGTTTCCTGGTTCCATTAGCTTGCAAGATTTTGGACCAGAAAGGCTCAACTCTTACATCACAGTTTCAGTGGCACACAACATCCTCACTGTGACATCAGAGGTTCACCATTGAAAAAAACCTCACCTGTGACATAAGCCTTACAACTGATATTACATCCTCATGTAATCTCTTTTTTAAAATTTCTATTCATACAACTTTAACAGGTACTCCGGTCCCCTCCCTCCCTCCAACTTCCCAATGCCCTATGCCTCCTCCCATCCCCCCTCCCTTCTTATCCCCCAGTGCCTCCCCCTCCCATCCCCGGAGCATCCTTTAATGTGCATGCCAGACTCTCCTCTGGGTCCTCCTCTCCGATGAGGTGCAAGGACCCAGTGGCATTCCCAGAATCTTTTCCTGTGTTCCCCTTAAGCATAGGAACACTACTATGGCTGTCAATCCCTTGCCTCCAAGGATCTTAGTGCCTTTAGCAAATGCTAGAATTTGAGGGGTCAATAGTGTGTTGGACATTGCACAGGGCATGCAAATTCGAATTATGATTGCTTCGGCCCTAACTTGTGTGAAGTATCTTGTATATCATTGCTCCTCCTATCCTTGTGCTCTTACAATCTTACCACCCCCTCTTCTGCAAATTTCCCTGAGCTTCTGGATGGGGAGAGTTTAGGCTGGCCTAGTTCCAGGTAGTTGATATAGAGTCTCTTATGTTCTGGATTATGGTTTGTTGATTTTTCTTATTCGGTTCTGCTGCTCCTGCAATGCCCTTCACTCCATCCTGATGGGTATTGGATGTCACCCCCTGGCCAGAGATAAAAAGCTGTTAAACTAGAGTCTTGTTATAAGAGTATATTCAAAGGTAGATATAATAAAAGTAGGAAACCGCAGTGAGGGAGGGGTCAATCACCGATGTGCAAAATTGTTACTTTTTATCTGCCAGACTATATGCTCTCCCCTTCTGGTGAGATCATACCCATCAGTTGTAAATGATCAGGAACGAAATGATCAGGAATGACTGTCTCATTACTCATTTGCACTCCTTGATGGTGGCCTATTTTCTCTTCTGTTACATGGTCCCCTCTCTCCTTGTTTCTGGTATGGCCCTCCTACCACATCCCTCCTGTTCATAATCCTTGCAGTTACTGTAGGTATTAGAGAGATTTATTCTTGAGTGTCTCTAAGTGGGTTTGGTACTAGGAGCCACCTATTAGGGTCTGGGATACTTCACTTAATATAATTGTTTCTAATGACATCCATTTCCCAGCAAATTCCAGTATTTCATCATTTTTGATGGCTGAGTAGTACTCCATTGTATAGATGTACCACAGTTTCCTTATCCACTCGTCAACTGTTGGACATTTAGGTTGATTCCATGACTTTGCTATTGTAAACAGTGCTGCTATGAACATGGTCGTGCTTGTGCTATCAAGGTGAATTTTTGCTGTATGAGGGATTATTACCAAAAATGGAATAGCAGGGTCATATGGCATTTCAATTTTTAATTTCTTTAAGAATCTCCAGATGGCTCGCCAGAGTGGCTGTATGAGCCTGCACTCCCACCAGCAATGTAGGAGAGTTCCCTTCCCGCCACATCCTCTCCAGCATTTGGTCTTGTTTGTATTGTGGATTTTTGCCATCCTGACCGAGGTGAGATGATATCTCAGGGAAGTTTTGATTTACATTTCCCTGATGGCTAAGGACGCCTCACTGTAATCTCAAAGCTTACACACTGACATGACAACTTGCTTCCATTGTGACTTTATAGCATCACTGTGATTTCAGAGCCTCATTGCCATCTCATAGAATCAACATTTAAATCAGAGCCTCCCTGTGTCATCACAGCTTCACTGTGACATAATACCATCACTGTGACATCATAGCCACACCTCTGTCATCACAGCATCACTGTGATGGCACAGATTCACTATGACATCACAGACACACTGTGCTTCACAGTCTCCACCGTGAGGACATAGCTTCACTGGAACATCATTTCATTATCAGTGACATTACAACCTCACTGTGACATCACAAGTTCACCCTTGATATCACAGGATCACTGTTATGTTTCAGGTTCACCTCTGATGTCACACTCTCACTGTGATATAACAGCTTCACTGTACCATCACAGACTCACTATGATGTCACAACCTGACCACTGACATCCTAGCCTCACTGTCACATCAGAGATTTACAACTGATATTACAGACTTACTGTTACATAATAGATTTTATCACTGACGTCACAGCCTCACTGTGACATCACAGTGAAACATCTGTCATCACATCTTCACTGTGAGTGCATAGCCTCACTGTGAAATCACAGCCACACTGTGCCTTTCCAGACTTCACATTGATATCATTGCCTATGACATAACTCAGAAATAAAAGGCTCACTATGACATCACAGCCACACCACTGACATCACAGGGTCACTGTTATGTTTCAGCCTCACCTTTGATGTCACACCCTTAATATGACATAACAGCCTCACTGTAACATCATAGCCTCTCTCATGTCACAAAATCTCTGTGATTTCAGCCTTGTCAATGACACAACAGCCTCAGAGGTCACATCAGAGCATCTCCTCTAAAATCAAAGCCTCACTTTGAAATCACAACTTCAGTATGACACAATAGCCTCATTGTGAATTGAGAGCTTTCCCATTGAAACCAAGTCTTACTGGTGACACCAGTCTTGCCACTGATATTACTGCCTCACTGTGACTTCACAGTTTCCACAGTGACATCACTGCCTCGCTATGACTTCACAGCCTCACTGTGAAATCACATTCTCATTGTGACACAACAGCCTGTCTATGACATCAGAGCTTCATGCTTGAAACATCAGCCTTACCACTGATATTACACCCTCACTGAGACCTCAAAGCTTCTACAGTGATGTCACAGGGTACTGTTATATCAGGCTCACTGTGACTTCACAGCCTCACCACTGACCACCTAGCATCACTGTGACATCAAACCTTCACCACAGACACAGTGTCACTGTCACCTAATGGGCTTACCACTGACATCACAGCCCTACCAATGAGGTCAAAAACCTTACTATGACATCATTCTCACCACTGATATCTCAGCATCATTGTGACATCATACCTTTACCACTGACATCATAGCCTCATTTTGATATCACATCCTCACCTCTGACATCATAGCCTCACTGTCATCACAGCCTCAACTGTAACACCAAATCCTTACTGTGATGTCACAGCCTTGCCAGTAACATCATACACTCACACTTGCATTTCAGCCTCACCTCTAATGTCACATTCTGTGACATAACATTCTCACTGTGACATCACAGCCTTTGTGATATCACAAACTCACTGTGACTTCAGCCTTGCCACTGACACAATAGCTTCACCAGTGTTCTCACAGCCTCTCATATGACATCTCATCCAACTTTGAAATAACAGCTTCACTGTATCATCATAGCCTCTCTGTGATGTTACAAACGCACTGTGATTTCAGCCTTGTTAGTGACACAACAGCATCACCAATGATATCACAATCTCTCCTTTGATATCACAGCCTCACCACTGACATCTCAGCATCATTGTGACATCGTTACTTCACCAATGACATCATAGCTTCACTGTGTCCTCACAGCCTCACAGTGTCATCACACCCTCACTGTGACATCAAAACCTCCCTGTGACATCCCAGCTACAACACAGATATCATAGTCTCACTATGATGGCATAGCTTCACTGTGACATCACAGACACACTATGATATCACAGTCTCCACATTGACATCACAGCCTCATTGTGACAACACAGACTCACTGTCTCATCGCAGCCTCACCTTTGTCCTTTCATCACAGCCTCATGTGATGGCACAGCCTCACCACTGATATCCTAACTCACTGTGAAATCACAACATCACTTGTGATGTCACAACTTCACTGTAATCATACTGATCATTTAGAGCTCACATTGGTCAAAAAGAATTCACATTGGTTATATATAACTCATGGTGGTCATTTGTATTTTACAATGATCATAGGTCATAGTGGTCACAGTGGTCATAGAATGCTCACAGTTGTGATAGAGAGTTCACAATGGCTATAGAGATCTCCCAGAGTTTTAATTGAGCTCACAGTGGTCATAGAGAGCTCATAGTTGTCATAGCTAATAGTGGTTATGCAGAGCTCAAAGTCATGATAGCTTATACTGGTCACAGTGAGCTAAAGTGTCCATACCTCACAGTGTTCATGCAGAGCTCATAATGGACATAGAAGGCTCACAATGATCACACAACTTAGTGAGCTCAAAGTGGTCATAGTTGTTATAAAGATCTAACAGTGGTGAGAGTTCACAGTGGTCATTGAGAGAGCATAGTGATTATAGATCATAATGCTCATGGAGCATTCACAATAGTCAGAGTGCTCGCAGAGGTCATAACTTCTAATGTACATAGAGAGGTCACAATGGTCATAGTTTGTAGTGGTCATAGAGAAATCCTAGAGAGATTACGGTGTCCACAGAGATATTATAGTGGTCATAGTTCACAGTCCTCATAGGTCACAGTGTCACAAAGAGTTCACAGTGGTCCTAGATTGCTCATAGTGGTTTTAGATCATAATGGTCCTAGAGAGCTCATAGTGGTCCTAGAGAACTCACAGTGGTCATGGTGAGCTGACAGTGGTCATAAAGAGTTCATAGTAGATATAGCTCAAGGTGGGCATGGAGAGCTATCTGAGGTCATACATAGAGTGCTCACAGTTTTCATGGAGAGCTCACAGTGGGCATAGAGAGCTCACAGTGGTCATAGTTCATAATGGTCATGGAGGGTTCACAGTGGCCACAGCTCACAGTGGTGACAGAGCACTCATAATCGTCAAAGAGAGCTCACGATGGTCATAGTTCATAGTGATGATAGAAAGCTCACAGTGTTCATAGCCCAAAGTGGTCATAGAGAGAACACAATGGTCATAGAGAGGTCATAGTGATCACAGCTCATAATTCACACAAAGAAATCACAGTAGTCATATCTCATAGTGGTCATAAAGAGATCACAGTTATCATAGAGAGCTCACAGAAGACATAGCTCACATTGGTCATAGACAGCTCATAATTGTCATTGAGAGGTCAGGGTGGTCATAGCTCATAGAAGTCACTGAGAGCTCAGAGAGGTCACAGAGAGCCCATAGCAGTTACAGGTCATAATTGTCACAAAAAACTCACAGTGGTCATAGCTTATAATGATCATAGAGAGTTCATAGTTGTCATCAAAAACTCACAGTGGGTGTAGAGGGCTCACAGCGATTAGAGAAATCTCCTAGTGGTACAGCTCTCTCTCGTAATGCTGAGCTTGCTATGGTCATAGACCATAGTAGTCATAGAGAGATCACAGTGGTTATAGACAGCTCACAGTGGATATAGAGTTGATAGTGGTCATTGAAACCTCATTGTGGTCATAGAGAGCTCATGGGGGTCATGAATCAAAGTGGTCATAGAGAGTTCACAGTGGTCATAGTTCATAATGGTCATAGAGAGCTCATAGTGGTTACATAGAACTCATAATCATCATAGAGAGCTCACAATTTCCATAGCACATAGTGTTGATAGAGAGCTTACCATAGTCATTGATCATAGTGGTCATAGAGATCCCACAGGACTCTTAGCATTTAGTGGTTATAAAGAGCTCATAATGGTCATCACAGGAATACATCATAGTGGATATAGAGAGTTCACAATTGTCGTAGAGAGCTCACAGTGTTCATATCTCACATTGGTCATAGACAACTCATAATAGACATTGAGAAGTCAAGGTGGACATAGCTCATAGTGGCCATGGAGAACTCACAATGGTCATAGAAAGCTTATGGTAGTCACAGAGTGCTCACAATGGTGACAGAGAGTTCAAAATGCTCATAGTTCAAACTGGTCATAGAGTATTCACAGCAGCCATAGAGAACTCACAGTGGTCATAGAGAGCTCACAGTGGTCATAGAGTTGAGAGTGGTCATTGAGACTTCATTGTGGGGCTGGAGAGGTGGCTCAGGGGTTAAGCCTCTGCCTTGCAGGTGGAAGGTCCTGAGTTCGGATCCCAGATCCCACGTATAGATGCCAAGCGGAAGCAGGGGCAGCCTGCATTTCTGGTCCTGGTAGGGCAGAGCCTGTGAATCCTGGGGCGGAGGAGGTGGAGGAATCCATGGTGGTTCCTGAATTCGTCCGTGGTTCTACACACACACGCATGCACACATACATATGCACACACACACAATTGTATAAATAAATTTTAAAAATTCTTAAAAAAAATGAGACTTCATTGTGGTCATAGAGAGCTCATGGTGGTCATAGCTTATAGTGGTGTCAGGGAGCTCATACTGTTCACAGTGGCCATAGAGATCTCATATTGTTCATACCTTACAGATGTCCTAGATAGCTAACAGTTGTCTTAGAAAGCTCACAGTGGTCATAGAGAGGTTACAATGGTCAAAGTAAGCTCACAATGGTCATAGAGAGCATCAATGGTCATAGTGCATTCACAATACTCATTGCTCATAGTGTTCATTGAGAGCTCACAGTGGGCTAAGAGAGATCACATTGGTCATAGCTCATGGTGGTCATAGAGATTTCATAATGGTCATAGAGTGGTCATAGAGTGTGCACAGTTATCATAGATAGCTCACAATGGTTATAAAGATCTCACAGAGTTCAAAGTGAGCTCATGGTGGTCATAGAAAGTTCATAGTTGTCATAGCAGAATCATAATGGTCATATATCTTAATAGTCATGATAGCTCACAGTGGTCACAGTTCATAGTGGTCATAGAGAGGTGACAGTGGTAATAGAGAGCTCAGAGTTGTCTTAGCTCAAAGTGATCATAAAGAGCTCACAGTGGTCATATAGGACCCTCAGTTGTCATTAATCATAGTGCACATCGAGAGGTAATAGTGTTGAACAAGAGTGCAAAGTGGTCTTACCTTATAATAGTCATAGAGAGGTCACAATGGTCATAGCTCACAGTGATCACACAGAAATCATAGTGGTCATAAAGAGGTCAGAGTATTCATAGAGAGCTTACAGTGGTTATAGAGAGTTGAAAGTGGTAATCAGAGCTGAGAGTGGTCACATCGATCTGAAAGTTGTCACAGACAGCTCAGTTTTAATAGAAACCTCATAGTGGTCATAGATAGCTGACAGTACTCATAGAGAACACACAGTGGTGATAGGTAGCTCACAGTGGTCATAAAGGACTTACAGTGGTCATAGAGCACTCATAGTTGTCATAGAGAGTTCACAGTGGTCATATAGTGCTTATACTGGTCATAGAGAGCCTACAGTTGTCATAGAGTGTTCATAGTGATCATAGGGAGCTCCCAATTGACATAGACTATAGTGTTCACAGTTGTCAAAGAGAGTTCAAAGTAGGCATAACTTACAGTGATGATAGAGATCTCACAATGGTCATAGCCTATAGTGGTCAAACATGATTATAGTAGTCACAGAGAGATTGCAGTAGTCATAGAATGATTAAAGTGGTCATAGAGAGCTCATATTGGTCATAGCTTATAGTGGTCATAGAGCGATCACAGTGATCATAGTTCACAGTGATCATAGGGAACTCATAATCATTATTAAGAGCTCAATGTGGTCATAGCTCATACTGGTGATAAACAGCTCACAGTGGTTATAGATCATAGTGGTCATAGAGAAATCACATTAGTCAGGACTCACAGTGGTTATAGAGAGCTCATAATGGACAATAAGAGCTCACAGTGGTCATAGCTCCCAAAGGTCATGAAGAGTTCACAGTGGTCATAGCTCATAGTGTTTATACAGAGCTGTAAGTCTTCATCGTTCTTATCGCTCATAGAGAGCTACTGGGTCACAGAGAGCTCCCAGTATTCACAGAGAGCTGAAAGTGATCATAGGAAGTTTACGATGGTTATAGCTCATAGTGGTTGTGAAGAGATCATAGTGGTCACAAAGACCTCAAAGTGGTCAAAGAGAGCTCATAATGGCCATAGAAAGCTCACAGAGTCATGACGATAGTTGTCTTAGAGAGCTTACGGGTGTCTTAGTTTATATTTATCATAGAGTGTCATAGTGATCATAGCCCATATTTGTCATTCAGAGCTCATAATTGTCATAGACAACTCACAGTGGTCATAGAAGCTCAGAGTTCATAGAGAGCTCATTGTGGTCATAGAGAGCTCAGAGTGGTCATAGATCATAGTGCTCATAGGGGACTCGCAATGGTCATAGATATCTCATATTCATCATTGAATGCTCACAGTAGTCATAGAGAGTTCACAGTACTCATGGAGGGCTTTAAGGGGTCATAGAGAGGTACAGACTTCATATATCACAGTGGTCCTAAAGAACTCATAGTGGCTACAGACAGCTCATTATGATCATAAAGACCTCTCACCTGTCATAGGGAGCTCACAGTTGTAACACAGAGTTCAACATAGTTTTCATACAGAGTTCACAGTGGTCATAGTGAGCTCAAAAGTGGTTACAGCTCTTAGTGGTCATAGAGAGTTCATAGTGGTCATTCTATGCTCACAATGGTCATAGTGAGTTTACAGTGCTCAGCTAATAGTTGTCAGAGAGCTCTAACTGTTCATAGAGAACTCACAGTGGTCAAGGTGAGCTCACAGTGGTCACAGAAAACTCAGTGTTCATAGAGAGCTGACATAGGTCATGAAGAGCTCACAGTGTTCATAGAGAGGTCATAGTGGTCAAAGTAAGCTCACAGTGGTCATAGAGTGCTCACAGTGGTTATAGATCATAGTGCTCATTGAGAGTTTACAGTGCTCAACGTTAGATTACAGTGTTTATAGAGAGCTGGTATGGGTCATAGAGAGCTCATAATGGTCATAGAGAGGTCACAGTCATCAATGTAAGCTCATAGTGGTCATACTATGCTCACAATGTTAATAGAAAGTTCATAGTGCTCATAACTCATAGTAGTAAGAGAGCACTGACAGTGCTCATAGAGAACTGAAAGTGTTCATAGAGAACTGACAGTGGTCAGAGAGAGTTCCTATGATCACAGCTCATAGTTGTTATAAGGAACTCACAGTGGTCATTGAGTGCTCACAATTGACATAGAGAGCTCACTGTTGCAGTCTGCCTGTCTGGTTGCTGATAAGTGACCATCAAACAGCTTCAGGGAACAAGGATTTATTTTCTCTTACAATTTCTGGTTACAGTTCTAAATACAGTTTGACTGGGAGCATGCACCAACAACCAGGCCAAAGGAACAGGTCACATTAACAACACATAACAGCTGAGAGGTGGATAATCCTTACTTGCCATACCAACATATCTGGCCAAGTGAATAGAATGTTGCCAACTCTCTCAAACAGTTCTCTGTGATTTATTCCAGGGCCTAATCCCACCCACTGTGGGCTGGGCCTTCTCCAGCAGCTAGACAATCTCCTGGAGGTTTGCTCTGGGCTTAACTCATCCACTGATTCTCTACAAATATGCCCAGAGCTCAAACTCTGAACATGCAAGTTGACACCTGTGTCCAATTATGACACTCACAATGGTCATAGAGATCTCAAAATGGTCAAATTGAACTCACAGTGGTCAGAGTTTATAGTTCTCATAGAGAGCTCATAGTGGCCCCAGAGAGCTCACAGTAGACATAGAGAACTCATAATCACTATAGAAAGCTCAAAGTCATAACCACAGAGGTCATAGCTCATAGAGTTCATATAGAACTCATCATGGTCATAGACATCTCGCAGTGCTCATAACTCGTAGTGAACACAGAGAAGTCACAGGGTTCATAACTAACAATGGTCATAGAGAACATATAATGGATAATGAGAGCTCATAGTGGTCATAGTTCATACTGGCCATAGAAAGTTCATAGTTGTCACAGAGAGCTGACAGTGGTTGTAGAGGGCTCACATTGGACATAGAGAGCTGACAGTTGTCATAGTGAGCTGACCACTGCTATAGAGAGCTCACAGTTTTAAGAGAGAGATCATAGTGGTCACAGAGGAGTGAAAGCAGTCATAGAGAACTCATAGTGCTTATAGAGAGCTCAAAGTTGTCATAGTTCATAGTGGTCATAGCTCACAGAGGTCTTAGAGAGCTCATATGGATCACAGTTCAAAGTGGTCATTGAGAGGTCATAGTGATGATAGAGAACTCACAATGGTTATAGCTCATATTGATCATATAGAGTTCCAAGTTTTCATAGCTCATAATAGTGATAAAGAGCTCACAGAGGAAATAGAGGACTCAGTGGTCATACTTCATAGGGTTTCTTTGCAGGAACTTACAGTTGTTATAGAATGCTCACAATGGTCAGAGTGCTCATAGTGGTCTGGAGAGCTCACTGTGATCATAGAGAGTTCATAGTGGTCATAGAGAGCTCCCAGTTGTCACAGGTCATAATGCATACAGAGAGGTTACAGTGGTCCAAGAGAGCACAGAGTGGTGAAAACTTATAGTGCTCACAATAGTCATGCTGACAGTGGTCACACAGAGGTCATAGTGATCATAGGGAGATCATAATAGTAATAGTGAGTTTGCAGTGGCCACAGAGAGCTTATAGTGATCATAAAGCACACTGGCCATAACTCACAGTTGCCAGAGGTAGTTCATAGTGGCTGTAGCTCATAGTAGTCATAGTGAACATATAGATATCAAAGTTGTTAAAGAGAACTCACTAAGGTCATAGATAGCTCACAGTTGTGATCAAGAGCTCACAGTGGAGACAGAGAGCTCACAGAGGGCATAAAAACTCATAGTGGTCACAGCTCTCTCCGTTAATAGAGAGCTCACAGTTTTCATAGCTCACAGTGGTCAGAGAGAGCTCAAATTGTTCATAGAGAGATCACAATCGTCAGAGATGTTACTCTGGTCATAGAGATCTCATAGTGGTCATATATCAATATAGTGGTCATAGAGTATTCATAGCTGTCATAATTCACAGTGTTTATAGAGAGGTGACAGTGATCATAGAGAGCTCTTAGTGCTCATAGCTCTTAATGATCATGGAGAGCTCATAGTGTTCCTAGCTCATAGTTATAATAGAGAGCTAACAGTGGTCACAGAGCGCTCAGTGTTTTCATAGAGAGCTCACAGTTGACATAGAGAGCTCACAAAAGTCATAGAAAATTCATAGTGTTCACAACTCTCTCATATTGGTCATAGTTCATAGTGGTCATATAGAGCTCACAGTGGTCATAGAGAGCTCAAAGTGGTCACAGTTCATCACAAAGAGGTCACAGTGTCCATAATTCATTGTTGTCATAGAGAGCTCACAGTGGTCATAGAGAGCTCAAAGTGGTCATTGCTCACAATGATTATATAGAACACTTAATCTTTATCTTGAGCTCATAGTGGTCATAGCTTACAGTGTTGAAAGAGACCTCAAAGTGGTCATAGAGAGCTCACAGTGGTTGTAGAGAACTCATAATCATTACGGAGAGTCATAGCTCAGTGTTGATACTGAGCTCACAGTGGTCACAGACCATAGTTGTCATAGAGAGCTCACAGTGGTCATAGAGATCACAGTGGTCATAGAGTGCTGACAATCATCATGCAGAGCTGACAGTCATCACAGAAAGCTCTTATAAAGAGAGCCACAGAGAGTTCACAGTGGTCAGAGCTCACAGTGGTCATCATTCACAGTAGTCACAGAGAACTCACAATATATATATGCTTACAGTGGTCATAGAGAGCTAAAAATGGACATAGCCCAAAGTTGTCATTGAGAGCTGACAGTGCTCATAGAAAACTCATAATGGTCAGAGGTCATAGTGATAGAGAGCTCAGAATATTCATTGCTCATGTTAGTCATAGAAAGTTCACATTATTTGGGGCTGGAGAGGTGGCTCAGGGGTTAAGCCTCTGCCTTGCAGGCGAAAGGTCCTGAGTTCGGATACTAGACCCCACGTATAGACACCAGGCGGAAGCGGGGGTGGCCTGTGTTTCTGGTCCTGGTAGAGCGGAGCCTGTGAATCCCGGGCAGAGTAAACAAGGAGGAGGTGGTCCATGGTGGTTCCTGAATTCGTCCGTGGTTCTACACACACATACATGCATACATGCACACACACACATACATGCACACAACTGAATAAATAATAATAAAAAATATTAAAAAAAAGAAAGTTCACATTATTCATAGCTCATGGTGGTCATAGAGAGCTCACAGTAGTAATTAGAAATTCACAGTGGTCATACTATGTATTGGTCATAATTCAGCACTGTCATAGAGAGTTCACAATGGTCATAGGTCATAGTGGTCATAGTGAGCTCACAGATATCAAAGAGTGCTCACAATGGTCATATAGAGCTTACAGTGATCATAGATAGCTCATAATGGACAAGGAGAGCTCACAGTGGCATAGATCTTAGTGGCCACAGAGTGTTCCTAGTGGTCATAAGTCGCAGTGATCATAGCTCACATTATTCAGAGGGAACTCATAATATTCATAGGGAGTTCATAGTAGTTATAGCTCATAGTAGCTCATAGAGAAGTAATAGGGATCATAAAGAGCTCAGAGTGGTAAAAGATAGCTCACAGTGGTCATAATTCATAATGGTCATAGAGAGCTCATAGTGGCCACAGAGAGCTCACAGTGATCATATCTCATATTGTTCATAGAGACCCTACAATGGTCGTATGTCATAGTGCTCACAGATACTTTATAGTGGTCACAGAGATCTCACAGTGGTAATATTTCACAGTGGTCATGGAGAACTGATAATTGTTATAGAGAGCTCAAACTGGTCATAGTTTTTAGAGTTGATAAAGAGCTCACTATGGTTATAGACCATACTGGTCATAGAGAGCTCACAGTGCTCGTAGCTCCTAGTGGTAACATAGAGCTCACAGTGGTCACAAAGCGCTCACAGTATTCATAGTCCATAGTGAAGAGAGAGAGGTGACAGGGTTCATAATTCACAGTGGACATAGAGAGCACAAAATGGACAATGAGAGCTCACAGTATTCAGCACATACTGGTCATAGAGATCAGAGTTGTCACAGAGAGCTCGCAGTGGTCATAGAGAGCTCATAATGGTCTTAGACAGTTCACAGTGGTCATAGAAAGCTGACAGTCATCATGCAGATCTGACAGTCATCACAGAAAACTCACTGTGGTTATAGATCACAGTTGTCACTGAGAGCTCAGAGTGGGCATAGAGACCTCACAGAGGTCATAGAAAGCTCATAGGGATAACAGTGCACTCTGGTTGTAGAGAACTTACAGTGGTCAAAGATTATAGTGGTCATAGAGAGCTCATAATATTCATAGCTCAGTGGTCATAGAAGGCTCACAGTGGTAATGCAGAGCTCAAAGTGGTCATACCTCATACTGTTCATAGAGAGCTCACAGCTGTTATAGAGTTCACAATGGTCATAGAGTCCTCAGATTCATCATCGAGAGCTCACAGTGGTTATAGAGAGTTTGTAGTCATCATAGAGAGGTCCCAGTTGTCATCAATCATAGTGCACCTAGAGCACCCACAGTAGTCAAAGAGAGTTTAGAGTAGTAATAACTTATAGTGGCCATAGAGGGCTCACAATGGTGAAAGCTCACAGTGATCATACAGAGGTCATATTGCTCATAGAGAGATCACAGTTGTCATAGAGTGCTTACAGTGGCCACATAAGGTCCTAGGTCATAGTGGTCATAGAGAGTTCCCAGTAGTCACAGTGAATTAAGACGTCATAGAGACATCTTAATTGTCAGAGTGCTCAGAGTGTCAATAGAGAGCACACAGTGGTCATCAAAAGCTCACAGTGTTCATTATCTCAGAGTGGTCCTGGCAAGCTCACAGTGGTCATATACACCTGACAGTGGTCATAGAGAGATGACAGTGATCATAGAGAGTTCTGTGTATCCATAGATACATCACAGGTATCATCAAGAGCTCACAGTGGGCAGAGAGAACTCACAGAGGACATTGAAAGCTTATAGTGGTCACAGCTCTCTCTGGTAATATAGAGCTCACAGTGATAATAGATCATAGTGCTCATAGATAGATGACAGTGGTTATAGAGAGCCAATAGTTGTCATTGAGATGACAGTGGCCTTTGAGATTTCATTGGGGTTATACAGAACTCATTGTAGTCATAGCTAATAGTAGTCATAGAGAGCTCACAGTGGTCATAGAGAACTCTTGATTATCATAGAGAGGTCACTATGGTCATGGCTCATAATGTTGATAGTGAGCTCATTGTGGTCATAGATAATTGTGGTCATAGACAGCTCAAAATATTCTTACTTCATAGTGCTCATGTAAACCTCACAGTTCTCTTAGGGAGCTCACAGTGGTCATAACTTACAGTGCAGCTAGAGACCTCATTGTGACTATAGAGAGATCATTGTGATCATAGAGAACTTCCACTGATTATAGCGAGGTCACAGTTTTCATACAGAACTCACAGTGGCAATAGTGCAATCAAAATTGTAATAGAACACTCATAGTTCTCATAGCTCACAGTGGTCATAGTGTTCATAGTGTGCTCCCAGTGGTCATAGAGAGCTCACAGTGGTCATAGCTCAGAGTGCTCATAGAGAACGTACAGTTGTTATAGAAAGCTCAGAGTGCTCATTGTTCACTGAAATCTTAGACAGCTCATAGTGGTCATAGCTCATAGTGGCCATTATAGAGCTCACAGGAGTAAAAAGAGCAAAACATATGTCATAGTTTATAGTGGACATAAAGAACTTACAATGGTCATAGCACAAAGTGGTCACAAAGCTCACAGTGATTATAGAGAGCTCAGAGTCATCATAGAGTACTTACAGTGGCCAAAGAGAGCTCATGGTGATCATAGCTCATCGTGGTCCTATAGAGCTTATAGTGGCCCTAAATCCTGGTGGTCACAGAGAACAAATAGTGGTCATAGAGAACTGGGATTGATAATAGTTCAAAGTGACCAAAGAGAGTTCACAATTGTAAAAGAGAGCTCATAGGGCTCATAGCTAAGAGTGCTCACAGTCGTCATGTGTTATACTGGCCATAGAGAGTTGAAAGTGGTGATAGAGAGCCGACCTATGGTCATAGAGAGCTCACATTTGTCATAGAGAGCTCACAGGGGTCACACAGATGTCATACAGAGCTTACAAAGGACATAGAAACATCATAATGTTCATAGCTGTCTGTGGTTATAGAGAGTCCACACTTGTCATAGAGAGTTTTTAGTGATCATAGAGATCACACAGTGATCATTGAAAGCTCATAGTTGTCATATAGTCCTCACCATGGTCATAGGTTATAGTAGTCATAAAAAGCTCATAGTGTTCATAGATAGCTCAAAGTGGTCATAGCTCATAGTAGTCACAGAGACATCATAGTTCATAGTAGTCATAGAGAGTAGTTCACAGTGGTGAAAGACATCTCACAATGTTTATAGCTCATATTGCTCATCGAGAGGTCATAGTGGACATAGAGAACTCATAGTGTTCAGAAAGAGCTCATACTCTTCAAAAGGATCTCACAGCGATCATAGAGCACTCATAATTGTCATAGCTCACGGTATCATAGCTAATAATGGGCACAGAGAGTGCACAGTGGTCATATTTAACTTACAATGGTTAGAGTTGATAGTAGTCATAGAGAGCTCACAGTGGTCATAGATTGTTCACTCTCATCATAGAAAGCTCACAGTTGTCAAAGGGGGCTTATAGTCATCACAGCCAGCTCATAATGGTCATAGAGCTATCACAATGTTCTTAACTCATAGTCGGTATAGAGAGTTCAGAGTCGTCATGGAGAGCTGACAATGGTCACAGCTCATCGTGGTCATAGAGAACTCAGAGTCGTTATGGAGTGCTGATAGTGGTCATAGAGAGCTGACAGAGATGATAGAGAGTTCACTGTGGTTATAGAGAGCTCACAGTAGTTATCGATTGCTTACTGTGATTATAAAGAGGCCACAGTGGTCATATCTCATAGTGGCCATAGAAAGCTCATAGTGTACATATAGAGCTCATACAGGTCATTGCTACAGTGGACATAGAGAGCTCATGGTGGTCGTAGGTCACAGTGCTCATAGACAGCTCACAGAGAGCTCAGAGTGGTAAAAGAGAGCACACAGTGGTCATAGCTTGGTAGTGGTCATAGAGAGCTCACAATGGTCATAGCTCATATTGCTCATAAAGAGGTCACAGTGGCCATGGAGAAATCAGAGTTGTTATGGAGAAATCAGAGTGGTCATAGAGAGCTCTCAGTGTTCATAGCTCATAGAAATCATAGAGAAGTCATAGCGGTCATAGAGAGTTTACACTCATCATAAGAGCTTACAGTGGTCATAGATAGCTTATAGTTGTCATAGCTCACAGTGGTCATATTTAAAAGTGGGCATAAAGAGCTCACAGTAGTCAAAGAAAGCACACAAAAAGTGGTTATAGAGAGCTCAAATTGGTCAGAAAAAGATCTCAGTGGTCACAGAGATCTCACAGTGGCTTTAGAGAACTCATATTGGTTATAGCTCATAGAAGTCAAAGAGAGATCCTAGTGGTCATAGCTCATAGTGCTGATAAAGTATTCATAGTGGTCATAGAGAGTTCACAGTGATAATGGAAAGCTCAGAGTAGTCATAAAAACTCATAGTGGTCATAGAGAGCTCATAGTGGTCATAGCTCACTGTGGTCACAGAGAACTCATAATCTTCAAGAGAGTTCACAGTGCTCATATAATGAGCATATAATGGTGATAGATTGCTCACAATGTTCATGTATCATAGTAGTCATAGAGAGTTCAGAATCATCATAGAGAGTTGAAAGTTATCACATCTCATCATGGTCATAGACAGGTCAGGGACCTCAAATACAGCTGACAATGTTCATAAAGAGCTGACAATGATGATAGCTCACTGTGGTTATAGAGAGCTCACAGTGGTTATAGATTTTTTTCACTATGGTCATAGCTCAAAGTCCTCATAGAGAGCTCACAGTGGTCATATAGAGCTCACAGTGGGCATACAGAGCTCACACATGGCAAAGAAAGTTCATAATAATTATAGCTCATTGTAGTAATAGAGAATTCACAGTGGTCAGAGCTCATAGGGGTCATAAAGAGCTCATAATGGTCATAGAGAGCTCATAATGGTCATAGCTCACAGTGGCCATAAAAAACTCATAATCACCACAGAGGGCTTAAGGTGGTCATAGCTCCAAGTGGGGATAGAACATACTAATGAAGGAGGAAATCACATGTCATAGAGAGATCAAAATGCTCTTAGAGAGATTACAGTGGTCATAGCTCATAGTGGTCATAGAGAGCTCACAGTGCTCATAGAGAGCTCATAGTGCTCATAGACCGCAGTCTTTATAGAGAGCTTACAGTGGTCATCACTCATAGTGATCATAGAGAGCTCATAGTGACCATAGTGAGCTCACAGTAATCATATCTCATAGTGGTGATAGAAAGCTCAAAGTGGTTATAGCTCATAGTGCTCATACAAGGCTCATAGTGGTCATAGAGAGCTCTCAGACTTCATAGAGAGCCCACAGTGGTAACCACATACAGTGATCATAAAGAGTTCACAGTCATAGAGTGGACTCATTGGTCATAGAGAGTCATATCAGTCATAGCTCATAGAGGTCATAGGGAACTCACAGTTGTCATAGACATTTCATAGTGATCATAGAGAAGTCATAGTGGACATAATGAGCTCACAGTGTAGGTAGAGAACTCACAATTGTAACAGAGAGCTCCCATTGGTCATAGATTGCTCACAGTTGCAATACAGAGCTCATACAGAGTTCACTATAGTTATAGTGGTCATAGAGGGCTCACAGTGGACATAGCTCAAAGAGGTCAAAGCTCACAGTGGTCATAGAAAGCTCCTAGTGGACATAGTGTATTTATGGTCATAGCTCACAGTGGTTATAGAGAGGTCATAGGGATCATAGCTCATAGTGGTCCTAGACAACTCAAAATGGCCATAGAAGGTACACAGTGGTCATAGAGAGCTCATAGTGGTCAAAGAGACCTTACAGATGTCATACCTCATAGAGATTATAGAGCGCTCACAGTAGTCATAGATCATAATCGTCATAAAAAGCTCAGAATCATCATAGAGAGGTGAGAGTGGTCATATCTCATCATGATCATAGAGAGCTTAGAGTTATCACACACAGCTGACAGTTTTCTTAGAGAGCTGACAATTATGATAGAGAGCTCACTATGGTCATATAAAGCTTACAGTTGTCAAAGAGAGCTCACAGTAGTCATAGAGAGCTCACAGATTTCACAGAAAGCTCATATACTGGTCATAGCTCACTGTGGTAATAGGGAGCTTACAGGGGTCATAGCTCATAGTCTGCATAGAGAGCACATAGTGAAAATAGAAAGCACACTGTGGTCAAAACTCATAGTGGACATAGAGAGCTCACAGTGGTCATAACTTGCAGTGGTCATACTAAGCTCACAATGGTCATAGGTTACAGTGGTCATAGAAAGCTTATAGTGGTCATTGTGACCTCACAGTGGTCACAGATCATAGTGGTAATAGAGAGATTAGAGTGATCACAGCTCCTTGTTATCATAGAGAGCATATAGTGGTCATGGAGAACTCAGATGGTCATAGATCATAGTGTTCATAGAGAACTGAGAGTGGTCCTAGCTCACACTGGTAATAGAGAGCTCTCAGTGGTAATTAAGAGGTCACAATGTTGACAGAGTGATCACAATTCTCAAAGATAGCTCATAGTGTTTATACCTCACATAGGTCTTAGAGAGCTCATAGTAGATATAGCTTATAGTGGTCATAGTGAGGTCATAGTGGCCATAGACAGGTCGCAGTTGTTATGGCTTCTAAAGGACATAAAAAGCTTACAGTGGTCATAGTTCATAGTGCTCATAAATAGCTCACAGTGGTCATAGGTCATAGTGGTCATAGAGAGCTCAGAGTGGTCATAGCCCATATTTGTTATACACAACTCATAATGGCCATAGAGTGCTCATAATGGTCATAGAGAGCTCACAGTCATTATACAAAGCTCAAAGACATCATAGAGAGCTCATAGTTGTCACAGAGACTGCATAGTGCTCATAGCTCACAGAAGTCATTTTGAGCTCTTAGTGGTCATAGAGAGTTCACAGTACTCACAGAGAACTCCTAATTGTTATAGAGACTTCACAATGGTCATAGCTCACAATGATCATAGAGAGCTCACAGTAGTCAAAACTCAGTGGTAATGAAGAACTCACAGTGGTTCTAGCACACAGTGGTCCTAAGAGAGCTCAGTGTGGTCATAGTGAGCTCACAATGGTCATAGAGAGCTCCCAGTGGTCATGGAGAGCTCAAAGTTGTCATAGAGAGGTCACAGTGGTCATAGAGAGATTAAAATTGTCAAAGAGAGCCCATAGTGGTCTTAGCTCACAGAGGTATTAGAGGCTTGTAGTGGTCATAGCTCACAGTAGTCAAAGAAAGATCATAATGCACACAAGAGAGCTCACAGTGGACATAGCTCATAATGGACATAGAGAGCTCACAGTGGTCATAGCTCATAGCGGTCATAAAAAGCTCATAGGAGTCATAAGTCATAGTTGTCAAATAGAGCTCATAATTGTCATAGAGCGCTCATATTAATAATACAGAGCTCACAGTAGTCATACAGAGCTCAAATCAGTCATAGAGATCTTAGTTGTCATAGATCGTAGTACTCATAGAGAGCTCACAGTGCTCAAATAGACCTCACAATGGTCATACTCATAATTTTCATAGAGAGCTCACAATATTCATAGCTCATAGTGATCATAGAAAGCTCAGAGTGGTCATAGATCATAGTGATAAAAGAGACCTCAGAGTGGTCATAGTGGTCATAGGGAGCTTCAGTTGTCATAGGTCACAGAGGTCATAGAGAGCTCACAATGGTCATAGCTTACAGTGGACATGGAGAGCTCACAATGTTCATAGCTCATAGTGGTTACAAACAGTTCTGAGTTGTCTTAAATCATAGTAGGCCTAGAAAGCTCATAATGGTCATAGAAGGCTTATAATGGACAATAAGAGCTTACAGGAATCATAGCTCAGAGTGTACATAGAGATCACAGAGTGAGTAGTTATAGGTCACAGTTGTCATTGAGAGATCACAGTGGGCATAGAGAGCTCACATAATACTCATAATTCATATAGGTCATTGAGAGCTCATAAGTGTCATTGCTCACAGTGTTCATAGAAAGCTCACAGTGGTCATAGGTCATAGTGTTCATAGACAGCTCACAGTGGTCATATAGAGGTCATATTGGTTTAGAGTGCTCACACTTGTCTTCACTGATCATAGTCAGAGAACTCATCGTGGTCATAGAGAGGTCACAGTCATCATAGAGAGCTCACAATTGTCATAAAGAGCTCACAGTGGTCATGCGTATAGTGCTCATAGCACCTAATGGTCAATGAGAGCTCACAGTGGTCATAGTTCACAGTGATCATAGAGAGCATACAGTGTTCATAGATCATGGTGATCCAAGAGAGCTCACAGGGGTCATAATTCATAGTAGTCATAAAAAGCTCACAACAGTCATAGTGAGCTCACAGTTGTGATAGAGTTTACATAGTTCTAATAGCTCATAGACATCATTGAGATCTTTTAATAGTCATTGTTCAAAGTATTCATAAAGAGCTTACAGTCAGCATAGCTCATAGTCGTCATAGATAGCTTTGAGTGGTCAAAGCTCACAGGGGTCAGGTACAGTTTACAATGGTCATATAGCACTCATTATGGTTATAGATCACATTGGTCATAGAGAGCTCATAATGGACTTAGACAGCTTACAGTGCTCAAAGCTCATAACAGTCATGCAGAGCTCACAATGGTTATAGTTCTTAGTGGTTGTGGAAAGCTCACAGTCATCATAAGTCATAGTACCCATAGAGAGCTCATAGTAATCATAGAGAGTCCAAAGTGGTCATTGAGAAGTAATAGTGGTCATAGACAGCTCACAGTTTTTGTATAGAGCTCACAATGTTCATAGTTCACAGAAGTCTTATATTACTGCAGTGTTCACAGAGATCATCGGGGACATAGACAGCTCACAGTGGCCATAGAGAACTCACATTGCTCAGAGCTCATAGTGAACACAGAGAGCTCACAATGGTCACAGCTCTCAGTGGTCATAGAGACCTCATAATGGGCAATAAAACCTCACATAGATCATAGCTCATAGTGGTCATAGAGATCACACAGTGGTCATAGAAAGCTCATAGTGAATGGTCATAGAGTTCTTACAGTGGTCATAGAAAACTCACAGTGCTCATAGCTCACAAAAATAATTAAGAGCTCACAGTGGTCATAGCTCACAATGGTTATAGAGATCTCACAGCCCTCATAGCTAATAGTAGTCATAAAGAGCTCACAATCGGGCTGGAGAAGTGGCTCAGGGGTTAAGCCTCCGCCTTGCAGGCGGAAGGTCCCGAGTTCGGATCCCAGATCCCACGTATAGATGCCAGGCGGAAGCGGGGGTGGCCTGCGCTTCTAGTCCTGGTAGGGCGGAGCTGTGAATCCCAGGGCAGAAGGAGGTGGAGGCGTCCATGGTGGCTCACGAATTCGTCCGTGGTTCTACACATACACACACACACAGACACACACACGCGCGCACATACACACAGTTGAATAAATAATAATAATAATAATAATAAATGTTTAAAAAAAAGAGCTCACAATCATCATAGAGAACTCACAAGGTCATAGGTCATATTAGTTGTAGAGAGCTCACAGTGGTTATAGAGAACTCATAATCATCATGGAGTGCTCACAATGGTCATAGTTATTAGTGATGATAAAGAGTTAACTGTAGTTATAAATCATAGTGTTTATAGAGTGCTCACTGTGGTCACAGAGAACTCATAGTAGTAAAAGAGAATTCACAGCCATCATAAATGATAATGCTCATAGAGAGCTCACAATGGTCATAGAGAGCTTACAGCTGTCATAGTTCATAGTGGTCATAGAGAACTCACAGTGGTCATAGATGATAATGCTCATAGAGAGCTCACCATGGTCAAAGAGAGCTCACAGTTACCTTAGAGATCTCACAGTGGTCATAATTCACAGTTATCATAGAGAGTTCAGAATGGACAATAAGTGCTCACAGTGGTCATAGCTCATATTGGTCATAGAGATCACACAGTGTTCATAGCTAATAATGGTCATAAAAAGCTTATAATTAGTGGTAATAGGGAGCTCACAGTCATCATAGACAACTCAGTGCTCATAGATCACAGAGGTAATTGAAAGCTCACAGTGTTCACAGTTCACAATGGCCATAGAGAGCTCACAGTGGTCACAGCTCATAATGGTCATAGAGACTTTATACTGGCCATAGAGAACTCCCAATGGTGATACAGAACTCACAATGGTCTTAGCTCATAGTCATCATAGAGAGCACTCCATGGTCAAAGAGAGCATACAGTAGTCATAACTCACAGGGGCCATAGAGGGCTCACAGTGCTGTTAGAGAACTCACAGTGGTCATAGAGAGCTCATAATGGACATAGAGACCTCACAATTCTCATAGCTCATAGAAGTATTGAAGAGCTCACAGTGGGTCATAGCTCACAGTGTCCAAGGAGAGGTCATGGTGGTCATAATTCATAGGGCTCATCCTGAGCTCACAATTGTCATAGAGAACTTACAGTGCCCATAGATCACAGATGTCTTTGAGATCTCATAGCAGTGATAGCTCATAGTGATCATACAAAAATCATAGTGGCCATAGATGGATCACACAGCTCACAACTCAGGGTAGAAATAGAGACCTCACAGTGGTCATAGTTCATAGTGTCCATAGAGAGTTCACAGTCATAACTCATAGTTGCTATAGAGAGTTCACAGTGGTCATAGTTAACAATGGTCATAGAGGGCTCATAGTGGTCATAAAGTGCTGACAGTTCTTATAGACCAAATTGGTCATAGAGATCTCATAATGGATAATAAAAGCTCACAGTTGTCATAGAGAGCAAATAGTGCTCACAGCTCAAAGAGGTCATTGAGAATCATATTGGTCATTCCTCATAGTGGTCATTGAGAGTGCACAGTAGTCATAGCTTATAGTGTTCATACAGAGATCACAGTAGTCATAGCTCAAAGGGGACAGAGAAATCACAGTGGTCACAGAGAGCTCATAATGAAAAAAGATCACACTATGGTCATAGTGGTCACAGCTCACAGTGGTCATAGAGACCTCATAATGAAAAAAGATCACACTATGGTCATAAATTATACTGGCTATAGCATGCTCAATGTTGTCAAAGAGAGGTCACAGTGGTCATAATTCATAGTAGTCGGAGAAGGCTCCTAGGGGTCATGGAGAAATCACAGTCGTCATAGCTAATGGTCATAGAGAACACATATTGGTAATAGAGACCTCATACTGATCATAGAAAGCTCACATTGGTCATAGCTCATCATGGAACTAAGGAAATCAGAGTGGTCATATGTAGTTAGAAAGAGCTCACAGTGGTCATAGAGAGCTAGATGGCTTAGAGTCTTCACAATGGTCGTTGCAGTTGTCATAGAGAGCTCTCTATGGTCATAACTCATAGTAGTCAAAGAGGGCTCACAGTTTTCAGAGATTGTAGTAGTCATATCTCATAATGGTCATACATAGTTCATAATGGTCATAGAGAGCTCATAGTGTTCAAACCTCATGTGCTCATAGAAAGCTTCATAGTATTCTTATATTACAGTGGTCATAGAGAGTTCACAGTGCTCATAGCTCATAGTGGTTTTAGAGAGCTCAAAATGGTCATAGAGAGCTCACAGTGGTTATGGCAAAGTAACAGTGGTCATAGAGTGCTCAAAATTGACATAAAGAACTCCCATTGGTCATAGAAGCCTCACAGTAATCATAGCGCACAGGGGACATAGACAGCTCACAGTACACATACATCATAGTGGTCAAAGGGACCTCACAGTGGTCATTGAGAGCTCACAGGGGTCATAGACAACTCACAGTCGTCATAGAGAGTTCAAAGTCGTCATAGAGAGATCACTGTTGTCATAGTTTCCAGTTGCCTTTTTTTCACAGAGGTTATAGAGAGCCTATGCTGCTCATTACTCCTAGTGGTTATAGAATATTTATAGTGGTTATAGAGAGCTAACAAATCATACTTGATGTTGATCATAGAGAGCTCACATTGGTCATAAGTCATGCTGGACATAAGAGCTCATATGTTCACATAGAGCTCAAAGTAGCCATAACTTATTGTTGTTGTAAAGATCTCAGAGTGGTCTTAGGTCATAGTGGTCATAGAGAGCTCAAAGTTGTCACAGAGAGCTCACAAATGATCATAGAAAGCTCACAGTGATTATGGACAGCTCACAACGGTCATAGCAAACAGATATCAGAGCTAATAGTGGTCATAGAGAGCTCATAATGGCAATAGAGAGCTCACAGTGGTCATAACTCAGTGGTCATAGAGAGGTAATAATATATATAGTGCGCTCACAGTGGTTATAGCTAATAGTGGTCATAGAGAGCTCACAGTAGTCATAACTCATAGTGGTCTTAGAGAGCTCATGTGGTCATGAGGAGGGCACAGTCAACAGAGGTGTCGACGTGGTCATAGAGAGTTCAAGTGGTCATAGGGAGTTCACAGTGATGATAGCTTACAGTGGTCACAGAGAGCTAACAGGGGTAATAGAGAGCTCAAAGTGATCATAAAGAGGTCAAAATCATCAGAGACTTGACAGTGGTCATAGAGAGCATACCCTGGTCATAACTTACAGTAATCGAACAGAGTTCAAATAGGCCATAGTTTACAGTGGTCAGACAGAGCTCATATTTTCATCGTTCTTACTGCTCACAAAGAGATCATAGTTGGTCATATTTCATAATGGTCGTAGAGAGCACATAGTAGTCATAGAAGGTTGAAAATGGCCATGGAGAGCTCACAGTAGTCATTGAGAGCTCACAGTGATCATAAACAGCTCACAGTGGTCATAGCTTATACGGGTCTTAGAGAGCTCATAGCGGTCTTAGAGAGCTCACAGCAACCATAGCTCAGAGTGGTCATAGAGAGCTCAAAGTGGTCATGGAGAGGTCACAGTCATCAGAGATTTCAAAATGGTCATGGAAAGCTCAGCGTGTTCATAGAGCTCTCACAGTGGTCATAGTGACCTCTCAGTGATCATAGCTCACCATGTGTTGCAGTTCATCTGCATGGTTGCTGATAAATGACCATCAAATGGCTTAAGGGAACAAGGGTTTATTCTCTTATGGTTTCTGGTTACAGTCTTAGTCCAGCATGATGGGAGAGCATGCACCAACACCAGGGCCAAGGGAACTGGCCACACTATCACTGCATAACAGCTGAGAGATGGACAATCCTTGCCAGATCAGTATGTCTGGCCAAGTATACAGAAGGATGCCCACTCTCTCAACCAGCTCTCTGATTTATCCAGGGTCTAACCACACCCACCATGGGCTGGGTCTTCCCCAGCAGCTAGACAATTTCCTTCAGATTTGCTCTGGGCTTAACTCAACCATCAACTCTCTACAATTGTGCCCAGAGCTCAAACCCTCAACAGTCAAGTTGATACCTGTGCCTAACCATGACACAGTGATCAAAGAGAGCTCATAGTTATCATAGCTCACAGAAGTCACAGAGAACTCACAATGGTCATCCAGAGTTCATAATGGTCAGAGCTCACAATGGCCTTAAGTCATAGTGGTCTTACAGAACTCATAATGGTAATAGAGAGCTCACAGTGGTCATAGAGATCTAATAATGTATATAAGGACTCCCTTGGTCATACGTCATAGTGGTCATAGAAAGCTCACAGTGGTAATAGTTCATACTGGTCACAAAGAGCTCACAGTGACCATAAATAGTTAACAGTGGTCATAGCACACTCACAGTTGTCATAGAGAGCTCACAGTGGAAATAGAGATCTCAAAGTGGTAATAGAGAGCTCAGAATTGAGACTCATAGAGAGTTCATGGTTGTCATAGATTGCTCAAAGTTGTAATAGAGAGGTCATAGTGGTCCTAAATCACAGTGATCACAGAAAGCTCATAGTGGTCATAGCTCCTAATGCTTTTAGAATCTCTTCTGGTCATAAAGAACTCATGGTGGTCACAGATATCTCACAGTCATCACATACTGGTTATATCTCATAGCAGTCATAGAGAACTCATAGTGGTCATAGCTCATAATGCTCATAGGGAATGCAAAATGGCCATAGATAGCTCACAGTGGTCATAGAGCGTTCACAGTGATCATGGCTTATACTTGTCATAGAGAGGTCATAGTGGTCATACAGACCCCACAGTGATCCCAGAGAGCTCACAGTTGTCATAGAGAGCTTAAAGTGTCATTAGGGACGTTATAAATCACTGTGGTCAGAGATAGCTCATAATGGTCATAGCTCATGGTAATCATAGAGAGCTTACAATGGCCATAGAAAACTTATGATGGTCATAAATAGCTCAAGTGGTCATTGAGTGTAGGAGGAATGGACTAGGCAGGCCTGTATTGACTATATGGACCAAATGCATGAATGCAACTTCCCCAAGCTAGAATCTGCTGTGGTGCCTGGTGCTGACATGAAACTGCCAGACTGAGAGGACCAACATGCACAGGACAACACAGCAAAAGCTACCACTAGAACTTATGGAATGTTGGGTGGGATATATAAGCAGACTAGTATTTGCAATAACAGGTCTGCAAACCTGAGAGCCTGCTTTTCAACTTGCCCTCTTCCGGGAGTCCATGATGTTGATTTTGCGCCTGCTTATCGCTGCCCCCAAGGGTCTCTGTCAGTCCCCATGGGTCCCTGTGGGTCCCCGAGACTGCTACATCTGGTGCCTCAACATAGGGCTTCCATGGAAGTCCTTTCCTCCTCACAGCATACAGCCGTGGCCTAAGAATGATGCAAGTTCCCCACTAAGCACAAGACATTTGGATCCCATATATTCCTTGTCTCATCTGTTCCTCTTTTGATCTCATCTCCGTTCTTTAGAAAAATGAGCAATCTCCCCTCACACTGTAAGGAGCCCTAGATATGTTTCTTAAAATCTTTCCTAGAGCCTACAGACCTCAAGGTTAAGACTGCAGGCCTAGAGGAATTTTGAGATGAGTCTGCAGTTTTAGCACCTTGGATCTTCCCAGAGAATATATGGGAACCTGACTTATGGATGAGGGTGCTTTTCCTTGCTAGAAAAAAAAGAGACAAATAGACAAATATATTCATCTATTAAATATAAAGTTTCTTAAATAGAAATTTGGTTTTGGTACTAAATTTTAAAGTTTAATCTGTTTTAATATTTCTCAAAATTAAGCTAAGCTGCTGGACTTAACTAATATGAGATCTTGTTTTAAATGATAAGGTTTTCCTCAATGTTAACTTGCCTTTGATAAAGCTTTCAAGAGTAACTTTAAGAAAGTTGTCAGTAACTTGTACAACTGCCAGTTGCTGGTAAATTGTGTTGTTCATGTGTTTATATATTTATCTGTTCTGTGATTACATGTCATGTGTCTTCTGTTTCAACATAAAACATCTGTGGCCACTTTAATTTTGTTTCATCTAGTTGTACACTAATGTAAAAATTTTGGGGCTGGAAAGGTGGCTCAGGGGTTAAGCCTCTGCCTTTTAGGCAGAAGGTCCTGACTTCAGATGCTAGACCGCACTTATAGATGCCAGGTGGAAGTGGGAGCAGCCTGTGTTTCTGGTCCTGGTAGGGCAGAGTCTGAGTCCCATGGCAGAATAAACAAAGAGGAAGTGGAGGTGGTCCATGGTGGTTCCCGAATCCTCCCATAGTTCTACACACACACACACACATACACACACGTACACACATGCACAATTGAATAAATAGTAAAATAAAAAAGATAAAAAAATTTTGGCATGCCATTTTAAAATATATATATATACATACTTTAAAATAAGAACAAATAATTTTAATGATATCTAAGATCTCAACTTCTTATGTTTTATATTGATCAAAATTTTTTTCTGATAGATTATAAGTTTTTCTTTCATAAAAGATTATCTCTCTTGATTTTGATCTTTAATAGGACTACAAGTGAAAATATTATTGTGTTCTTAAAGGGTTTTCCATATATTCCCAAAATAACAAAGCCACTATAGTACTGATTAATTAAACTTGCTCATTCTCTAACTTCATTTATAGAATGTTATCACATCAAATCTAGCAAACAGGAAAATATAATTGTCTTCTAAAAGATTCATTGGCATTTCTCCTTCTCCTTGTATGTAGGAGCTCCCTTACTTGGGGAAAAATCTGCTTTTTCTAATTCCATGTTCCCATCTGTACTCCTACTAATGTGGAACAGGAATTTCAAGCCTCCACCTTAGCCAGACCCATTTCCTTTGAAACAAAACAGAATCAATGTACTCTGGACTTATCATAGTCTGTTTTCAGGAGATTCTAAGTGCATTTGGGTCAACTCAAGTTTATATTTCCATTTCCTTTCAAGATTTTGGCCTACATTACTTAAGTAGTTTCTCCGAGGGTCCAGATAATTTTATTTTTCAAAAAGAGGGAAGGAAAGAAAAAGGGAAAAAAAGAAAATCATAAGCTTTACATCTGCCTAAGTGGATAGGTAGAATCCTAGCAGGCATGCCCAAGCGGACAAACTTGAAATTCCCTTGCAGACAGGGAAAGAAAACAAAACAAAAAAAGTAGGTTTCTGAGAATTATGGAATCAGATAGCGTGTAGCAGAAAGCTTGCAGTTTAGAGGCTCAAGAAAGACAGTTTGTGCTGTAGAGTTAAAGCCAGAGACATATGTCAGCAGAAAGTTTAGTAAAGTTTTGCTCTTGTCTTAAAAGCTTCCCTGAAGTTAAGCTTAGTGTTTGGCAGAGGAAAATGGCAATCACACACTTAAGAGTTAAACCAGAAAGTAACAGAAAACAAAATGTCTGCTGTTAAACAGACTAGCTTCACTGGTTCTTCATTTAGATCAGAGAGTTGTCCTAAGGTAATGCTCAGCGATATGTAGAACTTTCCATATGAGGAAACAATGTGCTCTGTATATGTACTTTTACATTCCCTTGGTACCAAAAAGTCTGTGCCACTTAGCTTTAAGAATCCAGAAGGAAGAAGCAAACTAATTTAGATTGTTCTTCCCCAACATTCAGGTTATATATTTTTGGACAGGCCTTAGAATGCTACCTCAGAGATTCATATCTACCAGAGGAGAAAGGTTTCCAATATGTAAATTACTTACTTACAGCTCTTGGCTTTTACACCAGATAAAGGTACTGCCTATTTCAGGCAAGATAACAGGTAATTTATCTGTTTTTGTCTCTTTTAGATGGACCTAAAAGTAGTAAAGTCATCCATCAAATACCTGTAGACCATCCCAGCATTTCATAGATGAGGATCATTGACAGCTCAAACTTACTTTGCCCCAACTCAGCAGGAAGTAGCAGTGGTCATCACCCCTCATCTCTTGAGCATTCTAGCTCCTTAGAAGGTTAAGAGTTATAATAGGCAGGTCTATAACAGTCCTTGCTGGGATAGTCTCTAAGGTCTTTGAAGGTCTTTGACATTCTTTAAGGTCATCCCCCAGAGCTGGAATCATCCTGAGAAACACTCCTGCTGAGGAACTGACTAATCAGTTCTCCCAGAGATAAGATAGCCAACTTCCCTATAAAGGGATTATGGAGATGAGCTCTCCATATTCAACAAACAACTTGGTCTCTAAACACACCTGGGCCTAAGAGCAAGTAGGTTGGGCCCAATGGGAATTAACCAACCAGAAAAGCCAGTTTCTCTGATCTTGCCTAAGTGTACAAATATACCTGGCCCGGGCAGCCATCTTTGGCACCTATCCCCTCATGGCCCTCTAGTGCTGTGAATCCCATTTTAGTTCCATGCCTGTTTCTCATCAATTCCATGAGCTTTTTTTCTAGCTGCTCACTTCTCATAAGTTAATAATTTTTGAGGTAGTTCAAAAACTCTTAAAAGACAAATTTTTGATGATAACCTACAGAAATTGAGGACTCTTGCAACAGAAATTAGAAGGTTAAAAATATTAATGGACTAGTAAAGGCTCTATGCAACAACAATATAGCTCATGGATTTGGAGGAGCTCTACTCAGTATTGGTAATTGCAGAGGTTTTATTTTTTTTAAAGATTGATTATCTAAACAGCATACAAGTATTCTCCTGTAACTGTGCGCTGCTGTTTGTTCCATATTTAATAATGTCCTGGTCTCTACAAAATTAAAAAAACTGACTTGTGTTATAATAAATCTATGTATTTGGCGTTAAAAGATTTTAAAGTACTACAATTATCTGAAAATTTTATAAATTATTTAACATTATCACAATGAGATTTAAGGCTATTTATCTTAAATCAAAAGTTTTCTTTTGCATATGCACTAAATCCTAATTCCTAAAGGGCATAACTGCTTAACATCTTATAGAGTCTAACTAGTATATTTATATTATAAGGGCCATGTATTTTAAGAGAAAAATTTTGGTAATGGGCCTAAGAATTACAAAATCTTAAATTCAATATAAAAGAGTCAACTTACAATATTTTCTCAGACATGGCCTCTATACTTCTTAGAAAGAAATGACCCATCAAAAAGGTCTTTGTTATACCTTTTTGCAAGTAGATTTAAGACTTCCTCAAATACACCTCATTTAATTATTCCTCCATTTTATACACTTTAATGGTTTTACAGTGACCAAATGCCTATGACATACACCTGTCCTAACCAGACCCAGGGCTTCACTGAAGTCGTGGGTATCTTTGTGTTTATCCATCAGCAGGCTCACCCCTGTGGATTCCCAAACATTTATTCTGCCCAGTGGAAAATCATAGACAGTCTCTCTGTCAAGATGATAGCCTTGGGTGCCTACCCTGCTTGCAGATCTTTCCCTGATTTGTAGGGTGGCTAATGAATCAGGCCCCGACTCTCCTTATTTTAAATAGGTTCTGCACCGGTGGGCCATGCAGCTCCAAAACCATTATGATTGGTATCATCTCCTAAAGGCAGACTTAGAGCCGTCAATTTCCTGAATTGGTACTCTGCATATGATGATCAGGCAGAAGCACAAGCCTGCCTCAACCTTCAGTATGGTCTTACTAACACATTGGATATGTTCATGGGTTATGGACAATATATTGATCCCATATCACAATTCACCACAGGATTGGCTACATATTTTCAACAAGTGTCTGACTTGGCTTTTAAGGCACTAAAGACTTGCTCTTGCCTCATGTAACCCTTAATATGCCTCCATATGCTTAACATCTTATCAGGTCTCAAACATGTACAAGGCTCATGAACACCTTTCTCAGTATATCAAGGGGTCTTGATGTCAGGGCCTCTTAATTACTTATTGACATGGCGCTAACAGATAGAACATATAAACGAGACACATATGCCTTCCCTGCTTATAGATACTGGGTTTGAAACCAGAATCTGGAACAACTTTAAAAGTTTGTTTGATCCCACTTATATTGTAATTTATGCTATCATAGGAGGAATTGTTCTTCAATTAATTATATTGCTTCAGTGTTTGCTTCAGCATATCTCACAGCAATGCTCCATCAACAAGACCATGCTACAGGTGCTTATGTCCCTTAAACATTCAAGGCATGGCCCCCCTAGGGACGTGGTTCAAGCTTGGATTGCAGAGATTCATGAGGCCTTGTTCTAATCCACATATCTTAACATGCCTTCCAGAAGTGAGGGCTTTGGAGGGCTGGTAGTAAATGATGGGTAAGATCCTGTGAGACAGTGCAACCAACCTAAGACAAGCATAGTCTATCATGCTGGATGCCCTCTGAGGCGGGGCAACAAGGTCAGAGCAAAGAACTCTGGCTCTCACTGGCTGTTAAAATAAATAAAAAAGATAGATATGTAGACGGAACAGACTAGGCAGGCCTGTATTGTCTTTATGTGGTACATGTATGAATTCAACTTCCCCATGCTAGAATCTGTCGCTATGCCTGGATCTGACATCAAACTACCTGACTGAGTGGACCAACGCAAACAGGCTAACGCAGCAAAAGCACCCACCAGAACATATAGAATGTTGTGTGGGGTATATACACAGCCTGATATTTACAATAAACAAGTCTGTAAGATTGTGAGCCTGCTTTGCCATTTACCTGACTCCTGGACTCATAGAGAGCTCATAGTGGTCATTGCTCATAGTGTGTTCATAGAGAGCTCATGATGGCCATAGTTAGCTCACAGTGATCTCAGAGAATTCACAATGGAAATAGAAAGCTCACAGTTGTCATGGAGATATTATAATGTTAATAGAGTTGTCATAGCTCATAGTAGTCATCGAGATCTCACAATGGTCATAGCTCACAGTGGTCCTATACAGGTAATAATGTTCATAGTGAGCTAATAGTTATCATAACTAATAATGATCACAGAGTGCTCACAGAGGTCATAGAATGCTCACAGAAATCACAGTGATCATGGAGAGCTAATAGTTGACATAAACAGCTCACAATGCTAATAGAAAGTTCACAGTGGTCATAGAGTCTTAGAGAGGTCACAGTAGTCATTAGTAATAGTGGTCATAGAGAACTCAAAGTGGTCATAGAGAGGTCAGTCATCAAAGATATCACAGTGGTCATAGAGAGGTCATAGAGTTCATAGATTACAGTAGTCATCGAGAGCTCACATTGGTCACATAGAGCTCACAACGGTCATAGTTCCTATTGGTCATAGAGAACTCATAGTAGCCATAGCTCATGTGGTCATAAAGACTTCACAGAAGCAATAGAGTGCTCACAGTAATCATAACTCATTGTGTTTATAGACAGCTCACAGTGGTCATAGGACATAGTGGGTATGCAGAGCTCACAGTAGTCAAAGAGACCTCTCAGTTATCATTGTTTATATAGAGAGCTCATAACGGTAATAGAGAACTGATAGACATCACAACTCATAGTGTTCATGGAGGTCTCACAGTAGTCATAACTTACATTGGTCATACAGATCTAATAATGTTCATAGTGAGCTCATAGTGGTTATAGCTAAAAGTGGTCACAGACACCTCACTGTGGTCATATAAAATTCATAGTTGTCATAAAGAGCTCTGAGTGGTTATAGAGAGCTTACAGTGCTCATAGCTCAAATTGATCTTACAAAAGTCTCAGTGGTCATAACTCATAGTGGTCATGCATAACTCATAGAGAGGTCATAGTCATTAGAGATATCAGAGGGGTCATAAAGAACTCGGTGGTCATAGCTCACAGTAGTCATAGAGAGCTCACTGTGGTCAAAGAGAGCTCACAGTGGTCAAAGAAAGCTCACAGTAGCCCTAGAAAGCTCATAGAGATCATAGCTCAGAGTGGTAATAGAGAACTTACAGTGGTCATAGGGAGTTCACAGTGGTCATAGTGAGTCACAGTAGTCATAGTGAGCTCAAGTGGTCATAGTGAGCTCACACTTATCATAGAGAGCCCAAAATTGTAATACCGAGGCAATAGTGGTCATAGCTCACAGTGGTCACAGAAAGCTCATAGTGGTCATAGAAAGTTCTCAGTGGTCATAGCTCATTGAGATCATAGAGAGCTCATAGTGGTCATAAAGATCTTAGATTGGTAATAGTTCACAGTAGTCATAGCTCATGGTGCACATAAAAAGCTCACAGTGATCATAGCTCATAGTGGTCGTAAGATGCTAACAGTGTTCTTATAGAGCTCACCATTGTCATAGAGAGGTCGAAGTAGTGATAAAGAAATCATAGTATGCATATCTCACAGTGGTCACAGAGAACTCATAGTGGTCATACTAAATAGTCTGGTAAGGAAATCTCTTGTGAGCCCTTTATAACCAGTATGAGCTATGGCCACTGTGAGCTTTCTATGTCCTTTATGACTCTCCATGACCATTGTGAGCTATTACCATTAGGACCACTTTATGACCATTAGCCACCATGACAACCGTGAGATATCTATGATCCCTATGAGATCTCTATGAGTACTATGAACTCTCTATGATCCTTATCAGCTATGACAACTGTGATTTCTCTATGATCACTACGAGTTATGACAATGTGAACTCTCTTTGATCAGTGTATGCTCTATAGGAGTACTATGATCTATAACTACTGTGAGGTCCATATGACCACTATGAGCTGTCTATGACAAATGTGGTTCTCTGTTTAAAATATAACATATTAGCATTGTGAGATTTCTATGACCACTATGAGCTAAGACCACTGTGATTTCTCTATGATAACTTTGAGCTCTCAGTTACCACTGTGATCTCTCTCTAACCACTGTAGCTTTCTATGAAAAATATTACCTATGAACACTCTGAGCTTGCTATGACCACTCTGATCTATTACCACCGTGAGATCCTATTACTATTATGAGTTGTGACAACTGTGATCTCTCGGTGACAATTGTGATGATCACTGTAGTGTTTCACTGTCCATTATTAGCTCTGTATGACCACAGTGAGCTATGACTACTGTGAGCTCTCTATCACCATTGTGAGCTCTATATGAACACTTTGAGCTCTTTATGTACACTATGAGCTATGACCACTGTAACCTCTCTGTGACCACTTTGAGCTCTTTAGGTCCACTATAAGTTCTCTATGACTATTGTAGCCCACTATGAGGACTATGATCTATGATAACTCTGAGCTCTATATGACCACCTTCAGCTCTATATGACCACTGTGATCACTACATGACACCCATGAGTTCCCTATAACCATTTTTAAGTCTGTATGATGATTATGATCTTTGACCACTGTGAATTCTCTAGGACCACTATGAGCTATGACCACGGTGAGTTCTCTGTGGCCACTATAGGTCTCTGTGACCACTTTGCACTCTCTGTGACCACTCTAGCTCTCTATGAAAAATATAACTAATGACCACTGTGAGCTCTCTATGACCACTATGAGCCCTTATGAGTGTGAGCTATCACCATTGTCATTAATGAACATCGTGAGCTCTTGATGACCAATGTTATCTCTCTATATCCATTATGAGCTTTCTATGACCACTGTGTGCTATGACAACTGTGAGCAATCTATGATTACTGTCAATTCCCTATGTGCACTAGGAGCTATGATCACTGTGAGCTCTTTATGACCACTATGAGCTATGAACCCTGGAGGCTCTCAAGGTCCTTTATGAGTTCTCTATGACCAATGTGATCTATTTCCACTGTGAGCTCTCTATCACCATTATGAGCTATGACTACTATGTGTTCTATGTGAGCACTGTGAGCTTTTTAGGACCACTATGACCTATGAACTCTGTGAACTCTGTGACCACTTCGAGCTCTTTATGACCACTGTGAGTTCTCCATAACCACTCTGAGCTCACTATGATCACTATGATCTCTGATCACTCTGAGCTCTCAAGTTCAAATATGAGCGATAACCACTGTGAGCGCTCTCTCACCACTTTTAGCTATGACCAGTGGGAACTCTCTATGAAAACTGTAAGGTAGGACCACTGTGAGTTCTCTTTGATATTGCAAACTCTCTATGACCACTATGAGTTATGTGCATTATGAGTTCTCTATGATCACTATGAGTATGACCAATGTGAGCTGTCTGTGACCATTGTGAGCTTTCTGTGATCACTTGAGTTATGACCACTGTTAGCTCTCTAAGACCATTATGAGCTATGATCACATTGCACACTCTATGGCCATTATAAGCTCTCTATGACCACTATGAGCTATGACCATTGTGAGCTCATTATGATCTCTTTGAGCTATGAAAACTTTGAATTCTTCATTACAATCGTGACCTCTATGACCATGGTGACCTCTCTATAACCATTTTGAGATCTCAATTACCACAGTGAGTACTCCATAAACACTGTGAGCTCCCTATGACTACTATGAGCTAGGGGCAGTGTGAGGTTTCTATGACCACTGTGAGCTCTCTATCACCACTATGAGTTATGACCACTGTGGGCTCTCTTTGACTATTATAAGCTATGACTACTGTGATTTCTCTATGGCCACTATGAGCTCTCTCTGATTATTTTGAGGCATGATCACCATGAACTAACTATGACCTCTGTGAGCTATGACAACTATGAGTTCTCTATAACCGTGAGCCTCTATGATGACTGTGACCTCTCCGTGACATCTTTCAGATCAGAATGACTATTGTAAGCTCTCTGTGACCACTCTGAGCTCTTTATGAGCCATATAGTCTATGACCACTATGAGCGCTCTATGACTACTATGAAGTATGAACACTGTGAGCACTTTATGATCACTATGGTCTATGACCACTGTGAGATCTCTATATCCATTATGCACTGTTTATGATCAGTATGAGCTATCACCACTGTGATCTATCTATGACCTCTGTGAGCTCTCATGACAACTATAAGCTATGTCCACTGTGAGTTGTCTATGACCACTTTGAGCTCTCTATGACCACTGTGAACTATGACTAATGTGACTTCTCTATGACAACTATAAGCTCTTACCACTGTTAGCTCTCATTGTCCATTATGAGCTCGCTATGTTCACTGTGAGCTCTCCATGACTATTATGAGGTTTGACCACTGTGAAAACACTATGAACATTAATAGCTCTCTGTGACCACTCTGAACTCTCTGTGACCACTATGAACTATGACCATTGTGAGCTCTCTATGACTGCTATGAACTTTCTATGTCAAGTATAAGCCATGACCACTGTAAGCTCTCCAAACCAGTGTGAGCTCTTTATGGCCATTATGTGCTCCCTGTGACCAGTATAAGCTGTGACACTATGAGTTCTCTATGACCGCTATGAGAATTAAACAATATGAGCTCTCTGTGATGACTATAAGTTCTCTCAGATGACTGTGAGCTCTCTATGGTCACAAGAGTTTTCTAACAGCAGTACAAGGTATGACCATTATGAGCTCTCTGTGACCACTGTGATCTAAGACCACTATGACCTCCCTATTTCCACCTTGACCTATGCATGAAAACTCTGAGATCTCTATGGCAGTTGTGAGCTCTGCATGATTACTTTGAGCAATCTATAAAAACTTTGAGCTCTCTATGACCACTATGAGCTATGATCATCGTGAGCACTCTGTCCATTATGAGCTATGATCACGGTGAGCTCCATTTGACCACTTTGAGCTATCTATGTCCACTGTAACATATGACCATGGTGAGCTCTCTATGACCACTGTTAGATCTCTATAAGAACGGATAGCTATGACCACTGTGAGTAAACCTGACCACTGTGAGCTATGACCATTTGACGTCTCTATGTCCATTGTGAGTTATCTATGACCACTGTGAGCTTTACTACTATAAGCTCACTGTGTCCACTCTGAGCTCTTTATGATCACTGAGTTCTTTATGACTACTTGGACACCTCTGATGACTGTGAACTTTCCAGGACCATTGTTAGTTCTCTAAGACCAGTATGACCTATGACCACTGTGATCTCTCTAGGACCACTATGAGCTCTCTATGACCAGTATAATCGATGACCACTGTGAGCTATGATCACTGTGAGCTCTCCATGACTACTGGGAAATCTCTATAGTCATTATGTACTCTTTATTACCCCTGTGAGCTTTCTATGACCACGGTGACCTCTCTATGAACTGAATGAACTATGAACAATGTGAGCTCTCTAGGACTCTCTATTTACCTATGATTACTATGAGTAATGACCACTCTGAACTCTCTATTACCACTTTTAGCTATGACCACTGTGAGTTCCCTATGACCACTGTGACCTCTGTATAATCACTGTTACCTCCCTATGACTTCTGTAAGTTCTCTATGACCAGTACAAGCTCTCTATGGCCATTGTGAGCTCTTTATGACAACTATGAGCAATGACTACTGTGAGCACTCTATGACCACTGTGGTCTCTCTGTAACCACTATGATCTCTCTATGAGCTCTCTCTCACCAGTATGAGTTAGGATCACTGTATGCTCTCTATGAAGATTATGAGTTCTCTGACCACTGTGTGCTGTGAGCACTCTGATCTCTGTGACCACTGTGAGATATGACCACAGTGAGCTCTCTATGACCACTATGAGTTCTATGTGACTACTGTGAGTTCTGTATGACCATTGTAATTTCTTTGACCACTAAGAGCTCTCTATGAACACTTTCAGCTCGCTATGCTTATTGTAAGATCTAAATCGCCAATGTGAGCCCTGTAAAGAGTATGAGCTCTCTTTGACTACTTTGAGCTCTCTATGATACCGCTGTGAGCTTTATATGACCACTGTGGCCTCTCTATGCCATTTTGAGCTCTCTATAATGACTGGAAGGTTGTCCATGACAACTTTGAGCTCTGTGTAAGAATGATGAATTATGACCATTGTGAGCTATTACCTCATAGCACTATGACCATGATGAGCTCTGTATAACCATTGTAATTTTCTATGACCACTATTAGCAGTTTATGACCACTTTGAGTTCTCTATGATGATTATGGGCTATGACATCTGTGAGCTGTCTATGACCACTTTGAGCTCACTATGACCACTATGAGCTATAACCACTCTGAGCTCTCTATGACCATTATGAGCTATGACTACTGTCAGCTCTCCAATACTACATAGAGCTATGAACAGTATAAGCTCTGTATGACCACTGTAA
Source organism: Typhlomys cinereus (assembly GCA_023101885.1). NCBI lineage: Eukaryota > Metazoa > Chordata > Mammalia > Rodentia > Platacanthomyidae > Typhlomys > Typhlomys cinereus. Next base: position 3,710,710 of record JALPQD010000204.1, on the reverse strand, counting down.
GCTCTTTATGTAAACTGTGAGCAGTCTATGACCACTTTGAGCACTCTTTGACAACTGTGATCTTTCTGTGAACACTGTGAGCTCTTTATGACAACTAAGACTTATGACCATTGTGAGCTCTGTATGATCACTATGAGCTTGGACAACTGTAAGGTTTCTATGACCACTATGAGCTCTCTTTGACAACTTTGAACTCTGTATGAGCACTATGATCTATCACTACTGTGAGCTCTGTGTAGCCATTATGAGCTCTGTATGAGCACTAAACAATGTGAGCTCACTATGACCACTGTGATGTCCCTATGATGGCTGTGAACTTTCTGTGAACATTTGAGCTCACTAAGACAACTGTGAACTCTATATTACCACTGTAACCTCTCTATGAGCACTAGGACCACTGTGAGTGCTCTATGACAACTGGAAGCTATGACCACTGTGAGAACTTTATGAACACTATGAGCTATGACCACTGTGAGCTCCCTATATTTATTATGAGTTCTCTATGACCACCATGAATTTTGACCACTGTGAGCTCTCTATGAGCACTGTGATGGATGGCCACTATGAGCTATCTATGACTACTATGAGCTCTCTATGACCACTATGAGCTATGAACACTGATTCACTCTGACCACTGTGAGGTCTCAATGACAACTGTGATCTCATCATGATGACTTTGAGCACTCTATGAGCACTATGATTGGTGACCACTGTGAGCACTCTATGACCACCATTAGCTCTGTATGACTACTTTTATTTTATGACCATTATGAGTTCTCTATGACTACTTTGAGTTATGAACACTGTGAGCTCTCTATGACCATTATTAGTGCTTTATCATAGCTTTGAAATCTCTATAATCACTTTGAGCTCACTTTGGCCACTGTGAGATCTCCAGGACCACTGTGAGCTCTCTATGACCACTTGATCATGAGCCCTATGATCTATGACCATTATGACCTCTCTGTGAACACTATGAGGTCTCTATGACAACTCTGAACTCTCTATGACCATTTTGAGCTCTCTATAAACCACTATGCTCTCTATGACCAGGGTTAACCATGACAAGTGTGAGCTCAGTATGACCTCCCTGAGCACTCTATGACCATTATGAGCTCTCTATGATCACTATGAGCCTTGATCACTGTTTTTGTATGACCACTATGGGCTATGACCAAAGGGAGCTTTCTATGAACACTATGAGCTCTCTATTGCTAGAATGAACTATGACCAGTGTGATTTCACTATGAATACTTTGAGCACGTTATAACCACTGTGAGCTCTATGACCAATATGAGATATGAAAAATGGGAGGTCTCTATGACCACTGTGTGCTCTCTATGATTACTATGACTTATGATCACTTGAGGGCTCTCAGAGAATTATGTGCATGATCACTGTGAACTCTCTATAGCCACTATAGACTCTCTAACTCCACTATGAGCTATGATTGTGAGAACTCTATGACCCCTATAAGCTATGACCATTGTAAGCTCTCTGACAAGTATGAGCTCTCTATTATCACTCTGAACTATGACAACTGTGAGCTCTCTATGACAACTGTGAGCTCCCTATGACCAGTGTGAGTTCTCTATGGCCACTATGAGACATGATCACTGTGAGCTATCTATGACCCTTATGATATATTACCACTGTGAGTTCACTATGACCACCATGAGTCTCTCTATGATCACTATGAACTTTGGCCCACTATGATCTCTATATTGCCAATATGAGCTCTCTAAGACTTCTGTTAGCTATGACCACATCAGCTCTCTATGGCCATGTGAGCTATATATTATAGCTGGGATCACTCTATGAACACATAGAGCTCTCTATGAACACCTTGAAATATGACCACTGTGAGCTCTCTATGACCACTATGAACTATGACTACTGTGAACTTTTTATGACTATCCTGAGCTATGACCACTGTAAGCTCTATATGATTAATATGAACTCTCTATGACCACATGAGTACTCTATGTTCATTATGAGCTCTCTATGACCACTGTGAGCTATGATAACTGTGAGCTATCTGGGACCACTGTAAGCTATCACCACTATGACTTGTCTTTGACAACTATGATCTCTCTATGACCACTGTGAGTGCTCTAGGAGCATTATGACTTTGAGCTCTCTATGTGAGCTCTCTATGAACACTTTGATCTCTCTGTGGCCATTATGAGCTCTTGGTGACTACTGTGACTTCACTATGCCCACTTTGACCTCTCTGTGATCACTTTGAGTTCATTTTGATCACTGTGAGCTCTCTGTGATCACTTTGAATTCATTTTGATCACTGTGAGCTCTCTGTGACCACTGTCAGCTCTCTATGAGAACTGTGAAATATCTATGATTACAGTGAGATCTCTATGACCACTATGAGCTATGACCACTGAAAGCTCTCTATGACAATTATGAGTATGACCCTGTGAGCTCTCTTTGACCACTGTGAGCTATGACAACTGTGAATATTCTATGATCTCTGTGAGCTCACTTTGACTGTGGTGAGCACTCTGTGACCACTGTGAGCTCTGTGTGACCACTGTGAGCTATGACAACTGTTAGTGCTCCATGGCCACTATGAGCTATGATCACTGTAAATTCTCTATGACAATTATGGGCTCTGTATGACTCCTGTTAGCTATGATGAATATGAGCTATCTGTGACCACTATTATCTCTCTATGATCACTTTGAGCTCCCTATGACACCTGAGATCTCTCTATGACCTGTGAGCACTATGACATATGACCACTTTGAGCTCTCTATGAACACTATGAGTTGTGAGTATTCTGAGCTCTTTATAACAACTATGAGCTTTGGTAATTGTGAACTTTGTATGACTACTGTGGGTTCTCTCTAACCGAGCTATGACAACTTTGAACTCTTAATGACCACTATGAGCTATTAGCACTGTGAGCTGTCTTTGACGACTCTGACCTCTCTAGGAGTGTTATGACCTATGACCACTGTGAACATTGTGAGCTCTCTGTGAACACTATGACATATTACCACTGTGAGCTCTCTTGACTACAATGAGCTATTATCATTTTGAGCTGTTTATGACCACTATGAGCTATGACCTTTGTGAGTTCTCTATTATCACAGAATGCTATGACCACTATGAGCTCTGTATGCCCACTGTAAGCTCTCTATGACCAGTATGAGCTCTCTGTGATCACTATGAGATCTCAATGATCACATTAGCTCTCTAGAACACTATGAGATATCACCATTTTAAATTATCTATGACCACTTTGAGCTCTCTATGACCACTGTGAGCTCTCTATGGGCACTATGAGCTATGACTATTGTGAGATGTCTATGACCACTATGAGTTATAACCACTGTGAGCACTACATGAGCACTATGTATTATGACCATTATGAACTCTCTATGATGATTATGAATTCTCTATGATCACTGTGAGCTCTCTATGGCAACTCTGAGCTCTCTATGATCACTGTGAGCTTTCCATGACTAACTTCAGCTATAACCACTATGAGCTCTACATGACCACTATGAGCTATGGCTACTGTGAGTTCTCTGTGACCTCCGGGAGTTCCCTTTGACCACAGTGAACTGTGACCACTGTGAGCTCTCTATGACTCTGTGCTCTCTATTACCACTATGAACTATGACCAGTGTGAGTTCTCTGTGACCACACTGAGCTATTTCCATGTTGAGCTCTCTATAACCACTGTGATCTCTCCATATACACTGTAATGTATGACCACTATGAGTTCTCTCTCACCAGTATGAGCTATGATTACTATGTGCTCACTATGAAAATTGAGTCCTCTGTGACCATTGTGTGCTATGACCATTCTGAGCTCTCAATGGCCATTATGAGCTATGACCACAGTGAGGTTTCTATGACCACTATGAACTTTGTGAGATGACTGTAAGCTCTCTGTTACCACTCTAAGTTCTCTGACCACTATGAGCTCTCTATTAACACTATGAGCTATGATATCTGTGAGTTCTCTATGACCACTATGAGCTATTACCACTATGAGCTATTACTCACTATGATCACTGTGAGGTCTTTATGACCACTGTTACTTGTCTATGACCACTTTCACCTCTTAATAACTACTCTAAGCTCTGTGTCACCACTATAAGCCCTCTATGAGGAGTATGAGCTCTCTATGACCACTTTGAACTCTCTATGATACAACTATGAGCTCCCTATGACCACAGTGACCTCTCAATGGGAACTTTGAAATCTCAATGACCACTGTGAGGTCTCTATGAAGATTGTGAGCTCTGTATCAGCACTCTGATTTATGACCATTAGAAACTCTCTATGTCCATTATAACCTCTCTATTACCACTATGAGCTGCGACTACTGTGAGCTATGACTACTATGATGATTCTATGACCACTATGATCTCTCCATGACCATTGTAAGCTTTCTATGACAACTTTAATCTCTTTATGATGACTATGAGCTGTGACCACTGTGAGCTCTTTATGACAACTATAATCTATGACCACTGTGAGTTCTCTATGACAACTGTCGGCTCTCTGTACCCACTCTGTTCAGTGACAACTGTGAGCTCTCTCTCACCAATATGAGCTATGAACGCTGGGAAGGTTTATGACCAATATGAGCTATGACCACTGTAAGCTCTTTATGTCCATTATGAGCTCTCTTTTACCACTATAAGATATGACCACTGTGAGATCCCTATAACAACTGAATGCACTCTGACCATTGTGAACTCTCTATGACCACTATGAGTTATGACCACTATGAGTTCTCTATGATCACTCTGAGTCTCTATGCCCAATGTGACTTCTCTGTGAACACTATTAATATGACTGCTGTGAGCTCTCTAAATCCACTATGGTCTATAACCACTTTGAGCTCTCTTTGACAAATGTGAGATCTCTATGTGATCTATGATGACTCTTAGCTCTCTATGAACACTATTTTGCTCTCTATGATTACTCTGAGCTATGTCCATTGTGAGTTCATTATTAGCCCTATGAACTCTCTATCACCATTCTGAGTTTCTTATGACCACTCTTTGACCATTGTGAGCTCTCTCTGAGCACTATGATCTATGACCACTTTGAACTCTGTCCACTCTGAGCTCTTTGTGACCTCTGTGAATATTCTATCACCACTATGATCTCTCCATGACCACTATGTACTCTCTATGACCACTGTGAGCTATGAACCCTGTGAGCTCACTATGAGTATTGTGAGCTCTCTATTACCACTGTGACCTCTCTATGACCACTTTGAGTGGTCTGTGGACACTCTTACAATTTTATGACCACTGTGAGCTCTGTATGACCAATATGACCTATGACCACTGTGAGCTCTCTTTCACCACTGTGTGCCCTCTATGTGTACTATGATCTATGTCTAGTATGAGCTATCTATAACCACTATAAGCTATGACTACTATGACCTCACCATGACCACTGTGATCTCTCTATCACCATTCTGAGCATCTATGATCACTATGAGATCTGTATGACCACTGTGAGCAGTATGGCCTATGACCACTGTGAGTTTTCTATGAGATATGATCACTGTGAACTCTCTATGACCAGTATGAGCTATGACCACTGTGAGCTCTCAATGATCACTTTGAGCTCTTTTTGACCACTTTGAGCTATGACAGCAGTTGCTCTTTATGAGCAATAGCACCTATGACCACTGTGAGCTCTTTATAAGTGCTATGATCTGTGACCACTGTGATCTTTCTGTGAACACTATGAGCTCTATATGGTAACTTAAAGATCTCTTTGACCAATATGATCTCTCTTTGATCTTTAGTTCTCTATATACTATGAGCTCTCTATAACCATTATGAGCTCTCTTTGATCACTCTTAGCTTTCTCTGACTACTATGATATCTCTCTGATCACTTTCACCTTTCTGTGACCACTTTGAGCTCTCTATGACCATTATGAGCTCTTTATAACTACTATTAACTATGACTACATGAGTTAACTATGGTCACTATGAGCTCACAATAACCACTGTGATGTTTCTATGACTACTGTGAGCTATCTATTACCATTTTGAGCACTCTATGACTACTGTGATCTTCTATGATCACTGCGAGGTCTCTATAAGCACTATGACCTATAATCACTGTGAGCACTTTATGACCATTAAGGCCTATGACCAATCTGAGCTCTCTATGGCCAATATGATCTATTATCACCATGAGCTTTGTTTCATCACTGTGTCCTCTATGAGCTCTAGGAACTCTTACCACTATGAGCTCTCTGTGAACTATAACCACTATGAGCTCACTGTGACCACTGTGATCGATCACCATTCTGAGAATCTATAATGACTCTGAGCTCTCTATGACCACTGTTAGCTCTCTATAGCATGATGACATATGACCACACTGAATTTTCTATTACCACAATGAGCTATGACCCCTGTGAGCTTTTTATGACCACTATGATCTATGACCACACTGAATTCTATATTTCCATTATGAGCTCTCTATTACCACTGTGAAGTATAACCACCATAAGCTCTCTATGACCATAATGGTCTATGACCACTGTGAATTCTCTATAAACCCTATGAGCTCTCTATGTACAGTATGAGTTATGACCACGGGACCTCTCTTTAACCATTTTGAGCTCTTTATGACCACTGTGAGCTATAACTACTGTGAGTTATCTATTTCAACATAGTTCTATAACCACTATGAGCTTTGTTTGATAACTATAAGCTCTCTATGGCCACTGTGAACTCTCTGTGATTACTATGATCTCTCAATGATAACTATGAGATATCTATGACCACTTTGAACTATGACCACTGTGAGTTCTCTGTGATTATTTTGAACTCTTTATGAAAACCGTGAGAGCACTCTTTGATCACTTTATGCTGTCCATGACCACTTTGAGCTCTCGATGACCACTGTGCACTCTATATGACTATTCTGAGCACTCTATGAGCATACGAACTATGACCACTGTAAATTGTCTATGACCACTATGAGATTTGATCATTGTGAGCACTTCACGAGCACTGTGAGCTATGAACACAGTGAGCTCTCTATGATGATTATGAGTTCTCTTTGACAACTGTGAGCTCCCTGTGAGTTATCTATGCCCAATGTGAGCTTTCTATGAACATTTTGAGCTATGTGAGTTTTTTATGACCACTAATAACTATATCCACTATGAGCTCTCTTTGATCACTGTGAGCGCTCTATGAGCATTATTAGCTCTCTATTACTACTCTGAGCTTTGTGACCACTTTGTATATTCTATGACCACTGTGACCTCTATTAACACTTTGAGCTTTCTGAGAGCATTATGAAGTTCTATGACAACACTGAGATCTGTAGGAGCACTATGACATATGACCACTGTGAGCTCTCTACGACCATTATGAGTTATGAACACTGTGAGCACTTCATGAGCTCTTTGAGTTATGATCACTTTGAACGCTCTATGATGAGTATGAATTCTCTATGACCACTGTGAGCTCTTCATAACTAATTTCAGCCATGACCATTGTAAACTCTCTATGACCGCTGTGAGCTCTCCATGACCCCTGTGAGCTATAATTGATGTGAGCTCAATATGACCACTATGAGCTATTTCCACTGTGAGCTTACGATCACCACCCTGAACTCTCCATGACCACTATGAGCTTTAATCACTCTGATATCCATATCTCGAATATGAGCTCTCTAGAAACACTACACACTATGTATAACCACATGATCTCTCTATGACCACTGTGAGTGATCTATGAGCATTGTTATCAGTCTGTGACCATTTTGAGCTCTCTGTGAGCAATGTGACATTTGTCAAAAGTGAACTCTGCATGACTACTATGAGCTAAAACCTCTGTGAGTTCTTTATGATCATTCTGAGCCATGATCATTGTGAGCTCTTTTTGCCCATTATGAGCTCCCTATGAAGATTGGGAGCTATGACATCTGTGAGTTCTCTAGGACTGTTATGAGCACTCTGTTACCACTGTGAGGCCTCTATGACCACTATGAGCTATGACTACTGTTAGGTTTCTATAACCACTATGAGCTATAATTACTGTGACTCTCCTTGAACACTCTGAGCTATATATGAGCTATGATGTCTATGAGCTCTCTATAACCAGACAGAGCCCCCTTTGACCACTGTGATTCTCTACAACCATCATGATCATTCTGTGAAAAGTCTGAGATACGATCAAGGTTAGCTGTGACCACTGTGAGTTCTCTATGACCACTGTGACATCTCTATATGACTTTAACCTTTGTAAGACCACTGAGAGCTCTCTGGGACCACTGTCAGCTCTCTATGAGAATTATGATGTATAATCACTGTGAACTCTCCATGACCCCTATGACCTATGATCACTGTGGGCTCTTTATGACCACTATGAGCTATGAACACAGTAAGCACTATATTTACATTATGAGCTCTCTATTCCCACTGTGAAATATAATCACTGTGAGCTCTCTATGAACACTCTGAGCTATGACCATTGTGAACACACTTTGTGAACACTGAGCTCTCTATGAGTACTGGGACCTGGTTATGAATACTTTGAGCTCTTTATGGCACAGTGAGCTCTCTATGACCACTATAAACTATGACCACTGTGAGCTTTTTAAGACTATTATGAACTATGAACCCCGTGAGCTCTCTCTATCCACTATGAGTTATGACAACTGTGAGCTCTTTGACAACTGTGATTTCTCTATGAGCACTATGAACTATGACTATTGCAAGATGTCTATGACCACCATGAGTTATAACCACTGTGAGCACTACATGAGCACTATGTGTTATGACCACTATGAACTTTCTATGATGATTATGAATTCTCTGTGATCACTACGAGCTCTCTATGACAACTGTGAGCTCTCCATGACTAACTTCAGCTATGACCATTATGAGCTCTACATGACCACTGTGAGCTATAACCACTGTTAACTCTTTATGATCATTATAAACTCTCTTTGACCACTGAAATGTGACTACTGTGAGCTCTCTATGACCCTCTGTGAGTTCACTTTGACCACTGTGAATTGTGACAACACTGACCTCTTTATGACCTCTGTGAGCTCATTTTGACCACTCTGAAATCTCTATGATAACTGTGAGGTATAACCACTGTGAGATCTCTATGAACACTACGTGCTCTCTATGACCACTATGAGATTTTTATGATCACTATGATCTCACTTTGATTACTGTGATCTCTTTATGACTGCTGTGAGCTCTCTTTGAACACTGTGAGCTCTCCATGACAACTATGAAATATTAGTAGTGTTAGCTCTCTATGAACAATATGATCTGAAGAGTGTGAATTGTCTATGACCATTTTAACCTCTCTATGACAACACTGAGTTCTCTGTGACCTCATTGAGATATGTATGGCCACAGGGAGCTCTCTGTGATCAGGATGAGCTATGATCACTGTGAGCAAATTATGACTACTGTGAGATCTCTCTCTATGACCACTGGGACATCTCTATGATGACTTTGTAGTCTGTAAGACCACTGTGAGCTCTCTATGACCACTGTGAGCTCTCTGTGACCATTATGACCTATGGCCCTTGTAAGCTTTCTTTGACCACTATGAGCTATGTTAGCCAGAATGCATATGCTGATTTTAAAGAAGTTAGAGAACAACCTCAAGAGTCCTAAAATATAGGTGGATAGAATTCTCTTAAAAATATGACTCTTGTTAAAGTAATTCAGAAATTCTACAAATATGAAACTATGACATCTGTTCACTAAAATCAGCACAGAACTATTTATATAGAGCACATAAGTTAACAGAAAATAATAAAACAATTCTTAAAATGAATACACAACTATCTCTTATAGAGCACATGACTTAATAAAAAATAGAAATAAAATAAATACTATTATCATTCCTACTATTTTAACCTAATATAGGTCAGTTTACATGCTAACAGCCAGAATCTGATATCCTCAAAAAGAAAAAAAAAATGTATAACATGTGCCTCCTTTAGCACTTACAAGAATATACAATAGATATAACATAAATTAAAAAGAAGATCAACCTTGGTATATTTGAATGAAATCTCATGTAAAGTCTTTGTTGAATACAACAATACAGACTTACACCCTGTGATTGTTTGGTGGGACACTGTAAAATAGATAAATTTAGAGAGACTGGGGATCTGGGAAAAAACCTGTTGTAGAGCTGGGAAAACACTTGTTGACATGTGAGAAGGATTTGTTTGTGTCTCACCCTCAAATAATAAGATAAGTTCTTAAAAGGCAATTCCTGCTGATTGGAAGGATACCTGTCTGTCTGCAGTTGCAGCATCCTTTGCCCCAAAATTTTCTAATATAAAAGCTGCTACAAAATTCAAGTAAAATAAATTCATATTCACAAAGCCTAGAGTTGTGTGTGTCTGTCTATCATCCACTGACTCTTTGCTACACTTGGTCGAGGGGAACCCTGATTTTGAGGTTGCAGTGTGGACTTCGGCAGTCATAGAGAGCTCATAGTGGTCATAGACAGCTCACAGTGCTCACAGTTCACAGTGTTCATAGAGAGTTCATAATGGACAATGAGAACTCACAGTGGTCATTCTTGATAATCATCATAGGGAGCTCATAGTAGTCATAGTTTACAGTGGTCTTAGAGAACTCACAGTAGTCATATACAGTGAAGAATGACCATAGGTCATAGTGGTTATGAAAAGGCCACACCTCACAGTGTTGATAGCTAATAGCTCATAGTGGTAATAAAGAGTTCACAACACTCATAGGTCCTATAGTTCCTAGAGAGCTACAATGGTCACAGGGAGCTCACAGTGTCAGGATAAGCTCAAAGTGTTCATAGAAAGTTCACAGTGTTCATTGCTCATAGTGGTCATAGAGCACTCACAATGCCCAAAAAGAGCTCAGTATCGTTATAGAGAGCTCATAATATACATTGAGAGCTGACAGTGCTCAGAGCACATAGTATATAGAGAGCTCACAGTGCTTATAGCTCCTAATGGTAATGGAGAGATCATAATGACCACTGAGAGCTCACAGTAGTCATGATTCACAGTGGTCACAGAGCACTCACATGGTCATAGTTCATAGTTCTCATAGAGAACTCACACTAGTCATAGCTCATAGTAATCATAGACAGCGCAGAGTGCTAATAGAAAGCTCACAAGGGTTATATTTCATAGTGGTCATAAAGAGCTCACAATGGTCATAGTTCATAGTGGTTATACAGAGCTCACAGTGCCCAAAAGAGCTCAAAATTATCAGAGAGAGCTCATAGTGGTCGTAGCTCATAGTGATCATGAAGTACTCACAGTGGATATAGCTCATAGTGGTCATAAAGAGCTCACAGTGCGCATAGCAAACAGTGGCCATAAAGAATTGACAATTGTCATCAAAGCTCACTGGTAAGAGAGACCTGACATTGGTCATAGCACAATGTGGTGATAGAGAGCTCACAGCGGACATAGCTAATAGTTGTCACAGTGTTCATAGAAAGCTCAAAGTTGTCATGAAGAGGTCATAATTGAGGTAGAGAGCTCATAGTGGCCATAGAGAGTTGAAAGTGGTCACAGAGAGTTCAGAGTGGTCATAGATCATAATGCTCATAGAGAGCTCATAGTAGTCAAAGAGAGCTCGCAGTGGTCATAGCTTTTGGTGGTCATAAAGAGCTCACAGTGTTCACAGCTTATAGTGATCAGAGGAAACTCAGTGGTCAAAAGTGCTCAACGTCATCATAGAGAGTTCATAGGGGTCATAGGTCATACTGGCCATAGAGAGTTCACAGTGTTTAGAGCTTATAGTGATTATCACTCACAGTGGTCATAGAGAGCTCACAGTGGTCATATGGAGCTTATATTGGTCAAAGAAAGTGAACAGTGGTCATAGAGATTGAACAATAGCCATAGCTCTTATTTTAATTTTTTTTTTAATGTGGGACCTGGGATCCGAACTCAGAATCTTCTGCTTGTAAGACAGAGTCACAACCCCTGAGCCATCTCTCCAGCCCCTATAGCTCTTATTTTAATACAGAGCTCACAATGGACAAAGAACACATAGTGGTCATAGTTCATAGGGGTCATATTAAGCCTACATTGGTCATAGAGAGTTTACAGTGGTCATAGGTCATAGTGCTCATAGAGAGCTCACACTGATCATACATAGCTCAAAGTCATCACAGCCAGATCACAGTGGGCATAGAGAGCTCATATTTTTCATAGACAGATGATAGTTATCATAGTTTACAGAGGTCTTAGAGAGCTCATTGTGGTCATAGCTCATAGTGGACATAGCTCAAAGTGCTCATAAAGAGCTCACTGTGGTCACAGCTAATAGTGGTGATAGAAAACTCACAATGTTCATATAGTGTTCCCATTAACCATGGAGAGCTCACAGAAGTCAGTGCTCACAGTGGTCATAGAGAGCTCACAGTGCTCATAGCTCATAGAGCTCATAGAGAGTTCACAGACATCAAAAAGAGCCCCAAGTGGTCTTTGAGATCTCACAATAATCAGAGAAAGCTCCACGAGTTCATAGAGAGGTCACAGTGAACACTGAGGGCTCACTGTGGTCATATAGAGTTCATAGTTACAGCCCATAGTGGTCCTAGAGAGATCACAGTAGTCCTAGGTCACGGTGGTCATAGGGAGCTCATAATGCAAAATAAGAACACACTGTGGGATTAGCCCATAGTAGTCACAGAGAAAACACAGGGATCATAGCTCCTAGTGGTCAGAAAGAACTTACAGTGGTCATTGCTCACAGTGTTCATAGAGGAGCTCTCAGTGGTCAAAACTCATAGTGATCATAGAGAGCTAACAGTGGTCATACCCCATAGTTTTCATAGAGATATCAAAGTGGACATAGAGAGCTCATATTGGTCATTGAGAGCTCACAGTGATCGCTGCTAAAAGTGATAATAAAGAGCACAGTGAGAGGTCACAGTGGCCATAGTTTATAATGGTCATAAAGATCACACAATGGTCATAACTCATAGGGGTCATAAACAGCTAACTGAGGTCAGAGCTCACATGTGTCATAGAGAGTTTGCATTGGTCATAGAGAGCTCACATTGATTATAGGTCATACTGCTCATAGAGAACTCACAGTGATTAGAGAGCTAATAGCGGTCATAGAGAGCTCATGATGGTTATAGAGAAGCCACAATGTTTATTGACAGCTCACAGTAGTCATAGTTCACAGTGCTCATAGATAACTCTTAATGGCAATAGAGAGCTCACAGTGATCATACAGATCTCATAGTGGTCAGAGAAAGCTTACAGTGGTCATAGCTCACAGTGGTCTTTGAGAGCTGACATTGGTCATGGCTTATAGTGGTCATGGAGAGCTCATAGTGGTAAAAAAGAGCTCACAGTGATCAATGCTTTAGTGGTCACAGAGAACTCATAGTGGTCACAGAGAGTTCACACTGGTCATCATTTATAATGGTCATATGTAACAGTGGTCACAGAGAGCTCATAGTGTTTATAGCTCATAGTGGTTATAGAGAGCTCATAGTGGTCATAGAGAGTTTACAGCACTCATAGGTCATAGTGCTCATACAGGGCTTACAGTGGTCATAGCACACAGTGGTTATAGAAAGCTCATAATGTACATAGAGGGTTCACAATGATCATAGATCATAGTGGTCATAGAGTGCTCAAAATAGTCATAGCTCATAGTGGTCATGGACATCTCACAGAGCTGAGAGAGAAGTCACATTGGTGATAGCTCATAGTGGTCATGGACATCTCACAGAGCTGAGAGAGAAGTCACATTGGTCATAGCTCATAGTGGTCCTAGAGTTCATAGTATTCATATAAAGTTCACAGTGATCGTAGCTCACAGTGCTCATAGGGAGCTCATAATGGACTTAGAGAGCTCACAATTTATATAGCTCATTGTTGTGATAGAGAGCCAATAATGGTCATAGTTCATAGTGGTCATAGAAAACACATAGTGGTCATAGTTCAAAGCACTCATAAAGAGCTCACAGTTGAAATAGAAACTGCATAATGCTTACAGCTCACAGAGGTCATTGAAAGATTATAGTGGTCCTAGTTCACAGTTGTCATAAAGAGCTCTTAGTGGTCATAGCTCAAGTGATCATAGATAGCTCACAGTTGCCATAGCTAACAGTGGTCAGAGACCACTCATAATGAACTTGGAGAACTCAGAGAGGTCATAGATCAAAGTTGACATGAAGAGCTTATAGTGGTCATACCTTGTAGTAGCCATAGAGAAGTCACAGTTGCCATAGAGACCTCACAGTGGTCATAAAGAGCTCGCAGTGGTCATAGAGAGCTCACAGTGGTCATAGGTCATAGTGCTCATAGAGAACTCACATTGGCCTTAGCCCTTAGTTGTTTACAGACCCCATAATGGTCATAGAGGCTTATAGTGGTTGTAGCTCCAACTGGACATAGAGAATTGAGAGTGGACAATGAGTGGTAACAGTGGTCCTCACTCTCAGTGGTCCTTGAGAGGTCACAGTGGTCATGAGTCATAAAAGTGATAGCTATCTCACAGCACAGTTATCATAATTCATAGTGGTCATAGAGAGCTCACAGTGGTAATATTTTTCATATAGAGCTACAGTGATGAGAAAGAGCTTATGGTGGTCACAGAGAGCTCAAAGTACCCCTAGAGAGGACATCGTGGTCATAGCTCATAGTCATGATAGAGAGCTCACAGCATTAAAACTCATAGTGGTCATAGAGAGCTCAGAGTGGTCAAACTCATAGATATTAATGAGAACTCATAGTGGTCACAGACAGCTCACAATATTCATAGCTCATAGTGATCATAAAGAATTTATAATGGACAATGAGATGTAATAGGAGTCAGCTCATAGTGCTTATAGAGAGTTCACAGTTGTCATGAAAAACAATAACTCACATTGGTCATAGCTCATAGTGTTCATAGAGAGCTCAAAGTAGTCATAGACAACTCACAGTAGTCATAGCTTACAGTCCTCATGAGCGCTCACAGTGGTCATAGATGGATCACAGTGGTTACACCTCATAGTGATCATAGACAGCATATAATTAACTTACAGATCTCACAGTGGTCATATATTATATTGCTCATAAAGATCTCACAGTGGTAATAGAGAGCTCACAGTGGTCATAGAACATAGTGATCCTAACGAGCTCACAATAGTCAGAGCTCACAGTGGTCGTAGAAACCTCACACTGCTCCTAGCTCATAGTAGTCATAGAGAGCTCACAGTGTTTATGGAGAACTCACTATGTTGATAGAGATCTTAAAGTGGTCATAAGAGGTACCGTGATCATAGAGAGGTCACTGTTGTAACAGAGAACTCAAAGTTTTCATAGCTCAGAGATCATAATGAGCTGACAGTGGTCATAACTCATAGTGGTCATAGAGAGCTCATAATGGCCATAGAGAGCTCATAATGGCCATAGAGTGCTCAAAGTGACCATAGCTCATAATGGTCAATAGAGAGCTAACAGTGGTCATAGTTGAAGTGGTCACAGAGCTCACAGTTTTCACAGAGAGCTCACACTGGTTATAGCTCATAGTGGTCATAGAGAACTCATAGTGCATATAACTCATAGTGGTGATAGAAAGTTCACAATGGCCACAGAGAACTCACAATGGTCCTACCTTACAGTTTTCACAGAGAGCTCACACTGGTCATAGTTAAAAGTGGTGAGAGAGAGCTCATGGTAGTTATAGCCATACTTAAACTTGAGAGCTCAGAGTGATCAGAGATCACAATGGTCATAGAGAGCTCAGAGTGGTTATGGAGAACTCACAGTGGTTATAAAGAGCTCAAAGTGGTCATAGAGTTCACAGTGTTCATAGCTCATAGTGGTCTAAAAAAGCTCACAGTGTTTATAGAGAGTGCTCACAGTGGTCATAGATCACATTGGTCATGGAGAGGTTATAATGGACCTTGAGAATCTCCAGAGTTCATAGCTCATAGTGGTCATAAAGAGCTCATAAATGCTCATAGATACTAGTGCACATAGGGAATTGACAGTGATCATACAGTGCTCACAATGGTGATAGCACACAGTGGTCTCAGAGAGCTTATAATGGACAAGGAGACATAACAGTGGTCATTGAGAGCTCACAGTGTTCATAAATCACAATGGTGATAGACAGATCACAGTCATCAGGGCTCATAGCAGTTATAGAGAGTTCACAGTGATCATTAGTTATATTTTTCATATAGAGCTACAGTTGTCATAGAGAGCTTGCACTGGTCACAGAGAGCTCAAAGTAATCACAGAGATGTCACAGTGGTCATAGCTCATAGAGTTCATAGACAGCTCATAGTGGTCATATACTGTATTTTTCACAGAGAGCTAGAGTGATTGTAGAGAGCGCAAAGTGGTCACAGAGACCTCATAGTGGTCATAGAGAGCTCACAGTGGTCATAGTTCATAGTAGTCATAGAGGATTCACAGTGGTAAAAGATCATAGTCATCATACAGACTTAAGAATGGTTATTGAGACCACTAAGAGCTATGACCACTGTGAGCTCTCTTTGTCCTTTATGATCTCACTGTGACCACTATGACTTGTGACAACTGTGAGCTTTTAATGTACATTTTCAGCTATGACCACTGTGAGAACTCCATGACCATTGTGAGTGCTCTATGACCACTGTGAGCTTTTGCCACTATGAGCCCTCTATGGCCACTATGACCTATGACCAGTGTTAGCTTCCATTGTCCATTATGAGCTCTGTGACCACTGTGAAATATGATCACTGTGAATTATCTATGACAACTATGAGCTGTGATCACTGTAAGCTCTGTTTAACCACTGTGACATCCCTATCAGCACTATGATCTATGACAAGTATGATCTCTCTATGACCTCTGCAAGCTATGACCATTATGAGCTTTCTATGGCAAGTGTGAGCTTTCTGTGACCCCTGTGAAACACTATGAGCTCTGTATGACCACTGTGAACTGTTACCATGTGACTTCTATGATCACAGTGAGCCCTATTTGACACTATGATCTATGAGCAATGTGAGTTCTCTATGACCACTATGAGCTTGACTATTGTGAGCTCCTTATGATGATTTTGAGTTCTCTATGATCACTATGAGCTCTCTATGATCACAATGAGGTATTACCAATGTGAGCTCTGTAGAACCATTGGAGATATGACCACTGTGAGCTCTCTATGACCTCTGTAAGCTATGACAACTATGAGCTCTCTATCACAACTCTGAGTTTTCTATGACTACTGTGACCTCTCTATGATCATTTTCCACTGTCTGTGACCACTATGAGCTCTCTATGATCACTGTGAGCTACGACAATGATGAGCTCTCTATGACCAGTATAAAGTATGACTTCTGTGAGCTCTCTATGACCACTGTGAGGTCTTTATGAGAATTATGAGCTCCCGACCACTATGAGCTATGACCACTGTGACTTCTCTGTTGCTTCTGTGAAGTATCACAACTATGAGCTCTGTATGAGAACTGTGAGCTCTCAATGACAACTGTGACCTCTCTGACCACTTGGATCTCTGTATGACCACTGTGAGCTCTGCATGACTACTGTGAGCTCTCTATGAGTACTATGAACTTAGACCATAGTGAGCGCTCTATGACCACTATGAACTATGAGCAGTTTGAGCTCTTTATGAACACTATGATCTATAACCAGTGTGAGCTCTCTATGAATGCTATGAGATCTCTATGACCACTGTGAGCTATGACCACTATGAGTTGTCTGTGACCACTATGAGGTATAACCACTCTGAGCTATCAATGACCATTATAAGGGCTATACGACTGCTATGAGCTATGACCATTATGAGCTCTCTATCATCACTGTGAGATATGACCACTGTGAGCTCTCTGTGATCACTTTGAGCTATGAATACTGTGAAGTCTCTATGATCACTATGAGCTCTCTATGATCACTGTGAGCTCTCTATCACCAGTATGAGCTATGACCACTATGAGCTTTCTCTGAGCATTTTAAGTTTTGGCCACTATGAACTCTCTATCACCACTGTGATATGATGAATATGAGCTCGTTATGAGGAATGTGAGCTCTCTATGTCCACTGTGAGCTCTCTGTGACCATTGTCATCTCTCTATGAACAGACTGAGTTCTCTGTGATCACTGAGAGCTAGTTAAGACCACTGTGATGTCTCTATGACAACCGTGAGTCATATATTAGCACAATGACCTATGAGCAGTGTGAGCTCTGTAATCACTATGAGCTAAGACCACTATAAGCTATGAAGACTGTGAGTTCTTTAGGTTCTTTATGCGCTGTCTATGAGAACCATGAGCTATGACCACTGTGATTTCTCTATGACCGCTATGAGCTATGAACACTGTGAGTTCTTTATGTGTATTATGAGATTCCTATGACAGCTATGAGCTACATCCGTTGTGAGCTCTTTATGACCACTATGAGCTAAGACCACTGTGAGCTCTCTATGTCCAATATGGGCTCTTTATGACCATTGTGAGATATGACCACTTGAGGTCTCTATGAGCTCTATGACTTATGACCACTGTGAGCTATGTGACCACTGTGAGCTCTCAATGACCACTAGCAGCTATGACCAACGTGATCACTCTATTGTCACTATGAGCTCTCAGTGGCCACTATGAGCTATGACAACTGTGAAATCTTTATGACCACTGTGAACTCTCTATCACCACTGTGAGCTCTCTATGAGCACTATGAGCTATGACCATTTTGCGCTCTCTATGATTATGATGATTAATGGCCACTCTTAGTAGTGTATGACCAATATGAGTTATGGGAATTGTGGGCTCTCTATGAGCACTATCAGCTCTCTATGACCACTGAGAGCTCACTATGAATATTAGTAGCTCTCTAATACCACTGTGAGGTGTGACCACTGTGAGCTATGAGCACTCTGAGCTGTATATGACAACTATATGAATAACCACTGGGAGCTTTCTAGGATCATGATGAGCTCTCTATAATGAGTATGAGCTATGACCACTGTGAGCTCTCTATGATACCATGAGCACTCTATGACCACTGTGAACTATGACCACAATGAGGTCTCTATACAACTGTGAGTTCTCTATGACCACTGTGAGCTTTCTATGACCATTACGAACTGTCTATGACCACTATGAACTAGGACCAGTTTGAGGTCTCTATTTCCATTGTGAGCTCTCTGTGACCACTGTGAACTTAATATGACCAGTTTGAGCTATGACAATTTTGAGCTGTGACCACTGTGAACTTATTATGATTACTGTGAGCTGTGACTACTATGAGCTCTCTATGACCACTATGGATTATGACCACTCTGAGGTATGACCAGTTTGACTTTTCTATCACCACTATGAGCTATGACTACTATGAGCTCTGTATGACCACTATACCTTCTCTTGAGCAATGAGCTAGAACCACTACGAGTGCTCTATGAGGATTGTGAGATATTACTACTATGAGCAATCTATGACTACTGTGAGTTCTCTATGACCACTGTGAGCTCTGTACAACCACTATGATATATGACCAATATGAGCTTTCTGTGACCAGTTTGAACTATTACTACTCTGAGCTCTCTGTGAATATTATTAGCTATCTATGACCACGGTGAGCTATAACAACTGTGATATCATTATGACCACTGTGATCTGTCTATGACCACTATGACCTCTCTATGAACATTATGAACTATGACCACTGAGAGCTGGCTATGACCACATTGAGTACTCCATAACCACTGTCAGCTCTCCATGACCACTGTAATCTCTGTCCATTAGGAGCTCTCTATGAGCACTGTGAGCTGTCACCACTATGAGTTCTCTATGACCACTCTATGACCAGTATGGGCTATGACTGTGAGCACTCTATTTCCATTATGACCTCTGTGTGACCACTGTGACCTCAATATGGCCATTGTGAGCTCTCCATGACCACTATGAGCTATGAACACTGTGAGTTTCTCCATGACATCTGTGAGCTGTGACCAATATGAGGTCTGTATGAACTGTGTGAGCTCTCTATGAACACTGTGAACTTTCTATGATCACTGTGAGCTCTGTTTAACCACTGGGATCTCTCTATGACCACTGTGAGCTCTCTGTGACCATGATTACCTATGACTACTTTGAGTAATCTGTGACCACTATGAACTCTCTATAACCCCTTTGACTTTGGACAACTTTGAGAGCTTTAGGCGCACTGTGAGCTAAGACCATTATAAGTTCTTTAAGACCACTGTGACCTATGACCACTGTGGACTATGTCCACTACAAACACTCTAGGACTACTGTGAGCTATGACCACTATGATCTCTCTATGACCATTGTGAAATCTTTGACAACTGTTACCTCTCTATGATAACTTTGAGCTCTCTATGACCACTTTAAGCAATATAAACACTGTGAGCTTTCTATGCCCTGTACAATATGAACACTGTGAGCTGTCTATAATTACTGTGAGCTCTTTATGTCCACTATGATCTATGACCACTGTGAGCTCTCTGTGAAAATTATTAGCTTTCTATGACTATTATGAGCTATGACCACTGTAAGTTATAACTGCTGTGAGGTCTTTATGACCACGAGGAGCTATGACTACTGTGAGTTGTCTATGACCATTATGAGCACTCTATGACTACTATGAGCAATGACCACTGTGCACTTTCTATGACCAGTATGATGTCTTACCACTGTGAGCTCTCTAGGATCACTATGAACTCTCTATGACCAGTATAATTCATGATTACTGTGAGCTCTCTATGGCAATTATGAACTCTCTATGCCCATTGAGAGCTATGACCACCTTGAGCACTTTCTGGCCACTGTGAGCTCTTTAGGACCACTGTGAGTTTTCTTTGAACACTATGAGCTCTGGCAATTCCGAGTTTTATATGGCCAGTATGAGCCAGGACCATTGTGATCTCTCTATTGCCACAAGAGAACTCGGTCATCACTATGAGCTTTGACCACAATGAACTCTGCCAATTGTGACCTCATTATGGCCACTATGAGCTCTCTATGACCACTGTAAACTCTCTATGACCTCCTTGAGCTCTCTAGATCACTATGAGTTATGACCACTGTGAGCTTTCTATGATCACTATGAGCTCACTATGAGCTACAGGGAATCACTATTCACCACTATAATGTATTGCCACTATGACTTCTCTATTACCACTGTGAACTCTCTATGACAACTGTGAGCTCTCTTTGAATACTGAGCTCTTCAAGACCACCTTGAAATATATGATGACTGTGACCTCTCCATGATTATTTTGAGCTCTCTGTGACCACTCTCAGCTATGACGACTGTGAGCTATTCATGACAACTCTGAACTATGACTACTGTGAGCTCTCTATGAACATTATTAGCTCACTATGACCACCGTGAGCTCTCTAGAACACTATGAGCTATGACAATTATGAGTTATCTATGGCTACAAGAGAACTCTATCATCATTATGACCACTATGAGCACTGACAATTGTGAGGTCAGTATAACCAATGTGAGTTCTTTATGATCATTGCAAACTCGCTATGACCACTATGAGCTCTCTATAACCACAAGAGATCACTATTAAGATGATGATTTATGACAACTATAACCTTTCTATTACCACTGTGAGCTCTCAATGACCACTGTGTACTCTCTATGACCACTGTGACCTATGACCAACTATGAGCTTTCTATCTTCACTGTGATCTCTGTATGATGATTGAAAGCTGTCGGTGACCACTGTGATCCCTCTAGACTACTGAAAGCTCTATGTGATCATTGTGATACCTCTAAAACCATTCTGAGCTCTTTATGAAGACTATGAACTGGCTATGAAGAACATGAGCTCTAATCACTGTGAGCTCTCTAAGACCACTATGAACTATGACAACTATGACCTCTATATTATTACTGTAAGCTCTCTATGACTGCTGTGAGCACTTATGACTACTGTGAATTCTCTATAAAGACTATCATCTCTCTTGGATGACTGTAAGATCTCTATAACTACTATGAATTCTCTATGACCACTGTGGGATCTCTATTACCACTGTGAGCTGTCTATCAATATGGTAAGCTCCCTATGACTAAAGTGACATCTCTAGGACCAATGTGAACTCTCTATGACTTTGGAAAGCTCTACATGACCACTATGAGCTCTTTGTGACAAATATGAGCTATGACGACTGTGATCTCTCTTTGGTCATTGTGAGCTATGTTCACAATGACATATGACTACTGTGAGCTCTTATAGCCAATATGAACTATGAGCACAATATGACTCTTATAGCCAATATGAACTATGAGCACTGTAAGCTCACTATTTCCATCGTGAACTCCCCTGACCACTGTGAACTCGTAATGGCCATTATGGACTCTCTATGACCACTATGAGCTATGACCATTGTGAACTCCATATGGCCACTGTGAGCTATGATCACTATAAGCTCTCCATGACCACTGGGAGCTCTCTATGACCATTGTGAGCACTCTATGACCACTATGATATCTCCATGACTAAGTGAGCTAGGAAAACTGTGAGCACTCTGTGATTACTATGAGCTCTCTATGAGCTCTGTGAGCTCTCTAAGATCATTTTGAGCTTTCTGTGACAACTGGGAGCACTCTAAGACAACTGGTAGATCTCTATGACCACTGTGAGCTCTCTGTGACCACAATGATATATGACCACTCTGAGCTCTCATGAACAACATAACCTATGACCACTCTGAGCTCTCAATGACCATTATGAGTACTGTATGACGACTATGAGCTATGACCAATGTGAGCTCTTCATGATCACTGTGAGTGCTCCAAAACCATTATGAGCTGTCCATGACCACTGTGAACCATGATCACTATGAGCTCTCTGTGACCACTGTGAGCTCTCTATAACCACTATGAGCTCTCTTTTAACACTATGAGCTATGACCAGTGTAAGCACTCTATGCACAGTGTGAGCTGTGACCACTCTGAAAACTCTATGACCACTGTGAGCTCTCCATGACATTGAGAGTTCTGTATGACCAGTGTGAGAGTTCTCTGTAACCACTATGAGCAATGATGATTGTGAGATCACTACAAAACCTGTGAGCTCTCTATGAAAACAATGAACACTCTATGACCACTTCAAAATATCTGACAACTATGACTGCTCCATGATCACTTTGAATGCTCTATGACCATTCTGAGCTATGGCCACTGTGAGCTCTTTATGACCAATATGAGCTGTGACCACTATGACCAATATGAGCTATGACCACTGTGAGGTTGCTATGACCACTGTGAGGTCACTGTGACCACTATGAGATCACTATGAACATTATTAGCTCTCTAAGACCACTTTGAGGTATAACCACGGTGAGCTCTGAGAACTCTGTGCTCTCTATGACAACCATGCGTTATGACCACTGTGAGCTGTCAAGGACCACTAAGACCTCTCTATGGAAAATATAAGCCATAAAAACTGTGAGCTCTGTATGACCACTACGAGCTCTCTATTACCACTGTGAACCATGAATCTTGTGAGCTCTCTATTTCCATTTTGAGCTCTCCTTGTCCACTGTGAGCTCACTATGGCCATTATGAGCTCTTTCTGATCAATATAAGCTATTACTGCTGTGAGCTATCTATGATCAATGGGAAATGTGAGCAGTATGAGCTGCCTATGACAGCTGTGAGCTCTCTATGACCACTGTGACTTCCGTATGAACACTGTGAGCTCTCTATGACTACAATGAGCTCTCTATGATCTCTATGAGCTATCACAACCATGAACTCTGTATGAGAACTGTGAGATCTCAATGACCACTGTGACCTCTCTGTGACCACTTTGATCTCTATATGATTACTGTGAGTTCTCTACGAATACTATGAACTTAGACCACTGTGTGCTCTCTATGACTATGAACTATGAGCACTTTGAGTTCTCTATGAACACTATGAGCTCTCTATGAACACTGTGAGCTATGACCACTATGTTTTCTCTATGAGCACTATGAGCTATGACCACTGTGAGCTATCAATGACTATTATGAGCTCGCTATGACTGCTATGAGCTATAGCCATTATGAGCTCTCTATGACCACTATGGAATATGTCCAGTATGAGCTCTCTATGACCACTGTGAAATCTTTGATGACTTGTTACCTGTCTATGACCACCATGAACTCTCTAGGACCACTGCAAGCTATGACCACTGTGAGCTCTATGTGACTAGTATGAGCTATGACCACTGTGATCTCTATGATCACTGTAACCACTCTCTGACCACTATGAGCTATGACCACTGTGAGGTCACTATGAACATTATTATCCCTCTATGACCACTGTGAGCTCTCTGTGACCACTTTCAACTATGAGTGCTATGAGCCTTCAATGTGCAGTGTGATATATAACTAATCTGAGCTCTCTTGACAACTCTGATCTCTCTGTGACAATCTATGAGTTCTCTATGACCACTTTGATCTCTCTTTGACAACTATGAGCTATGACCACTCTGAGCTCTCTGTGACATAAATGAATTACGATCACAGTGAGCTCTCTATGACAACAGTGAGAGCTCTCTATGACCACAATGAGGTATGACCACAATGAGCACTCTATGACCACAGTGAGTTCTCTATGACCACTATGAACTCTCTATGACCCCTATGAGCTCCCTGTGATTACTAAGAGCTCTCTGTTATCACTAAGAGCTTTGACCCCTGTGAGTTCTCTATTTCCATTGTAAACTCTCTGTGATGACTGTGAGCTCATTATGGCCATTAATAGCTTTTTATGATCACTATGAGCCTATGACCACTGTGAGTTGGGACCATTTTAAGCTCTCTATGACTGCTGTGCGTTCTCTATGACCACTGTGATCTCTGAATGACCACTGTGAGCTATCAACAACCACTGTGAGAAATTTATGACTACAATGAGCTGTGACAACTGAGATATCTATGACCAATATAAGTTATGACCACTTGGAGCTCTTTATGAAAACTATGAGCTATGACCACTGTGAGCTTTCTATAACCACTATGAACTATGACCACTCTGAGCGCTCTATGGCTACTATGAGTTCTCTATGACCACTATGAACTAGGAAAACTATGAATGCTCTATGAGCGCTTTTAGCTGTGACCTCTGTATGCTCTCGATTACCAATATGAGCTCTCTATGACCACCGTGGGCTATGAGCTCTCTATAACCATTGTGGGCTATGACCACTATGAGCTCTCTATGATCCCTGTGAAATCTTTGATGACTATTACCCTCTATGAGCTTTCTGTGATCACTATGAGCTATGAAAAGTGTGAGCTCTCTATGACTAGTATGAAATATGACCACTGTATTAGTCAGGTTCTCTAGAGATGCAGAATCAACACAATGAATATAATATAGGGAATGTATTAAGTTGGCTTACAGTATGGCCAAGATAATCCAACGATGGCTGCCAGTAGCTGAGGTAGTCCAATGTTGACTGCCAGTAGCTGAGATAGTCCAACGATGGCTGCCAGTAGCCTTGGTAGTCTAACGATGTCTGCCAGTAGCCAAGGTAGTCCAATGATGGCTGCTGGTGGATGAAGGTTGAAGAATTCCTAGAATCGTTAGTCTAGGTGACAATGATTTGGAGGGTTGGAAGGTTAGAGGTTTGAAGAAACCAGGCGGCTGGAAGGAAGAGTGATTCCTAGCTGCAATAAGGCATCTATTCTCCTTTTTACATGATACAGTACTGGGAGGATCCTATGAGAGCTTTGGAGGTTCTGATAGGACCTGGTGCAGTTATAATCCTTTCAAGTAGTCTCAGTTGATCCTTTCCAGAGATGGTCTCAGCCCAGCTTAGTTAATACCAGTTCTGTCAAGTTGACACCCAGGCTTAACTATCACAAGTCCACCCTTTGTCAACTTGACACCAAATCACATTTCCTTAGGCCATTAAAAATATCTATGACCACTATGAGATCTCTGTTATGACTAGGAGCTCTCTATGACAACTGTGAGTGTACTATGACCACTGTTAACTATCTATGACCACTGTGGTCTCTCTATGATAAGTATGAACTATCACCATTATGAGCTCTCTATGATTATAGTGAACTCTCTATGTCCATATGACCTATGACTAATGTGGGATCCCTGTGTGTATTATTAGTTCTTTATGTCCACTGTGAGCTATGACCACTGTAGGCTCTCTATTAACATTATGAGCTTTGTATGGTCACTATGACTTATGACCACTGTGAGCTCTCTATGGCCATTGTGATTTCTGACCATTATGAACTCTGGATGAAAACTGTGAGTTCTCTTTGAGTACTGGGAGCTATGAACACAATTAGCACTCTATAACTACTGAGAGCTATAACAACTATGAGTTCTCTATGATCTCTGTGAGTTCTATGTGACCACTGTGAGCTATAACCACTGAGAGGTCACTATGAGCACTGTGAGCTCTCTATGAACACTCTGAGCTCCCAGTGACCATATTGAAATCTTTGTCTGTGACCTCTCCAGGACCACTTTGAGCTCTCTATGACCAGTCTGAGCTATGACCAATGTGAGCTCTCTAAAACCAGTATGAGCTTTGACCATTGGGAGTTTTCTAAGACAACTATGAGCTTTGATCACTGTGAGCTCTCTAAGACCACTGTGAGCTCTCTGTGACCAGTATAATCCATGACCACTGTGAGCTGTCTATGATCACTGTGAGCTCTCCATGGCCATTTTCAACTTTCTATGACCACTACATGCTCTCTATGACCACTGTGAACTATGACTAAATATGATCTCTTTGTGAGCAGTAAGACCTATGAAAATATGATCTCTGTATGACTACTGTGAACTATGGCCTATCTGAACTCTGTATGACTACAGTAAGTTATGACCAGTTTAAGATTTATATGACCATTGTGAAATATCTGATGATTTTGACCTCTCTATGACAACTTTGACCTCTCTGTTACCCCGTTAGCTCTCTGTGACCACTGTAATACTATCAAAACTGTGAGCTCCCTATGACCACTGTGAGCTATCTATGACCTCTTTGACACCTCTGACGACTGTGCCTTCTCCATGACCACTATGAGCTCTTTAAGAGCTCACAGTGGTCTTAGAGAGCTCACAGCGATCAAAGTTCATAGTTGTCTTAGAAAACTCCCAGTGGTCAAAGCTCATACTGGTTTTAGAGAGCTCACATTTGTCATAGCTCAGAGTGGTCATAGAGAGCTCAGAGTGGTCCTGGAGAGGTCACAGACCAGCATGAGCTACTATCACTGTGAACTCTCTATGACAACTATGAGTATGACAACTTGTGAGCACTTTATGACCACTATGAGGTAGGACCTCAGTCATAACACTATGAACATTAACTCTACATGTCCACTTTGAGTAGGACTACTGTGATAACACTGAATATTATTAGCTCTCTATAACCACTGTTAGCTCTCTATGACAATTATGAGTTATAACCACTGTTAAGTTTCTATGACTACTATGAGTTCACTATGACCAGTATAGGCCATGACTACTGTGAGCTCTCTATGGCTATTATGCACTCCCTATGACCATTATGATCTGTGACTAACATGAGCTCTCTGTGACCACTGTCACATCTCTGAGGACTATGACTTCTCTGTGACCACTTTGCATTCTTTATGACCACTCTGAGCTATGAACACTGTGAGCTGTCTATGACCATCGTGAGCTCTTTATGACAACTATGAGTTCTCTATGACCACTGTGATTTCTCTATGACCACTGTGATTTCTCTATGACCAGTGTAAGCTATGACCACTCTGAAGCACTCTATAACGACTGTTAATTCTCTATGACCATTATTAGCTATGACCATTGTGAGCACACTATTTACAATATTACCTCTCTATGATCACTGAGTTATGACGACTGTGAGCTCTCTATGCCATTATGAACACTCTATGACCACTATTAGCCATGACCACTGTGAGCTATCTATGACCATTGTGAGCTGTCCATAACTACTGTGAGCTGTCTATGACCACTGTGAGCTATGACCATTATGAGCTCTATATGAGCACTGTGAGCTTTCTATGACCACTGTGAGCTCTCTGTAACTACTGTTAGCTCTCTATGAGCACTGGGAGCTATGATTACTTTGAGATCACTATGACCACTGTGCTCTCTATGAACATTTTTGAAACTCTGATTGTGATCTCTGTATGATTACTCTGAAGTATGACCACTTTGAGCTCTCTAAGACCAGCATGAGCTATGAGCACTGTGAGTTCTCTGACTACTATGAGTGTCATAGTTAAGCACAGGTGTCAACTTGAAAGTTTGAGCTGTGGGCACATTTGTAAAGAATTAGTGGTTGAGTTAGGCCCAGAGCAAACCTGCAGGAGATTGTGTAGCCGATGGAGAAAGCCCAGGCTATGATGGGTGGGATTAAGCCCTGGAAAAAATCACAAAGTTCTGGGTGAGAGAGTTGGCATCCTTCCGTTCACTTGACCAGACATGTTGTTCTCCCTCTCTCTCTCAGCTATTACATAGAGATGGTATGGCCAGATCCCTTGGCTCTGGTTTTGGCGCATGCTGTCCTGTCAAGCTGGAATAAGAACTGTAACAGGAATTGTAAGAGAGAATAAACCCGTGTTCCCTTAAGCTGTTTGATGGCTATTTACCAGCAACTATTATGATGAACTGCAACAGTGAGCTATGACCACTGTGAACTCTCTATGACCACTATGAGCTTCCTATGACTACTGTGATCTATGACTTCTATGAGATCTACCTGGCCACTGTTAGCTATTACTATGGAGATCTCTATGACCACTATGAACTCTCTATGACCACTGTGAGCTATAACTACTATGAGGCCTTTATGACATCTGTGGCATCTCCGAGACTCTGGCCTCTGTACTTCGAGTTCTTTATTAGCATTATGAGTAATGACTACTGTGTCCTCTCTAAGACTAGTATAAACTATGAGCACTATGAACTCTCTATGACCACTATTAGCGATGAGCACTGTGAGCTTAATATGAATATTATTATCTCTCTATGCCCACTGTGAGCTATGACCACTGTGAGCTCCCTATTATCATTGTGAGCTTTGTATGACCACTATGACCTATCTATGAACACTGTGAGCTTTCTTTGAACACTATGAGTTTTATAGGATTACTGTGAGTACTCTGATTACTGTGAGCTATCCATGACCACTTAAGCAATATAATAAAATAACAATTTTTCCTATGATAGCATAAGTTACAATCCAGAAGGGATCAAACAGCCTTTTAAAGTTTTTCCAGATTTTGGTTACAAACCCATATCTATAAGTAGGGGAGCAGCATACGTCATGTTAATATATTCTATCTGTTGGCTCAAAGTCAGTGAGTAATTTAGGAAGGCCTGAGACCAAGGCCCCTTGATGTACTGAGAAAGTTGTTCATGAGCCTTGGAAATGTTGGAGACCCAATAAGGTGTTAAACACATAGAGACATATCCAGGGTCATGTGAGGCAAAAGCAAGCCTTTAGGACCTTGAAGACCAGGTCAGACACCTGTTGAAAATATGTAGCCAAGCCTGTGGTGAATTGTGATATGGGATCAATATATTGTCCATAACCCATGATCATATCCAATGTGATGTTAAGACCACACTGAAGGTTATAAGGCAGGCTTGTGCTTCTGCCTGATCATCATATGCAGAGAGCCAATTCAGGAAAATGGCCAGCTCCAAGACTGCCTTAGAAGTTATACCAATCATAACAGGTTTGAGCTGCATGACCCATTGGTGCAGATCCTGTTCAGAATAAGGGGAGTCAGGGTTTGATTCATTGGCTGCCTTACAGATCAGGGAAAGATCAGCAAGCAGGGTAGGCATCCAAGGCTGTCATCTTGTCAGGGAAACTGTCTATGACTTTCCACTGGGGTGAGCCTGCTGATAGAGAAACACAAAGTCATCTGCTCTGGGTCTGGTTAGGACAGATGTCACTGTAAGGCATTCTGTCACTGTAAAACCATTAAAGTGTATAAAATGGAGGATAGAATTAAATGAAGTGTATCTAAGAAAGTCTTAAATCTAGTTGGAGGATGGTATTACAAAGATCTTCCTGGGGGGCTATTTCTTATCTAAGATGTATAGAGACCATGTCTGAGAAAATATTATAAGTTGACTCTTTTATATTGAAATTTAAGATTTTGTAGTTCTTATCTAGGCCCATTACCAAAATTTTTGTCTTTAAAATATATGGCCCTTATAATATAAATATAATAGCTATATTCTATAAGACCCTAAGCAGTTATGCCCTTTAGGGATTAGGATTTAATGAATAACCAAATCTCTGTTTAATTAAGATGGAGATAATTGAAAAACACTTGAATACATGAAACTTAATTCTTAATTTCTAATTTATGAGGCTCAATGTCATTTCTTCTATAGCATGGAAGTATAATGCATAACATTTCCTTTAACAATCACCTCTAATTTTCAATCTTCTCATAAACCTAACATTTTACAAATTTCACAACATACTTTAAAATTCTTTGAAGTAACCAACTCATAAACCTCCTGTACATAAACTTTCTCACAAAACTTCTGTACATACTTAACCTTCTAAGTAACATATTTATTTCCTTCCTATCTCCTCTTTTTTCACTTGATGGTTCCCTGCTGTTTTCACATTAACTATTCCTCAAGAAATCTCTTTTAAAGACAGCAATAAAAGTAGACCTCATCTTTAAAGGAAATTAAAAGTTGAATCTGATTTGCCAATTGCGTAGACAATATGCATTTATATATAATCATTTATAAATGCATACTTTGAAATCTAAGATATTGTAGTTCTCAAGTACTTATTTTCTTTAGCATTGTGCAACCACTAAATTTGTATCTTTAAAACACACGAAACTTAAAAACATAAAAGAAAACTTTTGATTTAAGATAAACAGCTTTAAATCTCATTTTGAAGTGAAAATGTTAAATAATTTATAAAAATTTCAGTTAATTATAATACTTAAATTATTTTAGAGTCAAATATATAGATTAATTATAGTACAAGTTAGTATAGTTCTTCAAATTGTGTAGAAACAAAGACATTAAATATGGACTAAACAAGTAGCACATGGTCATAGAATACCTGTAAGTCTGTTTAGATAAGCAATCTTAAAAAAAAAAAATAAAACCTCTGAAGTTACCAATATCAAGTATAGCCTTTACTAGTCCATTAATGTTTCTAACCTTCTAACTTCTATTGCTAGAAATTCCCCAATATCTGGCTGGAGAGGTGGTTAGGGGTTAAGTCTCTGCCTTGCAGGTGGAAGAGTTCAGATCCTAGACCCCACGTATAGACACTCAAGCGGGGGTGGACTGCGTTTCTGGTCTGGTAGGGCAGAGCCTGTGAATCCCGGGGTAGAGTAAACAGGAGGAGGTTGGAGGTGGTCCATGATGATTCCCGAATTCGCCCATGGTTCTACACACACACATACACACATACATAAACAGACACTCAATTGAATAAATAATAATAAAAAATTAAAAAAAGAAATTCCCCAATATCTCTAGGTTATCTGAAAAAATTTGTCTTTTAAGAATTTTTGAACTAACTCAAAAAATTATTAACTAACTTATGAGATGTGGGCAACAGAAAAAAGTTAGTTGCATGAGAAACAGTCATGGAACTAAAAATGGACTCACAGCACTAGAAGGTCATGAGGGCTTGGGGCACCAAAGATGGCTGCCAGGGCAAGGTATATCTGAACACCTAAGCAAGACCAGGGAAACTGGCTTTTTTCTCTTTGTTTAACTCCCATTGGGCCCAACCCAGTTTCCCTTAGGCCAAAGTGGGGTTAGAGATCAAATAGTTTGTTGGATATGGAGAGCTCATCTCCATAGTTCCTATATAGGGAATGTTGGCTATCTTATCTCTGAGAGGATTCAAGTCAGTTTCTCAGCAAGTGTTCCATCAGTGTGATTCCAGCAGTGGGGGATGACCTTCAGGAATTCCAAAGACCTTGAGAGATCCATCCCAACATGACTACTCTAATCCTGCCTTATTCCCCCATAAACATCTTTGAGGACTCAGACTGCTCTGGAGATAAAGAATATACGACTCTGGCTGCTTCCTGCTGAGTTGGGGATGAAGGAAGTAAGAGCAATCTGATGTTCTTATCTACAAAATGCTGGGATAGTCTAGAGGTCTTACCTAGATGGTTTTATTACCTCAAGCTCCATCAAAAAGAGACAAAACAGATAAATTAAATCTAAAAGATCTACCTGTTATATGCCTGAAATAGGCACTACTTTTGTCTGGTATAAAAGCCAAGAGCTGTAAATAAGTAATTTACATTTTGGAGACCTTTCATCTCTGGCTATTGTAAATCTCCAAGATCATCTTTTTTAAAACCTACATTAAAAAATGTGAACTGTCTGATTCTTTGTACAGAACAATCTAAATCAATCCTCCTTTTTAGGTTGTGATAAGCAAAGTGATACAAGTCTTTTTAAGATGACACATGTAGGGGACATCACTTCCTCACATCCTTCTAAGCATTATCTCATCTTTAGGGTAGGACCACTACTCAGATGTAAATGAAAAGCCAGCATTGATTTGCTAATGGAGCCACTACTCTGTTCCCTTTTTTTGTTTGTTTGTTTGAAAAATAAATTTATCTACATCTTCAGAGAAACTCCTTAAGTAATTTAGGCCAAAATCCTGCAAGGAAAAAGGAAACATGAACCTGAGTTGACCCAAATGCACTTAGAATCTCCTGAAAAGAGATTACTCTGGGTCCAGATTACATTGATCCTATTGGAGTCTGGCTAAGGTGGAGGCTTGAAATTCCTGTTTCATTTTAGTAGGAGTACACATGGGAACATGGAATCAGAAAGCAGATTTGTCCCCAAGAAAGAGCTCATACATACCAGGAGAAGGGATACATTACAATGAATTTTTTAGAAGACAATTATATTTTCTTGGTCACTAGATTTGATAAAATTCTGTAAAAGAAGTCAGAGGAATGAGCAAGTTCAATTAAGCAATATGGAAAAATCTTTAAGCACGCAATGGCATTTTCATTTATAGTCCTATTAAAGATCAAAATCAAGTGAGAAAACAATGAAAGAAAATGTACAATCTATTAAAAAAAAGTAACTGATATAAAACTTAAATAGTTAAGTCCTTAGATGTTACCAAAATTATTCGCTCTCATTTTTAAATATGCCTACATGTATTTAAAAATGGCATGCCAAATTTTTTATATCAGGGCGCAACAGAAATGAAAAAAAATTGAAGTGTCCACAGACATAAAACACACAACATGGAAACACAGAACATATACAAGTACATGAACAACATTTTACCGACAACTGTACAATTTACCAGCAACTGTCTTAAAATTACCCTTGAAAGCTTTATCAAAGGCAGATTAACATTTAGGAAAACCTTATTTAAAACAAGACCTCATATTAGTTAAGTCCAGCAGCTTAGATTAATTACGGAAAACATCTAGCAAGGAAAACATTCTTATCTGGGTGGATCTAAGTTGCTAAAACTGCAGCTTCATTCCCAAATTCCTCAAGGACAATAATCTTAACTTTGAAGCCTCTAGTTTCTAGCAGAGATTTTAAGATATGTAATTGGGGATCCTTACATTGTGAGGGGAGGTTGCCTATTTTTCTAAAGAACAGAGCCAAGACTAAAGAGGAACAGATAAGACAAGGAATGTATCACACCCAAAAGTCTTGTGCATTGTGGGGAACTTCCATGGTTCTTGGCCACAGCCGTATGCCCACACCATGTCTCCAGAGGATGATCAATAGAGAGACCATTTCTGGGTTCTGTCTTCTGGGAGGTCAACCCTTATGTAGAGATGCCAGGTGAACCAGAACCAAAGTGAGTACTTTCAAATCACTGAACAGGTAAGCATAGAGAAAGGGAAAAGGACCTTCATACTCACCTCTCACGAAGGTAAAGAGCCTTAAACACAATGGAGCCAACTTACTGAAAAACTGCTGAAGGGGGCTGTCATAGTTAAGCACAGGTATCAACGTGACTGTTGAGGGTTTGAGCTCTGGGCACAGTTGTAGAGAGTTGATGGTTAAGCCCAGAGCAAACCTGGAGATTGTCCAACTGGTAGGGAAGACCCAGCCCATGGTGGGTGGGATTAGGCCCTGGATAAATCACAGAGAACTGGTTGAGAGAGTTGGCATCCTTCTGTTCACTTGACCAGACATGCTGGTCTGACAAGTAAGGATTGTCCATTTCTCAGCCATTATGCAGTGATGGTGTGGTCAGTTCCCTCAGCCTTGGTGTTGGTGCATGCTCTCCCATCAAGGTGGACTAAGAGCTGTAACCAGACTGTCATAAGAAAGTAAACTCCTTGTTCCCTTAAGCTGTGTGATGGTCATTTATCAGCAACCATGCAGGCTGACTACAACAGGAGCACAGTACTGGACATTTGGTGCCAGGAGGGGAAAAGGGCCACCATGGAAGCCCCATGTTGGGGCGCTAGATGTAGCAGTCACAGTGAAGCTATGATGTAACAGGTGAGCCAGTGGTGTCAGTGGGTAGGCTGTGAAGTCACTTGAGGCTGTGATGTTGCAGTGAGGCTGATTCTATGAGATGTCGGTGAGGTTGTGATGTCAGGGGTAATGCTTGTATTTCACAGTGAGGTTAGGCTATCACAGGTGAGGATGTCCAGTCACACTGAGGCTGTGATGTCACAGGAGATGCTGTGATGTCACTGTAAGGCAGTGATGTTACCGTGAGGTTGTGATATCACAGTGAGGCTGTGATATCAGTAGTGACAGACATTGACATCAAAGTTTGGCTGAGACTTCAGTGGTTAGGCTGTGATATCAGAAGTGAGGCTGATGTCAGTGATGAGGCTGACATCTCACAATGAGGCTGGCATGTTACTGGAGAGGCAGTGATGCCACAGTGAGACTGTGGTATCATTGTTGGGACTGTCATATGACCATGAGCCTAAGATGTCAGTGATGAGTCTGCAGTGTCATAGCAAGGCTAGGCAAGATGTCCATGGTGTCATTGATGCTAGGATTTCAGAGGTTAACCTGGTATGTTATAGTGAGACTGTGATATCACAGTGAAGTTGTAATATCGCAGTGAGGATGTGAGATCACTGTGGAAAATGTGATGTCAGTGGCTATGAAGCTATGATGTAACACTTGAGTATTTGATGTAACAGATTAGACTGTGAGGTCACAGTGAGGTTGTGAGGTCACTGTGAGGCTTTGATATCTGTGGGAAGTTTGATGTCACATTGAGGCAGTGATGTAACATGTGAGGATGTGGTGTCACTGTTTAATATGTCAAAGGCTATGATGTAACTGATGAGGCTATCTCATCACTATGAGACTGTGTTATCTGTAGTGAGGCTTAGATGTGCTTGTACAGTTTGGTTTTGATGTCACAGTGAGGTTGTGATGTCACAATAAGATTGTGATGTCAGTAGTGACTGTACTTTCACAGAGAGACTGTCATTTTGATGCTGTATTGTCACTGGTGAGGCTTCAATATCACAGTGAGTTTATTGTGTCAAACTGAGGCTGTTATGTCACAGTGAGGCTATGATGTCAGAGGTGAACCATATGTGACAGTGATGCATTGCAGGCATGGTATGACTGTGATGTCACAGTGAAGCTGTGAAGTCACTGTGAGAGTGTGATGTAAATACCGACACTGTGGTGTCACAGGGAGGATATCAGGTTCCAGTGACACTGTAAGGTCAGTGGTGAGGCTGTGGTGTCATAGTGAGGCTAGGTAGGACGTCAGTGATGAGAGTGTGAAGTCACATTGAGGCTATGATTTCAGAGTTGAGCATATGATGTCATAGTGAGACTGTCATGTAACAGTGAGAATATAACCCCAGAGGTGGGCCTGCAATGTCTGAGGCTTTGCTGTCAGATATCAGACAATAATGCCACAATGAGGCTGTGATATCACTCTGAAGCTGTGATGTTACTGGGAGACTGTGATTTCACAGAGAGGTGATGTCACAATGAGACTCTGAGGTCACTGTGGAAGATGTGATGATAGTAGTAAGGATAATTTCAACATGAGGCTATGATGTAATAGGTCAGACTATGATTTTACAGGTTAGACTGTGAGGTTACAATGAGACTATGAGGTCACTGTGAGTCTGTTATGTCACAGTGAGGCTGTGATTTTGCAGTGAGGTTATGAGGTCAATGTGAGGGTTGTATGTCACCGTGGGTTGGCATGTCATCATGAGAGGATATCTCTCTGGAAGCTATGATATCACAGTGCGGCTGTGATGTCAGTGACCAAGACTGATGTCACAATGAGGCTATGATACAACAGATGAGACTCTGGTGTCTGTGGGCAGGTTGTGAGATCACTGTGAGTCTGTGATGTCACCGTGTGGCTGTGATGTCACCATGAGACTGTGATGACACAGTGGTGAGGAAGAAGTTATAGTGAATCTATGATGTCACTGGTGAATCTATTACTTAAGAGTGACACTGGTGGTGCTGTAATATCAAAGGCTGTGTTGTCACTACTCTGGCAGTGATGTCAATGTTCTGATTAATGTCCGTGGTGATGCTGATGTCACAGGTGAAGCTGTGCTGACATTTGTGAGGCCATGATGTCACATTGTTTCTCTGGTGTTACTGTGAAGGTTGTATGTCACTGTGAGATATCATGTCAGGCTGTGATGTTAGTGGCAATGCTGATGTCATAGTGAGGCTATGATATAAGTGGTGATGCTGTGATGTCACATGGAGACTGTAATCACACTGAGGATATATCAGAGGTGTGTATGTGATGTCATCATGAGACTATTATGTCAGGGGCTAGGCTGAAGTCACAGTGACTTTGTGATATGACAGTGAGGCTGTGATGGTACTGCAAGATTGTAATGTCACAGTGAGACTGTGAGGACACAGTGATGTCACTGGAGAGGTTTTGATGGCACAGTGAGGCTATACTGTTAGTGGTGAGGCTGATATAACAATGAGGCTGTGATGTCACAGTGAGGTCGTGACATCAAAGGCTGTCATGTTTCAGTGAGCCTATGAGGTCAGTGGTGAGACTGTGGTGCAATACTGAGGCTAGGTAGGATGTCAGTGATGAGTGTGTATTGGCGCTTTGAGGCTATGATTTCAGAGATGAGCCTGTGATGTCATACTGAGGCTGTAATGAAACAGTTAGGCTATAATGTCAGATTCGATGCTGTGATGTCAGTTGGACAATGATTTCAGAGGTGAGCCTGTGATGTCATAGTGAGGCTGTCATGTCACAGTGAGGCTATAACCTCAGAGGTTAGGCTGTGGTGTCACAGTGATGCCATGATACCATAGTGGAGCTGTGACGTCAGTGGAGACTGACTATGACATCACAGTGAGGATGTGATTTCGGTGGTTAGGCTGTAATATCAGAATGAAGCAGATGTGAATAATGAGGGTACTATGTCACAGTGAGTTTTGCATGTCACTGGTGAGGCTGTAATGCCACCGTGATGCCTTGATCTCAGAGTGTGGCAGTGATGACACTGAGACCATGATGTTACAGGGAGTTGTTGATGTCAGTGGTGATGCTGTGATGTCACATTGAGGCTGTGATATCACAAGGAGGCTATGTTAGAGGTGTGTATGTGATATCACCATGAGGCTATTATGTCAGTGACAATGCTGATGTCACAGTGAGTTTGTGATGTCACAAGGAGGTGGTGATGGCACTGTCAGGTTGTAATGTCACAGTGAGGCTGTGAGGACACAGTGTGGCTATGATGTCACAGAGAGGTTCTGATGACACAGTGATGTTTCTATGTCATTGAAGAGGTTTGGATGAGACAGTGAGGCTGTAATATTAGTGGTGAGACTGATGCCACAATGAGGCTGTAATGACACTGGTGAATATGTGATCCCACAATTAGGCTTGAATGTCAGTGGTGAGAAAGATGTTATGGTCTATGTAACAGTTACTCATAACTATTGCCGTGAGAGAACACCCAAAGTCAATCAACTTAAGGGAGAAAGGGAGATTTATTCAGTTTATGGCTCCAGACAGAAGGTATAGTTTCTTATAATGGAGGTGGCATGATTGGCTGGCCAAAGCTGGAGGAGGCTAAGTCACCACAGTCATCTTGGAAGCTGAGAGCTGCAGACTGCAGCAAAGACAGACTTCTCCTGAAGGTAAAGTAGAACCTATCCACCTCAAAGCCCAACCGTTGTGACTGTTTTCCTCCAGCAAGGCTCCACCTTTCAAGGTGCCATGACATTGCCAAACACATGAAAGTGGGGGACACATTTCAAACCATGACAGTCTGTGATGTCATTGATGAGGCTATGATATTAGTGGTGAAACTATTGTCTGGCAATGACAGTGGTGAGGCTGTGACATCCAAAGCTTTGTTGTCACTGGTGAGGCAGAGAAGTCACAGTGAGATTGTGATGTCACTCTGAAGGTTGTATGTCACTATGACTGTCATGTCTCCATGAGATCATTTCACTCTGGAAGCTGTGATGTCACAGTGAGGTGTTAGGTCACTGTCGAAGATGTGATGTCAGTGGCAAGGCTGATTTCACCATAAGGCTATGATGTAACAGGTGAATCTATGATATAACAGGTTAGACTGTGAGCAGACTGATGCTGTGAGGTCATTGTGAGGGTGTTATATCCTTGGGAAGATTGACTACACAATGAGGCAGTGATTTAACTTGTGAGGCTGTGGTGTCACTGTTTATGATGTCAAAAGCTATGATGACACTACTGAGGCTGTCATGTCACTGTGAGCCTATGCTATCTGTAGTGATGCTGTGATTTCTCAGTAAGGCTAGGTAGGATATCAGTGGTGAGCTTGTGATGTCACAGTAAGGTTGTGCTGGCCCAGTGTGGCTTTGATGTCACAGTAAGGTTGTGATGTCACAGTGAGGTTGTGATGTCAGTAGTGACTGTGCTTTTTCAGGACTACTATATCATTGCTGAGGTTGTATAATGATTGGTAAGGCTCCAGTGTCACACTGAAACTGTGATATCACAGTGATGCAATGATGTCAGAGGTGAAGATTTGTGTCACAGTGATGCTTTGATAGCACAATACTGCTGTGAGATCATAATGAGGATGTGATGTCACAGTGCAGCTGTGAGGTCAGTGGTTAGGATGTGCTTTCAGAAGTGAGACTGATGTGAGAGAAGCAGCTAAGATGTTGCATTTACAATGTGATATAACTGGTGAGGCTGTGATGCCACTGTGAGGTTATGAGGACGCCATGAGGCTAAAGTGTCACTGGGGAGGCTGTAATATCATGGTTACCCAGCCGTATCAGTGGAGAGGCTGTGATGTCAGTGAGGCTGTGATGGCATTGTCAGGTTGTAATGTCACAGTAAGGCTGTAGGAAAGTGTGGTTATAATGTCACAGTGAGGCTCTGATGATAGTGATTTTGTGATATCACAGGAGAGGTTTTGATTGCACAGTGAGTCTGTGAAATTAGTGATTAGGCTGTCACAATGAGGCTGTGATGTCACTGGTGATGGTGTCATATCACAATAAGGCTGGAATGTCAGTGGTGATAAAGATGTCATAGCGGGTCTATGGTATCACTGGTGAGGATATGATGTCAGTGGTGAACCTATTAAGTAACAATGGCCCTGGTGAGGCTGTGATGTCAAAGGCTGTGTTGTCACTGGTGTGGCAGTGATATCAGGGTTCTGACTAATGTCACAATGGCGATGTTGATGTCACAGGTGAGGTTGTGCTGTCACTGGTGAGACTGTGATGTCACAGAGAGGCTTTGATGTCAGTGGTAAGACTGATGCCACAATGAGGCTATGATGTAAGAGATGAGCCTGTGATGTTAGTGGGCAGTTTGTGAGTTCATTGTTAGGCTGTGATGCCACTGTGAGACTTTGATGTCAGTGTGTTGCTGTGGTGTCACCGTGAGCCCATGATGTCACAGGCAGGTGGTGATGTCAAGGTGGAGTCTATGGGGTCATAATGAGATTGTGATGTTGGTGGCAATGTTGATGTCTTAGTGAGGCTATGATATCAGTGGTGATGCTCTGATGTCACATTGAGGCTGTGGTTTCACAGTGAGGCTATATCAGACATGTATATGTGAAGTCACCATGAGGCTATATGTCAGTGCAAAGTTGATATCACAGGGAGTTTGTGATGTCACAGTGAGGGTTTGATGGCACTGTTAGGATGTAATGAAACAGTGAGGCTGTGAGCACAAAGTGTGACTATGATGTTATACTGTGGCTCTGATGACACAGTGGTGTTGTGATGTCACTGGAGAGATTTTGATGGCACAGTGAGGCTGTGATGTAACTGAAGAGGCTGTGAGATCACTGATGAAGAGGCTTCGATGTCAGTGGTGATAATGATGTTATAGTGACTCTATAATGTCACTGGTGAGGCTCTGATGTCAGTAGTAAACCTATTACATAACAGTGACACTGGTGAGACTGTGATGTCAAAGGTTTTGTAGTCACTGGTGTGGCAGTGATGTCAGTGTTCTAATGTCAGTTTCAATGCTGATGTCACAGGTGAGGCTGTGTAGTCACTGATAAGGCCATGATGTCACACTGGGGCTGTGATGTAACTGTGAAGGATGTATGTCACTGTAGGCTATAATGTCAATGTGAGGTGATATCATTCTGGAAGCTGTGATGTCACAGTGTCAAGACTGATGCCACAATGAGGCTATGATATAACAGATGAGGCTGTGGTGCCAGTGAACATGTTGTGAATTCACTGTGAGTGAGACTCTGATTTCAGGGCTGATTCTATGAGATGTCAGAGAGGCTGTGATGTCAGGGGTGATGCTTGGATTTCACAGTAAGGTTAGGATGTTACTGGTGAGGCTGTGATGCCACAGTATGGTTGTGGTGTCACTGTTGAGGCTGTCATGTGACCGTGATCCTGAGATGTCAGTGATGATGCTGTGGGTGTCATAGCAAGGCTGGGCAGGATGTCCATGGTGTTACTGATGCTGTGATTTCAGAGGTTAGCCTGTTAAGTCACAGTGAGGCTGTGACGTCAGAAGTGAGGCTGATATCAGTGATGAGGCTGAGATATCACAGTGAGGCTGGGATGTTACTGGTAAGGCTGTGATGCAACAGTGAGGTTATGATGTCATAGTGAAATAGTGTCACTGGTAAGGCTGTAATATCATGGCGGGCCTGTCCCATCACTGGTGAGGCTGTGTTGACACTGTGAGGCTGTGCTTGCACAGTGTGGCTGTGATGTCACTGTGAGGTTGTGATGTCAGTAGTGACTGTGCTTTCACAGGGAGAATATGTCATTGGTGAGGCTT
This sequence comes from Typhlomys cinereus, assembly GCA_023101885.1. Lineage (NCBI taxonomy): Eukaryota > Metazoa > Chordata > Mammalia > Rodentia > Platacanthomyidae > Typhlomys > Typhlomys cinereus. The sequence continues at coordinate 3,669,462 of JALPQD010000204.1, read as the reverse complement.
ATATTGTCACTGTTGAGTCTCTAATGTTACAGTGAGTTTATTGTGTCAAACTGAGGTTGCAATGTCACAATGACACTATGATGTCAGAGGTGAAGCTTTATGTCAGTGTCATGCTTTGATGACACAATATGGTTGTGATGTCACTGTGAGGTTGTGATGTCAAAAGCGACACTGTGGTGTGAGGGAGGCTTTCATGTTTCAGAGAGCCTGTGAGGCCAGTGGTGAGGCTGTGGTGTCACAATTAGGCTAGGTAGGATGTCAGTGATAAGCATGTGATATTGCATTGAGGGTATGATTTCAGCAATGAGCCTGTGATGTCATAGTAATGCTGTGATGAAACAGTGAGACTATAACATCAGAGTAGATTCTCTGTTGTCACAGTTGGGCAATGATATCAGAGATGAGCGTGTTCTGTCATAGTGAGGCTGTTTTGTCACAGTGAGGCTATAAACTCAGAGATGAGACTGTGAAGTGACATTGAGGCTGTGCTGTCATAGTGAGGCTATGTCAGATGTGTGTATGTGATGTCACATTGAGGCTATTATGTTAGTGGCAAGCCTGATGTCACAGTGAGTTGCCTTTTTTTTTTTTTTTTTTTGTTCCACAATTCATTTATGGAAGTGGAGCAGGTGATTCATCAACAGAGTTTGAAATAAGGCTGGGATAGAGTTCTTGCTTTCCCGCCCAGGAGCCAGTTGTGAAATGGATGCTTGTAAGTTTCCTAAAATAGTCTTCTGCTGCTGGGCAAGCTGGCTCTGAAGCTGGAGGTTGGCATACATACATTCTAGGAGTCCTAGGCAATCCCTGGTCTTGCGACCAACTCCTGAAGGCAGCTTTGTTGTCTGTAAAGTGGCTGATAGGGGATTTGCTTGAAGATTTGTGTAACTGGGGGAGGGTTTTGCTGGGCAAAGATACACAGCATTACTTTCATCTTCGACTTTTCTGTTAGGAGGATGTCTAGTGTGCTGATCCATCTTTATACCAACATCCAGGGCCTGCGGCATTACTCCGAAGCCTCCACCCCAGCACCCACCCGGCAGAGCCACCCTATTTTTATTTATTTATTTATTTATTTATTTATTTATTTATTTATTTATTTATTTATTTATTACACACTCTGCACCAGCATGAGGGCGAAGGCAAGATTTGGCTGCAAACTAGTTTCACTCTGAGCTCCTTGGTACTGGCTGCAGCCAACATCATCCTCGCCTTCTGAAAACCTCCTTTCCTTCCTCTTAGCAAGAGTAAAGCAATACACCCTGAAGTTAAGCTGCGTACTAGAAGCCCAAATAAGGGGCTGTCCCAGCCATGCCCCACCCTGCTCTGCTGCCCTCGTTGTGCCCCTGGGGCCAGGGGTTTCCTTTGCCTTGGCAGTAAGTGTCCCCTCAGGAGCATAGTTGCTGCCTCCCTCCAAGAGGTCTGCTCTGAAGCCATGGAAACTTTCCTTAGAAAAATTGTTGTGTCTTCCAGAAACTGACAGGCAGTGCCCTGTTCGCGTGCCAGCAGGCGTGGGCAGGACGTCCTGGCCGGACCGTTCGCTGGTCCAGCTGCCTTGTCTACACGACCCTGTGCCGGAGGTTTGTGAGCAGGACACTTGGAGACGCTTCGTGTTCTGTGCCTCCGCACCCTGGCTGATGCACACTCTGCCCCAGGTGGGCCCCTGCCCAGCACCAGGCAGGGGTCTCTCAGACCTTCCCAGCCCTCCCGGTCTCGCTTAAGCCTCTCCCCAGAATCTCTTGCTTCTGGCACCCCATGTTTGCGGTGTTCTTTTTGTAAAGCCCTGTTTTTCTAGTGTTAGTGCTGACCTCTAAAACACTACAGGGGAACAGGTAAGAGCTGAGCAATTCTAACTCAGGACCACCTCTCATCTCTCCACCTTTGGCGACACTTGGGTCACCGCGCGGCTCCCCCAGGGAGTGAGCACAGACTCCCCCATTTGGATGATCGTACAGCCTGCCTTAACGACTCCAAGTATTTCGTGAGAATCTCATGTTTTTAACATCCTAACCCTGGCCAGGGTGGTCAGAGTCTCGACACGTTGCCTTTTGCGGCTTCATCTATCAGGGAAAGTTACCAACGACAGGAATGACAATCACGAAACTCGATGACAGTGAGAGCCATCGGAACGCATTTAAGATATCAGGAAGCATGATCGAGCAGATACTGGTGTCTTGCAACAGCCAGCAGGACCTGCATGAATGGGTGGACCACCCGCAGAAGCAGAGGAAGGTCACATCTGTCAGCAGTCCCACCATCAAGCCCCACTCAGTGCCCTCTCACACGCTCCCCTCCCACCCCATCACGCCATCCAGCAAGCACGGACAGCAAGCCTGTGGCGCTGGCGCCCACCTACCACACGCTCCCTCACCCCTCCCACCATGGCACCCCACACACCACCATCAGCTGGGCCCCCTGGAGCCTCCGAAGACCCCCAAGCCTTGGAGCCTGAGCTGCCTGCGGCTTGCACCTCCCCTCCGGCCCTCCGCTGCTCTCTGCTACAAAGAGGATCTTAGCAAGAGTCCCAAGACCATGAAAAAAGATGTCACAGTGAGGCTGTGAGGAAAAAGCGTGGCTATGATGTTACAGTGAGGCTCTTATGACATAGTGATGTTTCAATGTCATTGGAAACATTTTGATGGCACAGTAAGGCTTTGATGTCAGTGGTGAGGCTAATGTCACAATGAGGCTGCGATGTTACTGGTGAGGCTGTGATATCACAGTGAGATTGTGCTGTCACTGTTAAGGCTGTCATGTGATGGTGATTCTGAGATGTCAGTGATGAGGCTGTGATGTCATAGCAAGGCTAGGCAGGATGTCCCTGATGCTATGATTTCAGAGGTTAGCCTATTAAGTCACAGTGAGGCTGTGATGTCAGAAGTGAGGCTGTTATCAATGATGAGTGTGAGATATCACAGTGAGGCTGGGATGTTACTGGTGAGGCTGTGATACCACAGTGAGGTTATGATGTCATCATGAGGTTGTGGTGTCACTGGTGGGGCTGTAATATCATGGTGATCCTGTCCTATCAGTGCTGTCACAGTGAGGATGTGATGTCAGTGGCAATACTGATGTCATAATGAGATTATGGTATAACAGCCAAGCCTGTGGTGTCAGTGGGCAGGTTTAAAGGTCACGGTGAAGCTGTGCTATCACAATGAGGCTCTGATGTCAGGGCTGATTCTATGAGATGTCAGTGAAGCTGTGATGTCAAGGGTGATGCTTATATTTCACAGTGAGGTTAGGATGTCAGTGAATTGACTGTGCAGTCACACTGAGGCTGTGATGTCAGTGGTAAGATGGATGCCACCATAAGGCTATGATGTAACAATTGAGACTCTGGTGTCAGTCACAGTGATGTCACTGGTGAGACTGTCACATCACTGTGAGCCTGTGCTATATGTGGTGAGGCTGTGGTGTCCTAGTAAGGCTAGGTAGGATACCAATGGTGAGGCTGTGATGTCAAGTGTGACTGTGATGTCAGTATGAGAATGTGATGTCACAGTGAGGCTGTGATGTCTAGGAAGGCTGTAAGTTCAATGTGAGGATGTGATGCTACCATGAGGCTTTGATGTTCACCATGTGGCTGTGGTTTCACTGTGAGCCCATGATGTCAAAGGGAGAGAGTGATGCCAATGTACAGTCTGTGATGTCACAGTGAGACTGTGATGTTAGTGGCAAGGCAGATATCGCAGTGAGGCTGTGATGTCAGTAATGATGCTATGATGTCACATTGGAACTTTGATGTCACAGTGAGGCTATATCAGTGGTGTGTATGTGACAGACTATGACATCACAGTTCAGCTGAGATTTCAGTAGTCAGGCTGTGTGATGTCAGAAGTGAGGCTGATGTCAGTGATGAGGAGGAGATGTCATAGTGAGGCTGGAATGTTACTGGTGAGGCTGGATGCCACAGCGAGGCTGTCATGTGACCGTGAGCCTGAGATGTCAGTGATGAGGCTGTGGTGTCATAGCAAGGATAGGCAGGATGTTCATGGTATCAAGGATGCTATGAGGTCACTATGGAAGTTGGGTTATCAGTGTCAAGGCTGATTTCACCATGAGGCTATGATGTAACTTTCATTTTGTAATGTCAGAGTAAGCTCTGAGGACAAAGTGTGGCTATGATATCACAGTGAGGATCTGATGACACAGTATTGTTGTTTTGTCCCTGGAGAGGTTTGGATGGCACAGTGCGGCTTTGATGATAGTGGTGAGGCTGAGGTCACAATGAAGCTGTGATGTCACTGGTGAAAGTGTTATGTCACAATAAGCCTGGAATATCAGTGGTGAGGAAGATATCATAGTGAGTCTATGATGTCACTGGTGAGATTCTGATGTAAATGATGAACCTGTTACATGACTGTGACACTGGTGAGACTATGATGTTAAAGGCTGTGTAGTCACTGGTGTGGTAGTGATGAAGGTATTCTGGCTAATGTCAGATTTCATGCTGATGTCATTGCTCAGGCTGTGTTTTCACTGGTGAGACTCTAGTGTCACAGTGAGTTTATTGTGTGATACTGGGGCTGTGATGTCACAGTGAGGCTATTATGTCAGAGGTGCAGCTTTATCACAGCCTCACAGTGATAATGTATCATGTTTGTCACAATAAACTCACTGTGACATTAGAGCCTTACCAGTGACAATACAGTCTCACCAATGACATAGTCTCCCTGTGCAAGCACAGTCACTATTGACATCACAACCTCACTGTAACATCACAACCTCACTGTGCTGTCACAGCCACAATGTGCCAGTGCAGCCTAACAGGCCCACTGTGATATTACAGACTCACCATTGACACCATAGCCTCATGATGACATCATAACCTCACTCTGGCATCACAGCCACACACAACATCACAGCCTCATTGAGACATCACAGCCTCACAGTGACCTCATAGCCTGGCTGCTCACCCCACAGACTCACCTGTTACATCATAGCCTAATTGTAACATCAGTCTTGCCACTGACATCAGGGCCTCACTGTGACTTTACAGCCTCACCACCGATATGACAGGCTCACCTTATAATCACATCCTCACTAGGGACACCACAGCTTCATGGTGACATCATAAACCCACTGTGGCATCACAGCTTCGCAGGCAACATCACAGCCTCACTGTGACATCACAGTCTCACAGTGACCTCACAACATCCCCACTGATACCACGGGTTCCCTTGTTACATAAGAGCCTCATTGTGACATCAGTCTTGCAACTGACATCACTGTGACATTACTGTTTCTTTTTTTTTTTTTTTTACTATATCATTACAAATTTTATTGAGAAATCATTGTGGTTTTTTTAGCCCAATTATGAACTGATTTAGTCAATCAACTGCAACACGTTCTAGCAGACATTCGGTAAAAATAGCATCCTCGGAATCTCTGGATCTTTCTCTCGACGGTCTCCTGACACGCTAAGTCCTTCACCACCACCACCAGGGTCTGCGGATCAAGAGCGCTGCAGAGACCTGGACCTCGATCTGTGCTTCCTGCGCTGTAGCTGCTGCAGCTGACTGGAGATGGGCTTGAGATGCATGAAGCTGCAGAAGCCTGCTCCTGTGCACTCTGGGGGTTCTACTGGCCCCACCAGACTTCCCTAAGTCAGCTCAGGGGACAGCTCTACAAAGATCGGCTGCCCATTAAATCAAGTTGTTCAAGTCAACCACAGCCTTTTCTGCATCCTCTTCACCGCAAAACTTGATGTACTGCGTTTCCCACGAGGCGATGGCCTAAATTGTCACAGACGTTCATCTCCTTGACCTCCCGCACTTGTCTTCCATCTCCACAAAGCTCCTGCATCTCTGCATCGCACCGTGTGAGCCGTCAGCGGCCAGCGCACTGTTTGGGGGGTTACAAGAGATGTTTTTCATCAAGAAAGTCTGGCTAAAGGTCGGTCAATTATGCAACTGAGAACATCTGCCTCCAGGGCGACATGTTCCAATTGTGAAATAAAACGAACACTTGACTTTGTCTTTCTTGGTGCAGAAGATGGACGCCAAGTACTGGGCCGTTTTTACCGGCCACGGCCCACACAGCTGCCAATGCTACAGCTGTTTCTGTCTGGCATTTCCGGGTGGGATCTGGGATCTGGGATCTGAACTCAGGTCTTCTTTTTGCTTTCAAGGCAGTAAAAATTTGGAATTTTTTAATAACATTTTTATTATTATTTCCGCTCATACAAACTTAATAGGTAGACCAGTTCCCTCCCCCCTCCTCCTCCCCCCGAACCCCCTGCTCTCCCTCCCTCCCTCCCCATCTCCCAGTACCTCTCCCCCCAATTCCCAGAGTCCTTTAGTGTATGCCTAACTCTCCTCTTGGTCCTCCTTTCTGATGACGTAAAAGGACCCAGTGGCATTTCCCTGAACCCTTTCTCGTGTTCCCCTTAAGCATAGGAACACTACTGTGGCCATCAATCCCTTGCCTCCAAGGATCTTGGTGCTTTTAGCCGATGTTAGACTTTGTGAGGTCAATAGTGTGACGGACATGGCGCAGGGCATGCAAAGTCCTATTATGATTGCTTCAGCCCTATCTAGTGTGGAGACTCTTCAAATCATTGCTCCCCCCATCCTTTTGCTCTTACAATCTTACCGCCCCCTCTTCCACAGATGTCCCTGAGCTTCAGGATGGGGAGAGATTAGGCTGGCTTAGTTCTATGTGGATGATATAGAGTCTCTGAAGTTCTGGATTGTGGTTTGTTGATTTTCTTTTGCAGTTTTCCTGCTCCTGCTATGTCGTTCACTCCATCCTGATGGGCACTGTATGTCACCCCCTGGTCAGAGACAAAAAACTGTTAAACTGGAGTCTTGTTATAATAGCACATTCAAGGATAGATGTAATAAAAGCAGGAAACCTCGGTGAGGGAGGGATCAGTCATCCATTTGCAAAATGATCTCTTTTCATCTGCCAGACTATATGCCCTCTCCTTCTGGTGAGATCATACCCCCTCAGTTGTACATGATCAGGAACGAATGTCTGTGAACTTAACCAGGTGTCACATTACTTACTTGCATTCCTTGGAGGTCGAGTTTCTCTGCTGTAACATGTTCCCCTCTCTCCTTGTGTCTGGTGTGGCTCTCCAACCCCATCCCTCCTGTTCACAATCCTTGCAATTACCATATTACATAGATTTACCCTTGAGTGTCTCAATGTGGGCTGGGTGAGTTTGGTACTAGGAGCCACCTATTAGGGAGTACATACGGACACTTAACTTTCTGGGATTGGGATACTTCACTTAATATAATTGTTTCTAATGACATCCATTTCCCAGCAAACTCCAGTAATTCATCATTTTTGATGGCTGAGTAGTACTCCATTGTATAGATGTACCACAGTTTCCTTATCCACTCGTCAACTGTTGGACATTTAGGTTGATTCCATGACTTTGCTATTGTAAACAGTGCTGCTATGAACATGGTCGTGCTGGTGCTATCGAGGCGAACCTCTGCTGCATGGGGGGTTATTCCCAAAAGTGGAATAGTAGGGTCATATGGCATTTCAATCTTTAATTTCTTTAAGAATCTCCACACAGCTCCCCAGAATGGCTGTATGAGTCTGCATTCCCACCAGCAATGTAGCAGGGTTCCCCTCTCTCCACATCCTCTCCAGCACTTGTTGTTGTTTGTATTGTGGATTTTTGCCATCCTCACCGGGGTGAGATGATATCTCAGGGAAGTTTTGATTTGCATTTCCCTGATAGCTAAAGAAGTGGAGCATTTTTTAAGATATTTGTTAGACATTTTAATTTCATCTCTGGTAAAATTTCTTTTAAGTTCCAGGGCCCATTTTTTAATTGGGCCATTGGTTTCCTTGGTGTTTAGTTTTCTAAGTTCTTTGTGCACTCTGGACAGTAGAGCTCTATCAGATATGTGGTTAGTGAAGATTTTCTCCCATTCTGTGGGTTGCCTTTGAGCTCGTGTGACAATCTCTTTATCTGAACAAAAGCTCTTTAATTTAGCAAGATCCCAACTGTTGAGAGTTGGTAGCAGTGACTGTGCCATTGGATGTCTGTTTAGGAAATGTTGGCCTAGCCCAATCAGCTCAAGGGAGTTCCCTATCCGTTCAGTTATGATTTTTATAGTCTCTGGCCTGATATCAAGGTCCTTGATCCATTTGGAATTAAGTCTTGTACATGGTGACAAGTACGGGTCCAGCTTTGATCTTCTGCATGTGGAGATCCAGTTTTGCCAGCACCATTTGTTGAAGATGCTGTTCTTTTTCCATTGGATTCTTTGGGCCCCTTTGTCAAAGATCAAATGGCTGTATTTTGTGGGCTTATATCTGGGTCCTCAACCTTATCCATTGGTCTGTGTGTCTATTTTGGAGCCAGTACCAGGCTGTTTTTATAACTATGGATTTGTAGTATAAACTAAGGTTCGGTATGGTAATACCTCCAGCAGTGTTTTTGTTACTCAGGATTGTCTTTGCTATTCTGGGTCTTTTGTGCCTCCATATGAATTTGGAGATTAATTGGTCCACTTTCTTAAAGAATTACTTTGAGATTTTAATTGGTATAGCATTGAATTTGTATATTGCCTTAGGTAGGATGGTCATTTTTACGATTTTGATTCTGCCAATCCAGGAGCATGGGAGGTCTTTCCACCTTCTGATGTCTTCAGCAATTTTTTTTTAGGGTTTTAAAGTTTTCATTGTAAAGGTCTTTTACCTCCTTGGTTAGGTTTATACCAAGGTATTTCATTTTTTTAGGGGCTACAGTAAATGGGATTGTTTCTCTCAAGGCTTTTTCACTTCTTTCATTCTGGGCATATAGGAAGGCCTCTGATTTTTGCACATTTATTTTGTATCCTGCCACCCTGCTGAACTTCTCAATTAGTTCCAGGAGCTTCCTGGTGGAGTTTTTGGGATCCCTCAGGTATAAGATCATGTCATCTGCAAATAGGGATAGCTTGACTTCTTCCTTGCCGATTTGAATCCCTTTTATGTCCCTTTCTTGTCTTATGGCTTCAGCTAAGACTTCAAGTACAATATTGAATAGAAGTGGTGAGAGTGGACAGCCTTGTCTAGTTCCTGATCGAAGTGGGAATGCTTCCAATTGTTCCCCATTGAGCATAATCCTTGCTGTGGGCTTGTTGTATACAGCTTTTATTATATTGATAAAGGTTCCTTCCATTCCTACTGTCTCTAGCGTTTTGATCATAAAAGGCTGTTGGATCTTGTCAAAGGCTTTTTCTGCGTCTATCGAGAGTATCATGTGGTCTTGGACTTTGGACTGGTTTACATGATGAATTACATTTATTGATTTTCGTATGTTGAACCAACCTTGCGTGCCGGGGATGAAGCCTACTTGGTCCCTGTGAATGATCTTTTTGATATGTTTTTGAATCCGATTTGCTAAGACTTTGTTGAGAATCTTTGCGTCTGTGTTCATCAGGGAGATCGGCCTATAGTTTTCTTTTTTAAGTGAATCTTTATTAGGTTTTGGGATTAAGACGATATTAGCTTCATAGAAGGAATTTGGTAGTGTTCCTTCCTTTGCTATTTGATGGAACAGTTTAAGGAGTATTGGTGTTATTGACTCCTTAAATGTCTGGTAGAATTCTGTGCTGAATCCATCTGGTCCAGGACATTTTTTGGTGGGAAGATTCGAGATTACTTCTTCAATTTCCTTATATGTTATAGGGCCATTTAAGTAATTCACAACTTCCTGATCCAATTTAGGTAAGATGTGTTTACTTAGAAATTCATCCATCTCTTCTGTGTTGTCAAACTTCACTGAGTATAAGTTTTTGAAATATGATGTTATAATTCTCTGGATTTCTTGGGTATCAGTAGTGATTACTCCATGTTCATTTCTAATTTTGTTAATTTGGGTTTTCTCTCACTTGCTTTTGGTTAATTTAGCTAGGGGTGTATCTATCTTATTGATTTTTTCAAAGAACCAGCTTTTTGACTGGTTGATATTTTCTATCGTTTTCTTAGTCTCGATTTCAGATATTTCTCCCCTTATTTTGCTAATCTCCTCTCTTCTACTACTTTTGGGATCAGATTGCTCAAGTTTCTCTAAAGCCTTAAGCTGCATCGTTAAGTTATTTATTTCTGATGTTTCCATTTTTTTGATGTAGGCATTAAGAGCTATGAACTTACCTCTTAGGACAGCTTTCATTGTGTCCCAGAGATTTTGGTAAGTTGTATTTTCGTTATTGTTCACTTTCAGGAAATCTTGAATTTCCTTTTTAATTTCTTCCTGAATCCAGTTCTCATTCAGCATCATAGTGTTAAGTTTCCAGTAGTTAGTGTATTTTCTCTTGTTTGTTGTGTTGTGGATGTCCAGCTTTAGGCCGTGGTGGTCTGATAGGGCACAGGTTAGAATTTCAACTTTTTTGTATATGTGTAGATTCGTTTTGTGGCCCAATATGTGATCTATTTTGGAGAAAGTTCCATGTGCTGCTGAGAAAAATGTGATTCTTTTGTGCGTGGGTGAAAAGTTCGATAGAGATCTGTAAGGTCCATTTCTTTAAGGGTTTGATTAAGTTCTCTGTTAAGCTTTTGACCTGTTGATCTATCCCATGTTGAGAGGGCGGTGTTGAAGTCCCTAAGAATTATCGTTTGGGGGTTGATATCTTGCTTTAGGCGCTGTAGGGTTTTCTTAATGAATGTGGAGGGGCCCGTGTTGGTGCATAAATGTTCAGGATTGTGAAGTCTTCCTGGTGAATTGTACCTGTGACTAAAATGTAGTATTCATCTGTGCTCTTATGATTTTCTTTGGTTTGAAGTCCACTTTGTCTGAAAGCATAATTGCTACCCCTGCTTGTTTCCTGGTTCCATTAGCTTGTAAGATTTTGAACCCCAAAAAGATAGGATGTGCCTATCTTTTGTGGTGAGATGAGTTTCCTGAAGGCAGCAGATTGTTGGATTGTGGTTTTTAATCCAAGTGTGTAATCTATGTCTCTTAATCGGTGAATTAATACCATTGACATTTAATGTTATAATGGAGAAATTATTTCTAATTCTGGACATTTTTTATGTTTAGTAGATTTTGTAAGCATTTTATTTGATATTTATGTTTCGGTGGTATTATACTTGCCTTCTGTTCTCCTGGATACGCTTGTTCTTTTCTTCAAGCTTGAGTATCAGTTCTAGGATTTTTTGAAGGCCTGGTTTGGTAGACCTGTATCCCTCCAAGTTGTCTTTGTGCTGGAAAACTTTGCTTTCTCCCTCAATCATGACAGATAGTTTTGCCGGGTATATCAGTCTGGGTTGGCATTTTTGCTCATTTAATACTTGAAGTATGTCTCTCCAAGCTCTTCTTGCTTTTACTGTTTCCATTGAGTAGTCATTTGTTATTCTAATAGGTTTACCTTTAAAAGTGAGTTGCTTTTTATCTCTTGAAGCTCTCAGCACCTTTTCTTTGTCTTGAATGTGGAGTGTTTTGACTATTATTTGCCGTGGCGATTTTCTATTTTGATCCTATTTGTTTGGAGAGCGAAATGCCTCTTGTATTTGGATAGGCCTCTCATTCTTTAATTGTGGGAAGTTTTCATTTATGATGAATTGAAATATTTCCTCAGGTGTGGTATTTTGGGATTCTTGTTCTGGTATTCCATGAATGCGCATGTTAGGCTTCTTCAGGGTGTCCCATATCTCTTGAATGTTCCTCTCAAGTATCTTTTTGGCTTTAACAATCTCTTCCATTGAGCTGGTTAATTCTCCCACTTTGTCTTCAAGATCTGAAATTCTATTTTCTGCCTCATTTGTTCTGCTGATAAGACTCTCTGTTGAGTTTTGGGTTGAAGATAACTTGTCTTTTAGTTCAATTTTAAACTCTGCCTGAGACTGTTTTAATTGCTCCATACCTATTTTTGTTTCTTGATCTGTTTTTCTCAACTCCTCCAAGTGCCTGTTGTGTTCCTGTTCAAAGTGGTTGATTCGGTTGTTTAACTCTTCTCGGATTTCCTCTTTCATAGTATTAATCATGGTAAGGATCATACTCTGAAAGTCGTTATGTTGGGTTTGGCTTTCATTGGTATTTTCTGTGGATTTGTTCTGTTCGGAATCCCTCATTATGGGATTGATTCTTTCGGCAGGAGATTGGTCTTCTTGGGTTTTGTTTCTCGTGGATCTGCACTTTGACTTGTACATTGTTGTTTTGTTTTTAGGACCTTTCAGTTTCTGTTTTTCACTGAATCCACGTAGTTAGTATTGCTACGCTTGCCAGTTATTACTAGTGCTTGCCTTGGATTGGGTATGTCTGTGTATTGTTAGTATTATATCCTAGATGAGGCTACTAGGCTGTTAGTACGTCAGTTAAGTCAGGTTACGTTACCAGGGGGTGAGTATTAGTTTGGTAGTGCACTTTTACGATTTAGTTTCTTGATGAAATGTGGGGGTGAGTTGTGTACTCCCTGGAGTTGTATGTTGTGGGGTGGCTGTATGAGAAAGTTGATCTACAGCATTGATACTTTAAAGGATCAGTAAGGTGAAAAGAAAAAGTTTACTTATCTTTGGGCTGGATGAGAAGAAACTCGCCCACGTGATATAATGATTGTAGTGGAGTCCAGATGTATGGCCTGTGCTCCCTTTGTTCCTTAGAATTTTGCTTGAGTTTCCTTTGGGCTCTATTGAATTCTGAGTAGCAGTGTGTCTTCCATGGACCACGTGCATAGGTCCCCGGTGGGCCAGAGAGGCAGAGGGTCTGATGTTGATGGCAGAGTTCTTCACCTGCGATCTGGGAAGGTGGGCGCGGAGAGGGGCGGGGCCCGGGGCAAAGCCGGCTGCGCAGTGTGGTGCTGCTGTGCGGGCGGCTCCCGGGTGGGGGGCGGGGTGGGGCTGGGCTGGGCTCTTTCGCTCCTTGGCTCAATGGCAGAATTCTTCACCTGGGATCCAGAGGGGTGGCTAGGCGCACGGGGCAGGAGGGTGCGAGGGGCTTGGGTCCGGGGCGGGGCCCAGGCTAAGCTGCAGTCGGCCTGGGTGCTCGCCGCTGGGATGCGTGGGGCTCGGGGTGGTTGGAGGCTGGGCTGGTCTCTCTCTCTCTCTCACTTACCTTGGGCGGCAGGCGGAGGGCGGCGGGAGACAGGCGGGGGTTGGGCGGCGTGGAGGGGGCTGGGGTCGTCCGGGCCAGGAGGCGCAGGCCAAGCCGCAGTCGGCCTGGGTGCTCGCCGCTGGCACCGACATTACTGTTTCTTGTGTGATACCATTTCATAGTGACATGACAGCCCACAGGGACATATAGCCATCATAGTGACATCACAGCCTCATCAGTGACAGACAGCCTCATCTGTGACATCAGCATCAGCATTGACATCAGACAGAATACTGACATCACTGTGACACAAGAGACCACACAACCTTTGACGTCTAAGCCTTACCAGTGTCACTGTCATGTAATCGCTTCATCACTGATATCATAGCCTCACCAGTGACATCATAGACTCATTATGAAATTCCAGCCTTATTGTGACATCACACCTCATTGTGATATCAGCCTCATCACTAACAGCACAGCCTTACTGTGCCACCCAAGCCTCTCCTGTGACATCACACCTTATTGTGACATCAGCCTCATCATTAACAGCACAGCCCGACTGTGCCACCCAAACCTCTCCAGTGACATCACAACATCCCTGTATTATCAGAGTCTCACTGTGGCATCATAGCCACACTGTGTCCTCACAGCTTCATTGGGACATTACAACCTGACAGTCACATAGCCTTACTGTGACATCACAGCCTCTATGTGACTTCACAGCATCACCACTGATATCATAGCCTCACTGTGACATCAACCTTGTTACTGACATCACAATCTTACTGTGACCTCACAGCCTGCCCACCAACACCACAGGCTTACATCATAGTCTCATTGGTTCATCAGTCTTACCAATGACATCACAGCCTCACTGTGATACCACAGACTCGTGGTGACCTCATTGTAACATCACAGCCTCACTTTGACATCACAGCCTCATAACTAGTATCCTACCTAGTCTTACCATGACACCACAGCCTCACCACAGATAGCACAGACTCCCATTGACATAACAGCCTCAGCAGTGACATCACAGCCTTTGTCATCATAAACAGTGACACTACAGTCTACTATGGTCCATCAATGCCTCATGTAATATCAATCTTCCCTCAGATATCATGGCCTCACAGTGACTTCAGAGCCTCACTGTGACATCACAACGTCATAGTGAGGTCACAGCCACACTGTGACATCACAGTCTCACCACTGATAGGATAGGCTCATTGTGTCATTAAAGCCAAACCAGTGACACCACAGTCTTGTGGTGACATCATAACCTCATTGTGGCATCACAGTCTCACTAGTAATATCACATCATCCATGAGACATCTCAGCCTTATCTCTCACATCAGTCTCACTTTTGAAATCACAGCCCAACCACAGACATCCCAGATGCACTGTGACATCACAACAATACTGTGACATCTCAGCCACAACATTAGCATCTAGCTAGCCATACTATGACACCACAGGCTCATCACAGTTAGCATAGGCTCACAGAGACCTGACAACCTCATCAGTGAAATCAAAGACATTGACATCATAAACAGTGACACCACAGGCTCACATGTTACGTTACTGCTTCATTGTGACATCAATCTTCCCACAGCTATCTCAGCCTCACTGTGACCTCACATTCTAACATGTTATATCATAGACTCACTTGTTACATCATAGCCTCATGGTGAAATCAGCCTTCCCACTGACAACATATCTTTCACAGTGACCTCAAAGCCTCACTGTGACATCACAACCTCTCTGTGATATCACCACCTCAGTGTGACATCAAAGCTTCACAGTGATATCACCTCCTCACTGTGGCATTAGAGCCTCATTTCTGACATCACAGCCTCACTGTCACATAACAGCCTCACCTCTGACATCAGAGACTGCCATACAGGCTAACCTCTGAAATCATAGAATCAGTGACACCATGGAGATTCTGACTAGCCTTGCTATGACACCACTCTCTCATCACTGACATTGCAGGCTTACCCTCACCTGACATGCTCAACAGTGACACCACAGCCTCACTGTGGCATCACAGCCTCACCAGTAACATGTAAACCTTACTGACATCTCAGCCTCCTCCCTGACATCAGCCTCAGTTCTGACATCATAGCATAACCACTAAAACCTCCAGTGAACTGTGATGTCATAGTGTATCACCACTGATATCATAGCCTCACTATGATATCACAACCTAATGGCAACATCATGACCTCACAGTGACATCACATCCTCATCTCTGACATCACAGTCTCGTAACATCACAGCTTCACCGTGATATAACAGCCTAACTTGTGACACAACAGCTTCATGGTGACATCATAAGCTCACTATGACATCAAAGCCTCATCAGTTATAACACATCGTCAATGTGACATATTAGCCCCATATCTCACATCAGTCTCACTTATGAAATCACAGCCTAACCACTGAACTAACAGATGCTCTGTGAAATCACAGCCTCACTGTGACATAGCCACACTGTGTCCTCACAGCCTCACTGTGACATTACAACCTGACAGTGACATCACAGCCTCACTGTGAAATCACAGCATCACTGACATTATAACTTCATTGTGACATCAGCCTTGCCAATGATATCACAGCCTCATTGTGACATCACAGCCTCACCTATGACATCACAGCCTCACTGTGACATAACAGGCTAACCTCTGAAGTCATAGCATCAGTGACACCACGGACAGCTGCCTAGCTTCGCTCTGACATCACAACCTCATCACTGACATCTCATGCTGATGGTCACATAACAGTCTCAACAGTGAAACCATAGCTTCGCTGTGGCAACAGAGCCTCACCAGTAATATCCCAGACACACTGTGATTATCCTCCTGTGACATCATAAGTAATATCCCAGAGTCACTGTGACTATCCTCCTGTGACATTATAACACACCTCTGACATAGCCTCAATGTGACACCATCCTTGCCACTGACATCACAGTCACTGTGACCTCACACCCTGAACCATGACATCACCAACTCCCTGAAACATCATGGGCTTATGGTGTCACCACAGTCACATGGTGACATCAAAGCCTTACAGTGGCATCACAGCCTCACCATGAGAAGCCAGCCTCATTGTGACATAATACCCTCATCACTCACACTACTTCATACTTTTATCACAATCTAATGAGTTAAATCACATCCTCAGTGTTATGACATAGTCTCACGGTGATATCACGGAATTACTGGTGACAACACAGCCTCACTCTGACATCAATGCCTCACCTTGAGATTACAGCCTCACTGTGATATGACAGCCTCACTATGTCATCACGTAATCTCTGAAATCATTGCACAAGCATGACATCACAGCATCAACAGTGACATTATAGCCTCACTGTTTCATCACAGCCTCACTATGACATCACAGGCTCATCTCTGAAATCTTAGCCTCAATGCGACATCACACCTTCATCATTTACACCCTACCTAGGCTCATTATGGCACGACAGACTCATCACTGATCTCTCCAGCTCACTGAAACATGACAGCCTCCCTCTGGCATCACAGCCTCACCAGTAATATTACAGCCTCACTGTGACATCTCAGCTTCATCACTGACATTAGCCTCACTTCTGACATCGCAGGCTAACCACTGAAATCTCAGCAGAACTTTGATGTCATAGTCTATCACCACTGATATGGCAGCCTCGCTGTGATATTGCAACTTTATGGTAACATCACAGCCTCACAGTAACTTCACAGCCTCTCCCATGACATCACCAACTCCATTTAACATCACAGACTCTCGGTGACACCACAGCCACATGGTGATATCAAAGTCTCACATTGGCATCACAGCCTCACAGTGACCTCACAGCCTACCCACTGACACTACAGGCACACCTGTTACATTATAGCCACATTGTGACATCAATCTTACCATTATAGATTCAGTATGACATCTTTCTCACCACTGACATTCCAGGCTTATTGTGACATCAAGCCTCAATATGACATCACCCTCACCATTGATATCACAGCCTAACTGTGCTATACAAATTTCTGTAAGGACACCATAATATCACTATGTAACCAGTGCCTCTCTGTTATATCATAGACACACTGAGCCCTCACAGACTCACTGAGACATCACAAACTCACTGTGACATAACAACTTCCTCAGTGACATCACAAACTCATAGTGACATAACAGCCATACCATGCAAAGCATCACTGTCATGTAAACATCCCCCCTGACATCTTAGCGTCACAGTGACATCACAGCCTCAGTTTGACACTATAAACTTACTGTGACATTAGAGCCTTACCAGTTACAATACAGCCTCATGAATGACATAGTCTTCCTGTGAAAGTTCAGTCAATACTGACATCACAACCTCACTGTGACATCACAATCTCACTGTGACATCACAGCCACACTGTGCTATCACAGCCTCACTGTGACATCACAGTCTCAATGCAGATATGACAGGCTCACTGTGATATTACAGCCTCATGAGGGACACCCACAGCCTCATGGTGACATCATAACTTCACTATGGCATCATAACTTCACCAGTTTTATCACATCATCAATGCGACATCTCATCCTCATCTCTCACATCAGTCTCACTTCTGAAATCACAGCCTAACCAATGACCTCACAGTGACACTGTAACTTCACATCTGCACTGTGGCATCACAGCCTCACTGTAACATCATAGCCTCACTACTGGAATCTTATCTAGCCTTAGTAGGACACAACAGCTTCAGCACAGAGAGCACAGGCTCCCAGTGATGTATCAGCCTTAGCAGTGACATCATAGCCCTTGTCATCCTAAACCATGACACTATATGCTCACAAGTTACATCACTTCCTCATTGTGATATCAGCCTTCCCATAGACATCATAGCCTCAGTGAACACACAGCCTCACTGCGACCTCACAGTCAAACTTGTTACAACAAAGACTCATCTGTTACTTCATTGCTTCACAGTGAAATCAACCTTGCCAATGACATCACACCTTCAACAGTGACGTCACAGCCTCACTGTGAAATCTCAACCTCTCTGTGATGTCACAGTCTCCTAGTGACATCACAGTTTCACAGTGCTATCACACCCTCATTGTAGCATTTTAGCTCATTTCTGACATTACAGACTCACTGTGTCATCACAGCTTCCAGAGTGTTATCATATCATGGTGACATAACAGCCCACAGTGACGTACCACCTTCACAGTGACATCACATCCTCAACATTACATCACAGCCTCGCCAATGATAGCACAGCCTCACCTGTGACATCAGAGTCACCACTGATATTAGTGAGAACACTTGCATCACTGCTACACCAGTAACAACACAGCCTTTGGCATCACAGCCTCACCAGTGTCACTGTCATGTAATAGGTTCACCAATGACATCACTGCCTCAACAGTAACATCATAAACTCATTATGACATCTTTCTCACTACTGACATTCCAGTCTTATTGTGACAACACACCTTCACCAGTAACATCACAGTCTCACTCTAACAACAGCCTCACCACTAATATCACAGCCTTACTGTGCCATCCAAACCTCTGTAGTGACATCACAACCTCAATGTGTCAGATCCCCACTGTGATGTCATAGCCCACCATGTCATCACAGCCTCACTGTGACATTACAACTTTACAGTGACATCACAGCCTCAATGTGAATCACAGCATTACCACTGACATCATAGCCTCACTGTGACATCACCCTTGCCACTGACATAACACACTGTGATAGACCAACTCTTTGTGACATCACAGGCTCACAGTGACACAACAGCCACATGGTGACATTAAAACCTCAAGATGGCATCACAGCCTTACCGTGACATGCTAGTCTCACTGCTATTGTACCCTCATCACTCACATCAGCCTCATTCCAATATTACAGCCTAACCACTGAAATCACATCTTCCACAATTTTCCAACACAGCGTCACAGTGACATCACAGTTTCATTGTGACATCACAGGCTCATTACTGATTGGACAGGCTCACCATGATATTAGAGCCTTATCAATGACACCACAGTCTCATTGTGACATCATAGCCCCACTGTTGCATCACAATCTCACCAGTTATATCACATCCTCAATGCGACATCTCAGCTTCATCTCTCACATCAGTTGCACTGTGACATCAGAGCCTTGTGGTGACATCACAACCACACTGTGACATCACTTCCTCACCTCTGAATCTAACCTAGCCTTAACATGACACCACAGCCTCATCAGTGATAGCACAGGCTCACAGTTACATCATAGCCTTTGACATCATAAACAGTTTCACCATAACCTCACGTTATGTCACTGCCTCATTGTGACATCACTCTTTCCACAGATATCACAGCATCATAGTGATCTTACAGCCTCTCTGTGACCTCACATTCTAACCTGTTATATCATAGTCTCACTTGTTACATCATAGCCTCATGGTGAAATTGGCCTCACACTGACATCATATCTTCCACAATGACCTCACAGCCTTATGCTGACATCACATCCTCTCCGTGATGTCATAGCCACAATGTGCTGAAACAGCCTCATTGTGACATCAGAGCCTCACCACTGTTAGGACAGGTTCACGTGATATTAGACTTTCCAGTGAAACCACAGTCTCATGACATCATAACCTCACTGTGGCTTCACAGTCTCATCAGTTATATGACATCATCAGTGCGAAACCTCAGCCTCATCACTCACATCAGTGTCACTTTTGAAATCACAGCCTAGATGCGCGATCCAGCCGGGCCTCACCGCCCGCTCTAGGACCCCAGGTCAGCCCACAGGGACCCGGCTCCGGCTCCCACCATCCACCCGGAGCCGCGCGCAGGGGCCGAGGGACGAGGAGAACCTCCCCCTGCGCCCGGGCCCCGCCCCAACTGCCCTCGGGTTAAATAGCTCCACGCCGACGCGCCCATCGTCCCTTTTCACCCCACCCCGCTCTGCCGGTCGGGACACGTGCGCGGTCCACCCGGGCCTCACCCCGCGCCCTAGGTAAGTCCCCGTTCCGGCCCCGCCCACCAGTACCCCAGGCCAAATAATTCAGTTTAGTGAAATTGAGAGATCTTAAGAGTTAAAATGACAATGCCAAAGTCAAAGTGCAAATCCATGAGAAGCAACACTCAAGTAAACAAATTTCCCACTGAAGAAATTAATCCCATAATGTTAGACTCCAACAAGAACAAACCCGCGGAAAAAGGCCAAGAAAGCCTGACCCAGGATAACGACTTTCAAAATATGATCATTACATGTTCAATACTATGAAAGAGGAAATCCGGGAAGAATTACATAATCGAATCAATCGCTTTGAAGAGGAACACAACAGACATCTGGAGGAGTTGAGAAAAACAGTGCAAGAAACAAAAAGTGGCATAGAGCAGTTAAAACAAACTCAAGCAGAGTTTAAAACTGAGCTAAAAGACAAGTTATCTTCAACCCAGAACGCCACAGAGAGTCTTATCAACAGAACTAATGAAGCAGAAAACAGAATTTCAGACCTTGAAGATAAAGTGGGAGTACTAACCAGCTCAATGGAAGAGGTTGTTAAAGCCAAAAAGATACTTGAGAGAAATATCCAAGAGATATGGGACACCCTGAAGAAGCCTAACATGCGTATTCATGGAATACCGGAGCAAGAATCTCAAAATACCAGCCCTGAGGAAATTTTTCAAACGATCATCAAGGAAAACTTTCCTCATCTAAAAAAAGAGAGGCCCATTCATATACAAGAGGCATTCCGCACCCCAAACAGATACGACCAAAATAGAAGCACACCGCGGCAAATAATAGTTAAAACACTCCACATTCAAGATAAAGAACTGGTGCTGAGAGCTTCAAGGGAGAAAAAACAAGTCACTTTTAAAGGCAAACCTATTAAAATAACAATGACTTCTCAGTCGAAACAGTAAAAGCAAGAAGAGCTTGGAGAGACATACTTCAAGTATTGAATGAGCAAAAATGTCAACCCAGGCTGATTTACCCTGCAAAACTTTCAGTCATGATCGAGGGAGAAAGAAAAATTTTCCAGCACAAAGACAACTTGAAGGGATACATGTCCACCAAACCAGGCCTTCAAAAACTGCTAGAACTGATACTCAAGCGTGAAGAAAAAAACAGGCATATCCAGGAGAACAGAAGGCAAATATAACACCATTAAAAGCGAAGCAATATACTTATAAAAGCTACTAAACATAATAAATGTCTGGAATTAACAATAGTTTCTCCATTATAACACTAAATGTTAATGGACTTAATTCACCGATCAAGAGACACAGATTACAAACTTGGATTAAAAATCACAATCCATCAATCTGTTGCCTGCAGGAAACCCATCTCACCACAAAAGATAGGCCCGCTCTAAAAATAAAAGGCTGGTCAACAATTCTACAAGCAAATGGAAGCAGAAAACAGGCAGGGGTAGCCATTATGCTATCAGACAAAGTGGATTTCAAACCAAAGAAAATTATAAGAGACACGGATGGATACTACATTTTAGTCACAGGTACAATTCACCAGGAAGACTTCACAATACTGAACATATATGCACCCAATACGGGCCCCTCCACATTCATTAAGAAAACCCTACAGCGTCTAAAGCAAGAAATCAACCCCCAAACGATAATTCTTGGGGACTTCAACACCGCCCTCTCTACATGGGATAGATCAACAGGTCAAAAGCTTAACAGAGACACTTTGGAACTTAATCAAACCCTGAAAGAAATGGACCTCACAGATCTCTATCGAACTTTTCACCCACGCACCAAAGAATACACATTTTCTCAGCAGCACACGGAACTTTCTCCAAAATAGATCACATATTGGGCCACAAAATGAATCTACACATATACAAGAAAGTTGAAATTCTAACCTGTGCCCTATCAGACCACCACGGCCTAAAGCTGGACATCCACAACACATCAAACAAGAGAAAATACACGAACTCCTGGAAACTTAACACTATGATGCTGAATGAGAACTGGATTCAGGAAGAAATTAAAAAGGAAATTCAAGATTTCCTGAAAGTGAATGATAACGAAAATTCAACTTACCAAAATCTCTGGGACACAATGAAAGCTGTTCTAAGAGGTAAGTTCATAGCTCTTAATGCCCACGTCAAAAAAATGGAAACATCAGAAATAAACAACTTAACAATGCAGCATAAAGCATTAGAGAAACTACAGCAATCTGATCCCAAAAGCAGTAGAAGAGAAGAGATTAGCAAAATAAGGGGAGAAATATCTGAAATCGAGACTAAGAAAACGATAGAAAAAATCAACCAATCAAAAAGCTGGTTCTTTGAAAAAATCAACAAGATTGATACACCCCTAGCTAAACTAACCAAAAGCAAGAGAGAGAAAACCCAAATTAACAAAATTAGAAATGAACATGGAGTTATCACTACTGATACCCAAGAAATCCAGAGAATTATAACATCATATTTCAAAAACTTATACTCTGTGAAGTTTGACAACACAAAAGAGATGGATGAATTTCTAAGTAAACACAACTTACCTAAATTGAATCAGGAAGTTGTGAATTATTTAAATAGTCCTATAACATATAAGGAAATTGAGGAAGTAATCTCGAATCTTCCCACCAAAAAATGTCCTGGACCAGATGGATTCAGCACAGAGTTCTACCAGACATTTAAGGAGTCAATAACACCAATACTCCTTAAACTGTTGCATCAAATAGCAAAGGAAGGAACACTACCAAATTCCTTCTATGAAGCTAATATCGTTTTAATCCCAAAACCTAATAAAGATTCACTTAAAAAAGAAAACTATAGGCCGATCTCCCTGATGAACACAGACGCAAAGATTCTCAACAAAGTCTTAGCAAATCATATTCAAAAACATATTAAAAAGATCATTCATGGGGACCAAGTAGGCTTCATCCCCGGCACGCAAGGTTGGTTCAACATACCCAAATCAATAAATGTAATTCATCATGTAAACCAGTCCAAAGTCCAAGACCACATGATACTCTCGATAGATGCAGAAAAAGCTTTTGACAAGATCCAACAGCCTTTTATGATCAAAACGCTAGGGACAGTAGGAATGGAAGGAACCTTTATCAATATAATAAAAGCTGTATACAACAAGCCCACAGCAAGGATTATGCTCAATGGGGAACAATTGGAAGCATTCCCACTTCGATCAGGAACTAGACAAGGCTGTCCACTCTCACCACTTCTTTTCAATATTGTACTTGAAGTCTTAGCTGAAGCCATAAGACAAGAAAGGGACATAAGAGGGATTCAAATCGGCAAATCCCTATTTGAAGATGACATGATCTTATACCTGAGAGATCCCAAAAACTCCACCAGGAAGCTCCTGGAACTAATTGAGAAGTTCAGCAGGGTGGCAGGATACAAAATAAATGTGCAAAAATCAGAGGCCTTCCTATATGCCCAGAATGAAAGAAGTGAAAAAGCCTTGAGGGAAACAATCCCATTTACTCTAGCCCCTAAAAAAATGAACTACCTTGGTATAAACCTAACTAAGGAGGTAAAAGACCTTTACAATGAAAACTTTAAAACCCTAAAGAAAGAAATTGCAGAAGCCACCAGCAGGTGGAAAGACCTCCCTTGTTCCTGGATTGGCAGAATCAACATTGTAAAAATGACCATCCTACCAAAGGCAATATACAGATTCAATGCTATACCAATCAAAATCCCAAAGCAATTCTTCAAAGAAGTTGACCAAACGATCTCAAAGTTCATATGGAGGCACAAAAGACCCAGGATAGCAATAACAATCCTGAGTAACAAAAACACAGCTGGAGGTATTACCATACCAAACCTAAGTCTATACTACAAATCCATAGTTATAAAGACAGCCTGGTACTGGCTCCAAAATAGACACACAGATCAATGGATAAGGATTGAAGACCCAGATATAAGCCCACAAAGTTACAGCCATTTGGTCTTTGACAAAGGGGCCCAAAGAATCTAATGGAAAAAGAACAGCATCTTCAACAAATGGTGCTGGCAAAACTGGATCTCCACATGCAGAAGATTAAAGCTGGACCCGTACTTGTCACCATGTACAAGACTTAATTCCAAATGGATCAAGGACCTTGATATCAGGCCAGAGACTTCAAAAACCATAGTTGAAAGGATAGGGAACTCCCTCGAGCTGATTGGGCTAGGCCAACACTTCCTAAACAGACATCCAATGGCACAGTCACTGCTACCAACTCTCAACAGTTGGGATCTTGTGAAATTAAAGAGCTTCTGTTCAAATAAAGAGATTGTCACACGAGCTCAAAGGCAACCCACAGAATGGGAGAAAATCTTCACTAACCACATATCTGACAGAGCTCTACTGTCCAGAGTGCACAAAGAACTTAGAAAATTAAACTCCAAGGAAAACAGTGGCCCAATTAAAAAATGGGCCCTGGAACTTCAAAGAAACTTTACCAGGGATGAAATTAAAATGTCTAACAATTATCTTAAAAAATGCTCCACTTCCTTCGCCATCAGGGAAATGCAAATCAAAACTTCCCTGAGATATCATCTCACCCCGGTCAGGATGGCAAAAATCCACAATACAAACAACGACAAATGCTGGAGAGGATGTGGAGAGAGGGGAACTTTCCTACATTGTTGGTGGGAATGCAGGCTCATACAGTCACTCTGGCGAGCCGTCTGGAGATTCTTAAAGAAATTAAAGATTGAAATGCCGTATGACCCTGCTATCCCACTTTTGGGAATAACCCCCCATGCAGCAGAGGTTTGCCTCGATAGCACAAGCTCGACCATGTTCATAGCAGCACTGTTTACAATAGCAAAGTCATGGAATCAACCTAAATGTCCAACAGTTGACGAGTGGATAAGGAAACTGTGGTACATCTATACAATGGAGTACTACTCAGCCATCAAAAATGATGAATTACTGGAATTTGCTGGGAAATGGATGTCATTAGAAAGAATTATATTAAGTGAAGTATCCCAAACCCAGAAAATTAAGCGCCGTATGTACTCCCTAATAGTTGGCTCCTAGTACCAAACTCACCCAGCCTACATTGAGACACTCAAAAGTAAACCTATGAAACACAGTAATTGCAAGGATTATGAACAAGAGAGATGGGTTAGGAGGGCCACACCAGAAACAAGGAGAGAGGAGACCATGTTACAGCAGAGAAAATAGGCCTCTATCAAGGTCTGCAAGTAAGTAATGAGAAACCTGGTTAAGTTCACAGACGTTCTTTCCTGATCTCACCAGAAGGGGAGGGCATATAGTCTAGCAGATAAAAAGTCATCATTTTGCAAATGGGTGATGGACCCCTCCCCACTGAGATTTCCTACTCTTATTACATCTACCCTTGAATGTGCTATTACAACAAGACTCCAGTTTAACAGCTTTTTGTCTCTGGCCAGGGGGTGACATACAGTGCCCAGCAGAATGGAGTGAAGGGAATTGCAGGAGCAGCAAAACTGCCAAAGAAAACCAACAAACCACAATCCAGAACTTCAGAGACTCTATATCAATCACATAGAACTAGGACAGCCTAATCTCTCCCCATCCTGGAGCTCAGGGACATTTGCGGAAGAGGCGGCGGTAAGATTGTAAGAGCAAAAGGATGGGAGGAGCAACGATTTGCAAGATTCTCAACAATAGTTGGGGCCAAAGCAATCATAATGGGACTTTGCATGCCCTGCGCAATGTCCAGCGCACTGTTGCCCTCATAAAGTCTAGCATCTGTTAAGGGCACCGAGACCCTGGAGGCAAGGGATTGACAGCCATAGTAGTGATCTTATGCTTAAGGGGAACAAGAGAAAGGGCTTATGGAAATGCCACTGGGTCCTTATATGTCAT
Source organism: Typhlomys cinereus (assembly GCA_023101885.1). Classification (NCBI taxonomy): domain Eukaryota; kingdom Metazoa; phylum Chordata; class Mammalia; order Rodentia; family Platacanthomyidae; genus Typhlomys; species Typhlomys cinereus. The sequence goes on along the minus strand of JALPQD010000204.1, from coordinate 3,643,633 downwards.
CGGAGAGGAGGACCCAGTGGAGAGTTAGGCGTACACAATAAAGGACTCTCTGGGAATTGGGGGGGAGGCACTGGGGGAAGGGGAGGAGGAGGAGGGGGGAGGGAGGGAAATGGTAAAAAATTTTGAAATGTATAATTAAATTTTTAATAAAAAAAAAGAAATCACAGCCTAATCACTGATCTCACAGCTATACTATGACATCATAGCCTCATTTTAACATCACAGCCTCCTTGTGACATCACATCCTCATGGTGACATCACAGCCACACAGTGACATTGCAGCCTCGCCACTGGTATCCTACCTAGCCTTTCTAAGACTCACAGCCTCACCACAGATAGCACAGGCTCATAGTGATATGACTGATCAGCAGTCACTTTAATATCATAAACACTGACACCAAAGCCTCACATGTTACATCACTGCCTCATGGTGATATCCAATCTTCCCACAGACATCACAGTCTCCCATTTATCTAACAGTCTCACTGTGATCTTACATCATAGACTCACCTGTTACATCAAAGCCTCATGGTGAAATCAGCCTGGCATCACATCTTTTACAATAAATTGCTAGCTTCACTATGACATCACAACTTCTCTGTAATGTCACAGACTTATGTCATCACAGCTTCACAGTGATAGCTCAGCTGCACTGTGGCATTATAGCCTCATTTCTGACATCAGTGCCTCATTGTGACATCACAGCACTCCACTGACATCACAGCCTCAATGTGACATCACAGCCTCATCTCTGAAATGATAGCATCAGTGAAACCACCGACATTCTGCATAGGCTCACTATGACACTACAGCCTCATCACTGACATCTGTCTCACAGTCACATGAGTGCATCATCAATGACACCACAGCCTCACTGTTGAATCACAGCCTCACCACTAACATCTCAGCCTCACTCTGACGTCTCATCCTCATCAATGACATCAGCCTCACTTCTGACATCACTGAAATCACAGCCAAACTATGATGTCAAAGTCTTTCACCACTGATATCCAGCCTCACTGTGATATCACAAACTCATAGTAACATCTCCATCTCACAGTAACATCACAGCCTCTCCTTTGTGAAAGCACATTCAATATTGACATCACAACCTCACTATGACTTCACAGCTACACTGTGACAGCACAGCCTCACTGTGACATCACAGTCTCACCACAGATAGGCTCACCTAGATATTAAAATCTCACCAGTGACACCACAGTCTCATAGTGACATCATATCCTCACTGTGGCCTTACAGCTTCACCAGTTATATCACATCATCAATGTGACATCTCAGTCTCATCTCTCACATCAGACTCACTTCTGGAAACACAACCTAAACACTGTCCTCACAGTACACTATGATGTCATATCCTCACTGTCATATTATAGCCATACTGTGTCCTCACAGACTCACTGTGACATTCCAACCTGACAGTGACATCACAGCCTCACAGTGACATCACAAACTGTGTACATCAGCCTTGCTACTGACAACAGCCTCATGGTGACATAACATACATACCTCTGACATAGCCTCACCTTGACATCACAGTCTCACTGTGACCTTACAGTCTCCACCATGACATCACAAACTCCCTCTGACATCACGGGCTCAAGATGAAACCATAGCCACATGGTAACATTAATGCCTCATCAGTGTCATTCCAACCTTACTGTGACACCATACTCTGATCACTCACATCAGCCTCACACTGATATCACAGCCTAACCACTGATATCAAATTGCCATTGTGATGTCATAGTCTCTCTCCACTGACAGCACAGCCTCACTGTGATATCACGGCATCACTGGTGATAACACAGCCTCGCTGTGACATTGTAGCCTAACCTCTGAGGTTATAGTGTGAATGGGATATCACAGCCTCACTATGACATCACAGGCTCATGTCTGAAATCATTGCCCAATTCTTTTTTCTTTTTAAATTTTTTTATTTATTCAATTGTGCGTGTGTGCGCGTGTGTGTAAGTATGTGTGTGTATGTGTGTAGAACCATGGGCAAATTCGGGAACCACCATGGACCGCCTCCACCTCCTCCTTGTTTGCTCTGCCCTGGGATTCACAGGCTCCGCCTACCAGGACCAGAAACGCAGGCCACCCCCACTCTGTCTGGCATCTATACGTGGGGTCTAGAATCCTAACTCAGGACCTTTCGCCTGCAAAGGAGAAGCTTAACCCCTGAGCCACCTCTCCAGCCCCATCATTGCCCAATTCTGACATCATAGTATCAACTCTGTTTCATCACAGCCTCACTTTGACATCACAGGCTCACCTGTGAAATAATAGCCTCAATGTGACATCACACCCTCATCACTGTCATCCTATATAGCCTCACTGTGACTATACAGACTCACTGTGACCTCACAGTCTAACCTGTTACATCATAGACTCACCTGTTACATTATAGCCTCATGGTGAAATCAGTCTTGCCACTGACATCACCTCTTCCACAGTGATATCACAGTGTCACTGTTACATCACATTTCTGTGGTGTCACAGTGTCATAGTGACATCACTGCCTCACAGTGATATCACAGCCTCATGTATCATTAAAGCCTCACTTCTGACATCACATCCTTACCATAGAAATCTCACCCTGTTTTCTCATACTTTATCACCACTGATGTTACAGCATCACTAAGATATCACGACCTCATCACTGACATCAGCCAAACTTCTGATATCATAGCCTAATCACTGAAATATCAGCTAAACTGTGATGCCATCATTTATCACCACTGATATACAGCCTCACTGTGATATCACAATTTCATGGTAACATCGCTACCTCTCCTGACATCACAGCCTCACTGTGACTGCACAGCCTCACCACTTACCTCCTAAACTCACTGTGAAATCCAAGCATCACCTCTGATGCAACAATCTCACTGATATCTCATAGAATTACCCCTGAAATCAAAGCCTCACGGAGACATCACAGCCTCACAGTGACCCCAAAACCTGCCCACTGACACCACAGGCTCACCTGTTACATCATGGCCTCATTGTGACATCAGTTGGGCCATTTACATCACAAACTCAATGAGACATCACTGCTTCCAGAGTGATATCTCCTCATGGTGATATGAAAGCCCACAGTGATAGGCAATCTTAACAGTGATAACACAGCTTCAGTGTGATATCAAGGCCTCACCAGTGACAGCACAGCCTCACTTGTAACATTAGCAGCACCCTGACATTGGTCAGAACACTGACATCACTGCCACACCAGTGACAACACAGCCTTTGGCATCACAGCCTCACCAGTGTCATTGTCATGTAATAGGTTCACAACTGACAACATAGCCTCACCAGAGACATCACAGACTCACTATGACATCTTTCTCACCACTGATATTCCAGCCTTATTGAGACATCACACCTTCACCAGTGACATCACAACCTCATTGTGACATTAGCCTCACCATTAATATCACAGCTGCACCTCTGAGTTTATAGCCTCACTGTGACATGATAGCCTCACTATGACATCACAGGGTCATCTCTGGAATAATTGCCCAATTGAGATATCACAGCATTGATTGACATTATAGCCTCACAGTGACCTCACAGCCTCACTATGACTTCACAGTCTAACCTGTTACATCAGAGTCTGATCTGTTACATCATAGCATCATGGTGAAATCAGCCTTGACACTGACATCACATCTTCCACAGTGATCTCACAGCCACACCATCAGGCTCACCATGATATCATAGCATTACCAGTGACACCACAGCCTCATGATGACATTATAACCTCACTGTGGCATCACAGCTTCACCAGCTATATCACATCGTCAATGCGACATCTCAGCCTAATCTCTCACATCAGTCTCACTTCTAAAATCACACCTAGCCACTGATATCACAGCCTCATGTGATATCACACCCTCTTTGTGATGTCACAGCCTCACAGTGACATCTCCACTCACAATGACATCACAGACTCAGTGTGATTGCACAGTCTCACCACTAACATTCTAACCTCACTGTGAAATCCTAGCATCACCTCTGACATCATAGCCTTACTGACATTTCATAGAATTAGCCCTGACATCAGAGACACACTGCAGCATCATAGCCTCACAGTTATCTCAAAACCTGCCCAATGACACCTCAGGCTCTCCTGTTACATCATAGCCTCATTGTGACATCAGTCTTGCCACTGACATCACAGCCTCCCTGTGACACCAGTGTCACTATTGACATCAGAATCTCACAGTGACATCACAGTATCATTGTGACATTACAGCCAATCTGTGCAATCAATGCATCACTGTGACATAAAGCTTTACCTTTGACATAAACTCATTATGGCACCACGGCCTCACCACAGATAGCACAGGCTGACAGTGATGTGACAGTGTCAGAAATGACATCGTAGATTTTGACATCATAAACTATGACATCACTGCCTCACTTGTTGCATCACTGCCTCATTGTAGCATCCATCTTCCCACAGATATCAGAGCCACACTCTGACTACACAATCTCATTGTGACCTCAAAGTTTAACCTGTTACATCATAGACTCATCTATTACAGTATATCCTCATGGTGAAATCAGGCTTGCTACTTACATCACATCTTTCACAGTGACTTCACTGCTTCACCGTGACATCACAACCTCTCTGTGATGTCACAGCCTCATAGTGGCATCACAACTTCACAGTGATATCACAGCCTCACTTTGACATTATAGCCTCATTTCTGATATTACAGCCTCACTGTGACATAGCAGGCTATTCTATGAAAACATACCTTCAGTGACAGATATCCTGCTTAGCCTTGGTGTGATACCACAGCCTCATCACTGACATCTCAGGCTTATGGTCAGATGAGAGTTTCAATCATGACACCACAGTCTCACTGTGGCATCATAGCCTTACCAGTAACATCACGGCCTCAATGTGACATCTCAGCCTTACCAATGACATCAGCCTTACCTCTGACATCACATCTTAACCGCTGAAATCTCAGCTGAACTGTGATGTCATAATCTCATGATAATGTCACAGCCTCACAGTGATATCACAGCCTCTCCTCTGATGTCACAGTTTCAGTGTGACTGCACAGCCTCACCACTGACATCCTAACCTCACTGTGAAATCCAAGCATCGCTTTTGACATCACAGCCTCAGCTACATCTCACAGAATCAGCCCTGATATCAGAGCCTCACTGCAATATCACAGCCTCACAATGATGTCACATCCTGTCCATTGATACCACAGGCTCACTTGTTACTTTCTAGCCTCATTGTGAGATCAGACTTGCCACTGATATCACAGCTTCACTGTGACATCACAGCTTCCAGAGTGATGTCAACTCATGGAGACATGACAGCCCACAGTGAGATCACAGTCTCATTGTGACATCTGCATCGATACTGACATTAGTCAGAACACTGACATCACTGCCACACCAGTGACAACACAACCTTTGACATCATGGCCTCACCAGTGTCACTATCACATAGTAGGTTCATCACTGTCATTGTAGTCTCACCAGTGACAACATAGAATCACTATGACATCCTTCTTACTGCTGACATTCCAGACTTATTATGACATCACACCTTCGCTAGTGATATCACAGCCTCATTGTGACATCAGTCTCTCCACTTGTTTCCAAATCCCCACCAGGCCAGCCTGGGGAAAAAGGTGAAATGGCAGAGGCCTCATGGGCTTGAGGCAAATGGGTGAGCCAATGACGGGGTCACCACTTGGACCCTGGGATTCAGGTGAGAAGCAGCAGGCAGAGGAAGAATTGGCTGTAGATATAAGTCTAGTAGAGCCTTAAGGGCAGTCAGTGGGGTGCCTTCTGATGTGGCAGTAAATTACCCATTATGGAGAAGAAAGGTTCCCTAATAGAGCAGAGATGATTAGGAGGCAAGCAGACAAGGCAAAAAAATGCAGAAAATAGAAAGCAATGACTAGAACCAAGGTTAAAGTGAAAATAACTGCTAAAAGGATAGCCAACATGCAAGGAGAGACCTAGAGCAGGACATATGCAGAGGTGTTTTGGATTTAAGCATCTTGTGCTTAGTGAGGAACTTCAGGGTTTCGTTACTCCCCTGGGCCATATGGCACCCTAGGCAGGCCGATTCATTATAATTGAACTTGGGCTCTGAGTTCTGAGGGGATCAATTTCTCATGTGTGAACTCACCAGGAAAGGCCTTGATTTAGAGGAGCTCTCTGATTGTGGGGAAATCAAATGAGCAATTGAGTTCCTAACCTTAGAGCACCACGATGGATAAACAGAGAAAGGGGAAGAGGATAAGCCCACCTGCTCACCTTCAGGCACCAAAAGCACAGGAACACAAAATCAAAGGGGTCGCTCACTGAACTTTACTGGAGTGGGTGTCTCATCTACACTTAAGGAAGCATCACCACACATTGGGTGCCAATGTTTGCCAAATCCCCACTGGGCCAGTTGGAGCAAGAGGGGAAATAGCAGGGGTCTCATGGGCTTGAGGCGAATGGGTGAGCTGGCGACAAGATTCAGGGAGTCAGGCGAGAAACAGCACACAGAGGATGAGTTGGCTGCAGATTCAGCTTTATTCAGGAAGTGTTTGGGCTTACATAGGGTCAATGGTCCAATCAGGTATGGCCACCTCTCTGCTCAGGGGGAGAAGGAGAGCAGCCACCAATCATTTAACTGTTTATTAGGTATCCAGATTAGATGACCGCTTCCCATTGGTTGTTCATCCTTCCTTCCCACTGGTTGTTCATCCCTCTATCCCATTGGTTGTTCATCCCTCCACCTGAATGGTTTCTCTATTGGGACATGTTTGGAGCATGTCCAAACTTGTTCAGACTTGTCAGTAGTCTGACCTCCTAGATTCAGGAAACTGGGCTAGGGCCTCCCTGAATCGATAGTGCCACAACCACTAAAATCACAGCCTTACTGTGACATCACAACATCACTGTGTCATTATAGCCACAATGTGTCCTCAGAGCCTCACTGTGACATTACAACCTGACAGAGATATCACAGACTCACTGTGCGATCACAAACTCACTGTGACATCAGTCTTGCCACTGACATAATAGCCTCATGGAGACATAACAAACACACCTTGTACAGCCTCACTGTGACATCACAGCCTCAATGTGATGTCACAGCTGTGATGTCACAGCATCACCACAGAACTCATAGCCTCACTGTGACATCAGCCTTGCCACTGACATCACAGCCTCACTATGACCTCACAGCCTCCACCATGATATTACCAAATCCCTGTGACATCATGGGCTCAGGTGACACCACAGACGAATGGAAACATCAAAGCCTCACAGTGGCATTACCGCCACACCAGTAACATCCCATGCTCACTGAGACATCTCAGCCTCAACACTCACATCAGCCTCACTTCTGACATCATAGTGTAACCACTGAAATCTCAGCTGACATATGATGTCATAATCTTTTACCACTAATATCACAGCCTCACTATAATATCACAACCTCAGGGTAACATTACCACCTCACAGTGACATCAAAGGTTCTCTTCTGAAATCACATCCTTAGTGTGACTGCAGTCTCACCACTGATGTCCTAATTTCACTGTGAAATTGAAGCATCACCCCTGACATCACAGTTTCTCAAACATCTTATAGAATCAGTCCTGACATCAGAGCCTCACTGCAACATCATAGCCTTTCAGTAACCTGACAGCCTGCCCACTGACATCACAGGCTCACCTGTTACAACATAGCCTCATTGTGGCATCAGTCTTGCCACTGACATCATAGTCTCACTGTGACAACACAGCTTCCAGAGTGATATCACCACATGGTGACAGGATAGCCCACAGTGACATACAACCTTCAGAGTGACATACAACCTTCACAGTGACATCACAACCTCACTGTGACATCACAGCCTCATGACTGGTATTCTACTTAGCCTTAAAAGGATATCACAGCCTCAAAAGAGATAAGCCTCAGCAGTGACAAAATAGCCTTTGATATCATAAACAGTGACACCACAGCCTCACATGCTACATCACTGCCTCATTGTGACATCAATCATCCCTCAGATGTCACAACCTCTGTGTCGTTGACTTCGCCCCCAAGGATCTCCATGGGACTCCGAGACTGCAACATCTGGCGCCCCAACGTGGGATTTCCACGGTGACCCTTTCCTCCTCGCAGCACCAGTGTTGAGTACTGTGCCCCCTTCGGCAGTTTTTCGGTAAGTTGGCCCCTTTGTGTTTAATGTCTTTACCTTCGCCAAAGGTGAGCATGAAGGTCCCTTTCCTTCTTTATGTTTGTGTGTCCATGGATAGGGAGGTACACATTTTGGTTCTGGTTTGCCTGGTGTCTCCACATAAGGGTTGACCTCCCAGGAGACGGAACTCAGGAGTGGTCTCCCGATCGACCCTCCTGCTCCAAAGACATGGGCAACCTCCCCTCACACTGTAGGGAGTCCCAGATCTTAAATCTCTCCTAGAGACTAGAGCCTGGAAGTTAAGGCTGATGACCAAGAGGAATTCTGGAATGAGGCTGCAGTTTTAGCACCTTGGATCCCCCCAGAGAATAGGTGGGAACTGGACTATGGATGAGGATGCTTTTCCTTGCTAGATATTTTTTATAATTAAGCTAAACTGCCGGACTTAACTAATGTGAGGTCGTTTTAAATAAGGTTTTCCTAAATGTTAATCTTCCTTTGATAAAGCTTTCAAGGGTTATTTTAAGATAGTTGCTGGTAAATTGTACAGTTGCCAGAAAAATGTTGTTCATGTGCTTGTATGTTTGCATGTTCTGTTTTTACATGTGTGTCTTGTGTCTGTGGCCACTTCAATTTTTTTCATTTCTGTTGTGCGCTGATATAAAAATTTTGGCATGCCATTTTTAAATACATGTATGCATACTTAAAAATAAGAACAAATAATTTTGGTAGCATCTAAGGCCTTAACTAGTTATGTTTTATATCGATCACAATTGTTTTTCGGATAAATTGTAAGTTTCTTTCATGAAAAATTTTCTTGCTTGGTTTTGATCTTTAATGGGACTACAAATGAAAATGCCATTGTGTTCTTAAAGGTTTTTCCATGTGTTCCCAAAATAACAAAGCCACTATGATATTGCTTGATCGAACTTGCTCATTATTCTGACTTCTTTTATAGATTTTTATCCCATCAATCTAGCAACCAGGAAAATATAATTGTCTTCTAAAAAGTTCATTGGAATTTCTTCCTTCTCCTGGTATGTATGAGCTCCCTTTCTTGGGGACAAATCTGCTTTCTAATTACATGCTCCCATGTATATGCCTACTAAGGTGGAATTCAAGCCTGCACTTTAGTCAGATTCTCCATTTTTTTAAAAAAAAAAAAAGAAGGATAAATGCTGGACCCAGCATAATCTGTTTTCAGGAGATTCTAAGTGCATTTGGGTCAACTCAAGTTTATGTTTCCTTTTTCCTTGCAAGATTTTGACCTAAGTTACTTAGAGTTTCTCTGAGGATCCATCTGCCTAAGGGGATAGATAAATTACTAGCAGGCACGCCCACGCTGACAAACCTGAAATCCCCTTCCCCACAGGCAAAGAAAAAAAATGCTTTAAATGTGTCTTGAGCACTGCTCTTCCTGGCCTGTAAGAGGGAAGTCCAGGATGGCCATATGCCTCCTGCCTGCCAATATTAATGGCACCTGAACTGTTTCAAACTATCCTTTGAAATATCAAAATTAACAGGACTAAAGTTCAAATTATTACTGCTGTGTCCTTCAGCAAACAATTATGGGACAGGATACCTGCTTTCTTTTCATCAGTAAATTTGGTAATTTGGTTAACTGTTGGAGTTGCCCTTTTGAGGCTAATTGTCCTGTTTAGATGCAAATGGAAAGCAGTAAGGTCTCAGCATTTACAACACAAGCAAATCAATGCTGGCTTTTCATTTAGATCTGAGGAGTGGTCCTACCCTAAAGATAATGCTTAGAAACATGTAGAACTTTCCACGTGAGGAGAAAATGTCCCCCACATGTGTTATCTTAAAAAGACTTGTGTCATTTTGCTTTTCAAAACCCAAAAAGGAGGAGTAATTCAGATTGTTCTGTTCAGACAGTTCACATTGTTTTGGAAAGGTTTTAGAATGAGATCTTGGAGATTTACAATAGCCAGAGGAGAAAGGTCTCCAATATGTAAATTAAACAGTGTTTGGCTTTTAAACCTTGCAAATACACATTCTTTACTAACTCTTACTTATACCCACAGTAAGACTGCTAAGCTTATTTGGTTTATCCCTTATGCCTCCTCAGTTATAATGGTTTAATTCTTGTGTAGATCTTGGAGGCTCATTTTATCTGTTTTGTGTCTTTTAAAAGGATATGAAGTAATTAAGTCCTCTATGAAAGACCTTTAGACTATCCCAGCAGTTCATGGATGAGGACATAAGACCTCTCTCACTTTCATCACTCCAGCTCAGCAGGAAGTAGCCAGAGCGATCATTGCCCCTCTTCCCTTGAACAGTCTGGATCCTCAGAAAGTTAAGGGGTACAATAGGCAGGTCTAGAACAGTCCATGCTGGGACAGTCTCTAAGGTCTTTGAAGGTCTTTGACATCCTTGAAGGTCATCCCTGACTACTGGAATCCCCCTGAGGGAACACTCCTGTTGAGGAAGTGACTTGAGTCCTCTCAGATAAGATAGCCAACTTCCCCATGTAGGGATTATGGAGATGAGTTCTCCATAGCCAACAAATAACTTGATCTCTAGCATCACATGGGCCTAAGGGCAACTGAGTTGGGCCCAATGGGAGTTAACCAAAGAGAAAAAAGCCAGTTTCCCTGGGCTTGCTTAGGTGTACAGATATATCTTGCCCTGGCAGCCGTCTTTGGTTCCCTAGCCTCTCAGGGCCCTCTAGTGCTATAAGTCCATTTTTAGTTCCATGCCTGTTTCTTATGGATTTCACGTGCCCAATTATCATGTTAGTTAATAATTTTTTGAGGTAGTTCAAAAATTCTTAAAAGACAAATTTTTAAAGATAACCTACAGATATTAGGGACTTTCTTGTAACAGAAGTTAGAAGGTTAAAAACATTAATGGACAAGTAAAGGCTCTACTCAGTATTGGTAACTGCAAAGGTTTTATCTTTTAAAGATTACTTAGCTAAAGAGACATACAGGTATTCTCCTATGACCATGTGCTGCATGCTTATTCCATATATAATAGTGTCCTGGTTTCTACAAAATTTAAAAAGCTTTTATTACTTGTGTTGAAGATACAAAACTTGTGGTTGCTTAATGCTGAACTAGTTAAGTAAATTGAGAGCTACAATATCTTTGATTAAAAATGAAGAAGCATCAGGTTTTGTGCAAATGTTATTACCAATGTTTGGAATGTTTTTCCACAGTCTTAGAAAGCGTATTTCCCAAGGCAGTGATAATGAATATTGAATATCTTCACTTTCTATGCTATAGATATGATTTTGCTAGATGATTCAGTTACATACTAGACAATTTAAGTGGACCATGAAATACCTATTAATGCAGACTTGGGTATCAAGCAGTGTCCTGAGGTATTCTCTCAAGTTCTTCCATGTAAAGTAATTTTAGTACATTATAAGCTTAAATAAAAGTATGACTTGATTATTAAAACCTTTTATGCTAAGAAAATTCTTTAAAACATAATGATTGTAGTTAGAAAACTCTTTATGTTTTTTGTAAGCATGACAAATGGAAACAAAGTTCTGTCTTTAGAAACAGTGGTTTGTAGACATTAAAAACCTAATTTGCAAGTGTTATTCTGCATTAGTTTTTAATCTTCTTGTATAAAGTATTTCTTGTTACCTTGGTAAAAATATGATGAGCTGGCTTCATTTTCATGATTTTTAAGTGTGCCTAGATATCTTTTATGATTTGTAAGAGTACCTAAGGGTAGCAATACATGTGTTTATAAAACTGTCTTGTTTGTATATTTGCATTTCTGGACCACACTGTAGCTAATTATTTTCATTCAATCTTAAGATACTTAAAAAAAAAAAACAAAAAAACCCTTAGTTTTAATGTCTGTTATGGAGGAAGAAAACTGCTTTTTAATTAATTGTTATAGTGAATAAATTTGTGTTTTTAAGAAAAAACAAATGTGATTAACTGTAGCTTGAGCCTCATTATGTACTGCTTAATTATATTGGAGGAAAAATCTACCATAGATATTAGTTAATACTGATACAATATTAATTGATATATCATGATATAATTTATTTCTGTACAATTTTGATGTTTTGGGCTTATTCTGTGATTTATTAATTGCTTTTTTATAGAATTGTTATTACCACATATAAAATAATGTAGTAGAGATTGTGCAGACCTTAAAAATTAGGCTGTTATAAATAATAGTGGAATTAAAGAGTAATTTAAGACACTACAATAGGGACATATGAAATAGGAAAAGCTTTGAGTGAATTCTCATCATTAATGAGTATTTCTAGTTCTTTTCCAAAGAGAAAAAGTGTGATCTCTGTCATCTTAAACATTTTGATTTACTAGTTTTTGTTCATGTGACTTTAATGTTTTCAAGTCATTCCCAGCTTAAATCAACAGTTACAATATTGGTTCACAGAAGTGCCATGTGTTTATTCTCATGCGTGTGATGTACTGAAAAGTTTTTATCCTTTTTCTTGTCTATCGGATCTCCAATATTTCCAAGGCTCATGAACAACTTTCTCAGTACATCAAGGGCCTTGGTTTCAGGCCTTCCTTAATAACTCATTGACTTTGAATCAAAAGATAGAACATATTAACATGATGCATGTGGTTCCCCTGCTTATAGATACTGGGTTTGTAACCAGAATCTGGAACAACTTTAAAAGGCTGTTTGATCCCTCTTGGATTGTAATTTATGCTATCATAGGAGGAATTGTTCCTTTATTAATTATATTGCTGAAGTATTTCCTTCAGCACATCTCTCAGCAGCACTATATCAAGACCATGCTGCAGGCGCTTATGGCCCTTGAACATCCAACCCATGGCCTCCCCTAGAGACGTGGTTCAAGCTTGGATTGCAGAGATTTGTGAGGCCTTGGTCTAATCTATTACCCTCATATCCTGGCATGCCTTCCAGAGGAGAGGTCCTTCGAAGGCTGGCATCCAATGACAGGTAAGTGTCCACACGAGGGTGGTCTCCAACCTAAGACAGGCACTAGCCAATTATGCTGGACCCCCTCTGAGCCAAGGTCAACAAGGTCAGAGCAAAGAACTCTGGCTCCTGCTGGCTGTCAAAATAAATAAAAAGGATGGATATGTAGGAGGAATGGACCAGGCAGGCCTGTATTGTCTGTGTGGGCCTCATGCGCAAATACAACTTCCCCAAACTAGAACCTGCCGCTGTGCCTGAGCTGTGCCTGGTGCTGAAGTCAAACCGCCAGGCTGAGAGGACCAACCCGGACAGGACAACACAGCAAAAACCTCACGCTGGTACTTATGGGATGTTGGGTGGGATATATAGGCTGCCCCATACTTATAAACGAGCAAGCCTGCGAGCCTGCTGTTGCCACTTGCCTGACTTCCAGAGTCTGTGTCGTTGACTTTGCACCAGCTTATCCCCGCCCCCAAGGGTCTCCATGGGACCCCGAGACTACAACAAGTCTTGCCAGTGACATCACAGCCTCACTGTGGCATCACAGACTCACCACTGTATGAGACAGACTCACCATATCATGGTGACATCATAACTTCACTATAGCATCACAGCCTCATCAGTTATATCCATCATCAATTATGGCTTCTCAGCCTCATTTCTCAAATCGCATCTAACTTCTGAAATCACAGCCTAACTACTGACATCACAGTCTTCCTATGACATCACAGCCTCCCTGTGACATCACAGTTTCACGACTGGTATCCTACCTAGCCTTGCCATGACACCACAGCCTCACCACAAGTAACACAGGATCACACTGACATGACAGCCTCAGCAGTGACATCAGTCTTCGACATCATAAACAATTACACCATAGCCTCACATGTTACATCACTGCCTCACTGTGACATCAATCTTCCCACAGCTATCCCAGACTCACAGTGACTTAACAGCCTCACTGTGACCTCACAGTCTAAACTATTACATCATAGACTGACCTGTTACATCATAGCCTCATGGTGAAATCTGTCTTGCCACTGGCATCACATGTTTCACAATGAACTCACAGCCTTATTGTGACATCACAACTTTTGTGATGTTGCAGCCTCACAATGACATCATAGTTTCACAGTGATATCACAGCCTCACTGTGGCATTATGGCCTCATTTTTGACATCACAGCCTCACTGTAACATCACAGCCTCTCCTCTGACATCACAGCCTCACCTGTGACAAGCAGCCTTACTGTGATATAACAGGCTATCCTCTGAAATCATAGCATCAGTGACACCATGCACAACCTGCTTAGCCTCATTGTGATACCACAGCCTCATCATTGACATCAAAAGCTCATGGTCACATAACAGCTTCAATAGTGACACCATAGATTCACCAGCAACATCCCAGCCTCACTCTGACATATCTGCCTCATCACTGACATCAGCCTCACTTTTGACATCACAGCCAAGACACTGAAATTTTAGCCAAACTATGATGTCATAATCAATCACAACTGATATCACAGCCTCACTGTGATATCACAAACTCACGATAACATGACTGCCTCACAGTGTCTTCACACCTCTCCTCTGAGATCCCAGTGTCAGTGTGACTGCACAACCTTACCAACTGTGTCCTAAACTAACTGAAAATCCAAGCATCACCCCTGATATCACAGCCTCAATGACATCTCATGGAATCAGCCCTGACATCAGAGCCTCACTGCGACATCACAGCCTCACAGTGACCTCATAGCCTGCTCAAGAACACCAAAGGCTCATCTGTTACATCATAGCATCATTTTGACTTCAGTCTTGCCACTGACATCACAGCCTTATGGTGACATCACAACTTCCAGAGTGATATCACCTCACATTGACATGGAAGCTCACTGTGACATACAACCTTCACAGTGACATCCAGCCTCAGTATGACAAAATGGCCTCACCAGTGACAGCATAACCTCACCTGTGACATCAGCATCACCATTGACAGTAGTCAGAACACTGACATTACTACCATACCAGTGACAACACGGCATTTGACCTCACAGCCTCACAAGTGTCAATGCCACATAATAGGTTCATCACTGATATCATAGCCTCACCAGTGACATCATAGACTCACTATAACATCTTTGTCACCACTGACATTCCAGCCTTATTGTGACATCATACCTTCACCAGACACTTCACAGTCTCTTTGTAAAGTCACAGAACTACCACTGACATCATAGCCTCACTGTGACATCACTTTTGTCACAGACATCACAGTCTCATTGTGACTCTCAGCCTCTACCTTGACATCACTAAATCCCTGTGACATCACAGGCTCACGGTGACACTACAGCACACAGTGACATCAAAGCCTTATAGACTCCCCACTGACCTCACAGACTCACTGAAACTTGACAGCTTCCCTGTGACACCACAGGGTCACTATTGACATCACAACCTCACTGTGACATTAGACCTTCCCCTGTAACATAAAAACCTCTCAGTGACATCACAGTCTCATTGTGACATCAAAGCCATACCATGCCATCTAAACATCACTGTGACATAAAGCTTTACCTCTGAAGTCATGGCCTCACTGTGACAAAACAGACTCTGTTTTACACAATAAACTCACTGTGACATTAGAGCCTCACCAGTGAAAATACAGGCTCACCAGCGAAAATATAGTCTCCCTGTGAAATCACAGTCACTACTGACATCACAACCTCACTGTGATATGACAACCACACTGGGATATCACAGCCACGTTGTGTCCTTACAGCCTCACTGTGACATTGCCAACACAAGCTCTCTGTGACATCACAAACTAACTGTGACATCAGCATTGCCTCTGACATAATAGCCTCATGGTGACATCACATAAACTTCAAAGCACCACCACTGACATCATAGCTTCACAGTGACATCACAGCTTCCAGAGTGATATCATCTCACCATAACATGACAGCCCACAGTGACATACAACCTTCACAGTGACATCAAAGTGTCTCGGTTTCATCACAGCCTCTCGTCTGACATTACAGCCTCAGTGAGACTACACAGCTTCACCACTGCCATCCTAAACTCACTGTGAAATCTAAGCATCACCCTTGATGTCACAACCAAACTGACATCTCAGAATCAGCCCTGACATCAGACCTTTACTGCGATGTCACACTCACAGTGACCTCACAACCTGCCCCCTATCACCATAGGTTCACCTGTTGTATTATAGTCTCATTGTGATGTGAGTCTTGCCACTGATATCATAACCTCACTGTGACATCAGAACATCTCCAGTGACATCACAATATCACTGTGTCATCAGAGCCTCACTGTGACATCACAGCAACACTGTTTTCACAGTCTCACTGTGACATTGCATCTTGTCAGTGCCATCACAGCCTCACTGTGCAAACAAAACCACTCCAGTCACATCACAGCATCACTGTGTCATCAGACCCTCACTGTGATATCATAGCTACACTGTGTTCTCATAGCCTCACTGTAACATTACAACCTGACAGTGACATCACAGTGTCACTGTGGCATCACAAATGTACTGTGACATCAGCCTTGCCACTGACATAATAACCTCATAGTGACATCACATACACACTCTGATATAGCCTCACAGTGACCTCACAGCCACAATGTGACCTCACAGTCTAATCTGTTACATCATAGACTCAACAGTTATATCATAGCCTCATGGTGAAATCAGCCTCGCCACTGACATCACATGTTCCACATCACATGTCAGCCTTATGGTGAAATTACAAACTCTCTGTGATGTCACACGTCATAGACACAGCAAAGCTTCAGTGATATCACAGCCTCACTGTGGCATTATAGCGTCATTTCTGACATCACAGCCTCAATGTGACATCACAGTCTCACCTCTGATATCATAGCATCAATGATAACACGGACATCCTGATTAGCCTTCCTATGACACCACCGCCTCATCCCTGACATCTCAACTCACAGTCATGTGGCAGCCTCATCAGTGACACCACAGCCTCATTGTTGCATCCCAGCCTCACCAGTAAAATTCCAGCTTCACTGTGACATTTCAGCCTCATCGTTGACATCTGCCTCATTTCTGACATCACAGCCTAACCACTAAAATCTCAGCTGAACTGAGATGTCATAGTGTATCACCACTGATATCACAATCTCAAGTTAACATCAAAGTCCTACAGTGACATCACAGCCTATCCCATTACATCACCAACCCCCTGTCACATTACAGGCTCACTGTGACCCACAATCATATGGTGACATGAAAGCCTCAGAGTGGCATCACAGCCTCATAGTATCCTCACAGTCTACCCACTGAACCACAGGCTCACCTATTGCATCATACCCACATTTTGGCATCAATCTTACCACTGACATATCATCCTCACAAGTGACATCATAGCCTCAATGTGACATCAGCCTCACCACTGACCTCACAGCCTAACTCTGCCATCAAAGTCTCTCCAGTGACATCACATCACTATGTCTTCAGAACATCACTGTGACATAATAGACACACTGAGTCCTCACAGCCTAACTGTGACATCATAAACTCACTGTGACATCATAACTTCCCCAGTGACATCACAACATCACAGTGACCTCACAGACATACCATGCAATCAAAGCATCACTGTCATGTAAACATTCACATCTGACCTCATAACTTCTCACTGACATCACTGACCTCAGTTTGACACAATAAACTCACTGTGACATTAGAGCCTCTGCAGTCACAATACAGCCTCACGAATTTCTCCCTATGAAAGCTTATTCACTACTGATATTACAACCTCACTGTGACATCACAGCTTGACTATGACATAACAGCCCCACTGTGCTACCACAGCCTCACTGTGATATCACAGCCTCATCATGGATATGACATACTCACTGTAATATTACATCTTCATTAATGACACCACAGCCTCACAATGACATCACAGCCATACTGTTCCATCAAAGCATCCCTGCAACATAAAGCTTCACCTCTGATATTGTAGCCCCATTGTGACATCACAGCCTCTGATACATTGCAGCCTCATTAGTGACAATACAGCTTCAGCAATGACATAGTCTCCCTGTGGAAGCACAGTCACTAATGACATCACAACCTCACTGTGAAATCACAACCTCACTGTGACATCACAACCTCACTGTAACATCACAACCTCACGGTGACAACACAGCCTCATCACTGATATGACAGGCTCACCATAATGTCACGGCCTCACCAATGACACCACAGGTGGCATCATACTATTATTGTGGCATCACAGCCTCACCAGTTATATCACATCATCAGTCAATGCGACATCTCTGCCTCATGACACATCAGTTTCACTTCTGAAATCACAGCCTAACCACTGACCTCACAGCTACACTGTGACATCACAGCCCCACTGTGACATCACATCCTTATGATGATATCACTGCCTCACAACGGAAATCAGAACCTTACTGTGACATCAGCATTGCCACTAACAACACAGTCTCACTGTGACATCAGCATTGCCACTGACAACACAGTCTCACTGTGACCTCCCAGACTCCACCGTGACATCACCATGTTCCTGAGACATCACAGGATAAAGGTGACATCACAGCCACATGGCTGCATCACAGAAACACTGTAACATCACAGCCTCAACTCTGAGGTTATAGACTCATTGTGACATAACAGCCACACTGTGATATCACAGCCTCACCCCTGGTGTCCTATCTAGTCTTACTATGACACCACAGCCATAGTACAGGCTCACAGTGATGTGACAGCCTCAGAAGTGACATCATAGCCTTTGATATCATAAACAGTGACCACAGCCTCACATGTTACATCGCCTCAATGTGAAATCAAGCTTCCCACAGACATCAGTCTCACTGTAACCTCACAGTCTACCTTGATACATCATATACTCACCTGATGCATCATAGTCTTGTAGTGAAATCAGCCTTACCACTGATATCACAACTTTAACAGTAACCTCACAGCCTCACTGTCACATCTTCATAGTGAAATCAGAGCTTCACAATGATAGCACAGCTTCACTGTGGCATTATAGCCTCATTTATGACATCACATCACTGTGTCACAACAGGCTAGCTTCTGAAATAATAGCATCCGTGACAACATTTATATCCTACCTAGCCTCGCTGGGACACCACAGCCTCATCACTGACATCTCAGGCTCACATCACATGACAGCCTCAACAGTGACACCACAGCCTCACTGTGGCATCACAACCTCACAGTAACACCCCAGCCTCACTGTGACATCTCAGCCTCATCACTGACATCAGCCTTACTTCTGACATCACACACTAACCACTGATATCACAGCCTCACTGTGATATTACAACTTCATGGAAACATCACCATCTCATAGTAACATCACAGCCTCTCCTCTGACATCACAGCCCCAGTGTGATTACACAGCTTCACCATTGCCATCCTAACCTCACTGTAAAATCCAATCATTACCCCTGACACCACAGCCTCACTGACATCTCATAGAATCAGCCCTGACATCAGAGCCTCACTGCAATGTCACAGACTCATGTGACTTTACAAGCTGCTCACTGTCACCACAGGCTTACCTGTTGCATCATAGTCTTACTGTGACATGAGTCTTGCCACTGATATCATTACCTCACTATGTCATGAGAGCTTCATGTAACATCATAGCCACAATGTGCCCTCACAACCTCATTGTAACATTTCATCCTGACACTGAGAGCACTTCCTCACTGTGAGATCACAAGCTCACTGTAACATCAGCCTTGCCATTGACATCACAGTCTCACTATGACATCATAGCCATCACCATGACTTCAACAACTCCCTATGACATCATAAGTTTATGGTGACACCAGAGCCAAAAGGTGACATCATAACCTCATGGTGGCATCACAGACTCACCAGTAATATGCCAGCCTCACTGTGACATCAGACCCTCATAACTCACATCAGAATCATTCTGAAATCAGCCTAACCACTGAAATCACATCCTCACTGTGATGTAATAGTTATGGTCCACTGACATCTCGGCCTGACTGTGATATCACCACATCACTGGTGACAACACAGCCTCACTGTGACATCACAGCTTCACTTCTAAGGTTATGGCCTCACTGTAACATCACAACTCCCCCAGTGACATCACAACCTCACAATGACTTCACAGCCTATGGTGACATCACAGCCATACCATGCCATCAAAGGATTACTGTGACATAAGGCTTCACCTGGTACTTGGTATACAGCCATTGATACTGAAAATGCATTTTTCTCCATATCTATTCATAAAGATCATCAGAAGCAATTTGCTTTCTGTTGGCAAGTCCAGCAGTATACATTTACAGTGTTACCTATTAATTCTCTAGCCCTATGCCATAATTTGATTCACAGAGATCTTGATCGCTTGTCTTTTCCACAAGGTATTACACTGGGCTATTATATAGATGATGATATGCTGATTGGGCCAAGTGATTAGGAAATAGCAATCATATGCTGGTAAGGCATATGCGCAACAGAGGATGTGAAATAAATCCAAACAAAATCCAAGGACTTTCTATTTCAGTAAAATTTTTAGGAGTTCAGTGGCGTGGGGCATGTAAAGATATCTCCTTTAAGGTAAAGAATAAGTTGTTGCACCTACTAATAAATAAGCACAACGTTTAGTGGGTCTTTTTGGATTTTGGAGGCAGTACGTTCCTCTCTTGGGTGTTCTACTTAGGCCCGTATACCAAGTAACTCGGAAAGCTACCAGGTTTGAGTGGGGCCCAAAACAAGAGAAGACTCTTCAGCAAGTTCAAGCTGCTGTACAGGCTGATTTTCCACTTGGATTATATGATCCAGCAGAACCAATGGTATTGGAAGTGTCTGTTGCAAATAGAGATGCTATTTGGAGTCTCTGGCAGGCTTCCATAGGTGAATTACAGAGGAGATCCTTGGGATTTTGGAGCAAGGCCCTGCCATCATCCGCAGACAATTACTCTCCTTTTGAGAAACAGCTCTTGGCCTGTTATTGGGTCTTAGTGGAAACTGAACGTCTGACAATGAATGGGTCACCAAGTTACCATGTGACCTGCGTTACCCTTCATGAGTTGGGTATTATCTGACCCAGCAAGCCATGAATGTGGTCGGACACAGCAATAATCTATTATCAAATGAAAATGGTACATATGAGACATGGCCAGAGTGGGGCCTGAAGACACAAGTAAGCTGCATGAAGAAGTTGCCCAAATGCCTATTTTTCCTCAGCTTGTTTCAATGCCTGTTCTGAAGCATGCACCTATGGCCTCCTGGGGTGTGCCCTATGACCAGCTGACTGAAGAAGAGAAGACTAGGGCCTGGTTCACAGATGTTTCCACTCGATATTCAGGTGCCACCCAGAAGTGGACAGCTGTAGCACTACAAACTTTTTCTACAACCACTCTAAAGGACACTGGAGAAGGAAATCTTCGCAGTGCACAGAACTTTGGGCAGTGCTCATGGTTGAACACTTTACCTGAAAGGAAAAATGGCCAGATGTATGACTGTATACTGATTGATGGGCTGTAGCCAATGGTTTGGTAGGATGGTCAGGGACTTGGAATGAATATAATTGGTGAGAAAGACATCTAGAGAACAAGCATGTGGATATATCTCTCCCACTGGGCAAAGGACACAAAGATATTTGTGTCTCATGTAAATGCTCATCAAAAGATGACATCAGCAGAAGATACATTCAATAATGGTGGATATGATGACCCATTCTGTGGACAGTCAGCCTCTGTCCCCAGCTACTCCTGTCATTGCCCAATGGGCCCATGAACAAAGTGGACATGGTGGCAGAGATGGAGATTATGCATGGGCTCAACAACATTGACTTCCACTCACCAAGGCTGACCTGACCACAGCTGCTGCTGTGTACCAAATCTGCCAGCAGCAGAGACCAACACTGAGTTCCCGATATGGAGCCATTACTCAGGGTGACCACCCAGCAACATAATGGCAGGTTGACTACATTGGACCACTTCCAAGATGAAAAGGGCAGCACTTTGTTCTTATCGGCATAGATACTTATTCTGGGTATGGATTTGCCTTTCCTGCATGTCATGCTTCTGCCAAGACTACCATCCAAGGACTTACAGAATGCTTTATCCACCATCATGGAATTCCACACAGCATTGCTCCTGACCAGGGAACTCATTTCACAGCTAAAGAAGTATGACAGTGGGCTCATGACCATGCAGTTCATTGGTCTTACCATGTTCCCCACCATCCTGAAGCAGGTGGCTTGATAGAACGGTGGAATGGCCTTTTAAAAGCACAATTATAGCATCAATTAAGTGGTAATAATCTGGAGATTTGGAGCAGAATTCTCCAGAAGGCAGTATATGCCTTCAACCAGCGTCCAATATATGGTACTAAGTCTCCTCTAGCCAGGATTCATGAGTCCATGAATCAAGGAGTGGAAACAGGAATAGTTCCCCTTATTATCACCCCTAGTTATCCATTAGGAAAATTTTTGCTTCCTGTTCCCATGAGGCTGTGTTCTACTGGCTTGCAAGTTTTGGGTCCAAAGGAGGGTATGCTTTTTGCCAGGAGACACATCAACTACTTCTTGAACTAAAAGCTAAGACGTCCTCCTGGTTATTTTGGACTTTTGATGCCTTTGAGTCAACAGGATAAGAAAGGAATAAGTGTTAGAGGCATGATTGACAATCACCAAGGGAAAATTGGATTGATTTTATATAATGGTGGCAAGGAAGAGTATGTTTGGAGTGCAGGAGATCCACTAGGGCATCTCTTGGTATTACCATGTCCTGTTATTAAGGTCAATGGGAATTTACAGCAACACATGAAACACAGTAAATGGTCCAGATCCTCCAGGAATGAAGGTATGGGTAACCCCTCCAGGTAAAGAGTCAAGATCTGCAGAAGTGCTTGCTGAAAGTGAAGGAACTACCGAATGGGTAGTAGAAGGTAGTTATAAATACCACCTAAGGCCACAAAACTAGTTACAGAAATGAGGATTATAATTGCCATGAGTGCTCCTGGTCTAGACTGTCAAGAATAGACTTGTGCATGTGCACATATACTAAGAAGATATTTATATAATGTAATTTAATGTTAATCTTTAGTTAAGTGATGAAATGTTGTAATCTACATTATGATATTGTATTATGGAACACTAAAGACTAAGCATTTCTCAAGGGGCATTGTCATTAATCTTGTAAAAATAATGTGTGTGTGATTTGTTCATGGATAGCTCTATTAGGTTAGGCAGAATTATGAATCTTACTGTTTTTATTTAGACACTTTTTAATGGCCTAAGGAAATGTGATTTGGAATCAAAGTTGACAAGAGGTGGACTTGTGATAGTTAAGCCTGGGTGTCAACTTGACACAATCTCTATTAACTAGCTGAGACCACCATTGGAAAGGATCAACTGAGACTACTTGATAGCATTTTACCTGCCCTAGATCATATCAGAAACTCCAAACCTCTCATAGGATACTCCCAGTACTGCATCATATAAAAATTTGCCACCAAAGAGAACATAGGCCTTCTTTCAACTGTGCTAGGAATAATTCTTCCTTCTGGCTGCATGGTTTCTTTGAACATCTAGCCTTCAACTAGACTAAGACTCTAGGAGTTCTCCAGCCTTCAACCATCACCCACTTGACTACCAAACTGAGCAGCTAGCTACTGGCAGCCATCGTTGGGCTACCTCGGCTACTGGCAGCCTTTGCTGGACTACCTTAGACTTATCTCTAAGCCAACCCAATAAATTTACTATATATATTTATATACATGAATATATATATATATTCTTTCCATGAATTCCATGACGCTAGAGGACCCTTATTAATACAGAGGCTATGTCCTTTGTGAGGCTGTAATGCCACTGGTAAAGCTCTAATGTCATAGTGAGTTTGTTATGTCAATTTGAGGCTCTGATGTCATAGGGAGGCTATGATGCCAGAGGTGAAGCTTTATGTCACAGTGATGCTTTGATGGCACGGTATGGCGGTGAATTCATAATGAGGCTGTTATGTCACTGTGAGGTTGTGATGTCACTGGGGAATTTGTGATTTCACAGTGAGGTTGTGAGGGCAATAGCAACACTGGTGTCAAAAGGAAGCTGTTTTGTTTCAGTGAGCCTGTGAGGTCAGTGATGAGGCTGTAGTGCCACAGTGAGGCTAGGTAGGATGTCAGTGATGAGGGAATGATGTGGCATTGAGGCTATGATTTCAGAAGTGAGCTTGTAATGTCGTAGTGAGGCTGTGATGAAACAGTAAGGCTATAACATCAGAGTAGAGAGTGTGATTTCAGTGGTTAGGCTGTGATATCATAGTGGAGGATTTGAGATCACAGTGAGATTGTGATGTCAGTGGCAAGGCTGATGTCACAGTGAGGCTATGATGTCAGTTGTGGTGTTGTGATGTCACATTGAGGCTGTGATGGCACAGTGAGGCTATGTCAGAGGTATGTATGTCATGTCATCATGAGGCTATTATGTCAATGGGCAAGCTGATGTCAAAGAAAGTTTGTGATGTCACAGTGAGCCTGTGATGACATTGTAAGGTTGTAAAGTCACAGTAATCCTGTGAGGACACTTTCTGACTATGAAGTCACAGTGAGGCTGATCTCACAATGAGGCTGTGATGTCACTGGTGAAGGTGTGATGTCACAATAAGGCTGGAATATCAGTGGAGAGAAAGATGTTATAGTGAGTCTATGATATCACTGGTGAGGCTATGTAGTCAGTGGTGAACCTATTACGTGTCAGTGACACTGGTGAGGTTGTGATGTCAAAGGTTGTGGTGTCACTGGTGTGGCAGTGATGTCAGTGTTCTGAATAATGTCAGAAATCATTGCCCAACTGTGACATCACAGCCTCAACTCTCACGTTATAGCTTCACTGTTTCACCACAGCCTCACTGTTTCACCACAGCCACACTATGACATCACAGGCTCACCTCTGAAATCATAGTCTCAATGCGGAATCACATCTTCATCACTGACATCCTACCTAGCCTCACTGTGACCACATAGCCTCACCTCTGAACTCACAGGCTCACTGAAATATGACAGCCTCTCTGTGATACCACAGTGTCGCTATTGACATCATATCCTCACTGTGACATCACAACTTCCCCAGCGACATCCTAGCCTCATTGCGACATCACAGCCATATTGTGCCATAAAAGCATTACTGTGACATAATGTTTGACCTCTGACATCGTATCCTTACTGTGATATCACAGTCTTAGTTTGACACAATAAACTCATTGTGACATTAGACCCTCACCAGTTACAATACAACCTCACCAAGGACATTGTCTCCTTGTGAAAGCACTATCACTACTGACATCACAACCTCACCGTGACATCACAACCTCACTGTGACATCACAGCCACACTGTGCCAGCACAGCCTCACCACTGATGTGACAGGCTCACCATGATATCACAGCCTCACCAGGGATACCATAGCTTCATGGTGACGTCATAACCTCACTGTGGCATCACAGCCTCACCACTGGTACCCTACCTAGCCTTATTATGACACCATAGTCTCACCACAGATAGCACAGGCTCACAGTGATGTGACAGCCTCAGTAGTGACATCAGAGCCTTTTATATCATAAACAGTGAAACCACAGCCTCACATATTACATCACTGTGTCACTGTGAATCAATCTTCCTACAGACATCAAAGCCTCACAGTGTCTTCACAGCCTCACTGTCACCTCACAGTCTAACCTGTCACATCATATCTTCATGGTGAAATCACCATTGACACTGATATCACATCTTCCACAGTGATCTCATAGCCTCACTGTGACATCACAACCTCTCTGTGATGTCACAACCTCTCAGGGAAATCACAGCTTCACAATGATATCACAGCTTCACTGTGGCATCATAGCCTCATTTCTGATATCATACTCTGACAATATAGCCTCACCTCTGACATCACAGCCTCGCTGTGACATAACAGGCTAACCTCTAAAATCATAGCATCAGTGATACCACTAATATCCTGCCTAGCCTCACTATAACACCACAGCATCATCACTGACATCTTAGGCTCATGGTCACAGCCTCACTGTGGCACCACAGTCTCACCAGTATTATTCCAGCCTCACTGTGACATCTCAGCCTCATCACTAACATCAGCCTCAATTCTGATATCACAGACTAACCACTGATATCATAGCCTCACCGTGATATCACAACCTCACAGTAACATCACAACCTCATTATGACATCAGCCTCACCACTAATATCACATCCCCACTGTGCCCTCCAAACCTCCCCATTGACATCACATCCTCATTCTGTCATCAGAGCTTCACTGTGACATCATAGCCACAATGTGTCCTCACAGTCTTACTGTGACTTTACAACCTGATAGTGATAAAACAGACACATTGTGAAATCACAAACTCTCTGTGACATCAACTTTGCCATTGACATAATAGCCTCATGGTGACATCATGTACATACCTATGACATAGCCTCAATGTGACCTCACAGCTTCCACTGTGACATCACCAACTCCCTGTGACATCACAGGTTCATTGTGAGAACACAGTCACATGGTGACATCAAACCTTATGATGGCATTACAGACTCACAGTGACCTCACAGCCTACCCACTGACATGACAGGCTCACCTGTTACACCATAGCATTATTGTGGCTGCAGTCTTACCACTTACATCACACCCTCACCAGTGACATTACAGCCTCTCCAGTTGCATCACATCACTGTGTCATCAGAGACTCACTGTGACATCATAGCCACACTGTGTCCTCACAACCTTACTGTGACATTAGCCTTGGCACTGATAATAGCCTCATGGTGACATCACATAATATCTCTGAAATTGCCTCAGTGTGACATCACAGCACCAATGTGACATCACAGCATCAACACTGACATTACAGTCTCACTGTAACCTCACAGCCTCCACTGTGGCATCACCAACTCCCTGTGAAATCATGGGCTTATGGTGACACATAGCCACATGGTGAATTCAAAGCCTCATGGTGGCTTCACAGACTCAGAGTGACCTCACAGAATACCCACTGATACCACAGGCTCACTTGTTACACCATAGCCTCACTGTGACTTCAGTCTTACCACTGACCTCATAGCCTCACCAGTGACATCATAGACTCACTATGACATCTTTATCACCACTGATATTCTAGCCTTACTTTGACATCACACCTTCACTACTGACATCACAACCTCCATTGTAACATCGCCAAATCCCTTGGATATCATAGGTTCATGGTGACACCACAGACACACTGTAACATGAAAGCCTCATGGAGGCATCACAGCCTCAACAGTGACATGCCAGCCTCATTATGACATCATGCCCTCATCACACACATCAGACTCATTCTGATATCAAAGCCTACCCACTGAAATCACAACCTCACTGTGATATCAGAGCATCACTGGTGACAACACAGCCTCACTGTGACATCACAGCCTCACCTCTGAAGTTATACCCTTAAGGTGACAGGACAGCCTCACTATGACATCAGAGGTTCACTTCTGAAATCATTGTCCAACTGTGACATCACAGCATCGATTCTGACATTATAGCCTCACTTCTTCATCACCGCCTTAATATGATATCACAGGCTCACCTCTGAAATCAGAGCCTCAAATTGACATCACACTCTCATCACTGACATCCTACCTAGCCTCACTGTGATACTACAGCCTCACTGCTGACCTCACAGGCTCATTGAAACATGACAGCCTCCCTATGACACCATAGTGTCACCACAATATCACAACCTCACTGTGACTTCACAGCCACACTGTGCCAGGACAGCATCACTGTGAATCACAGCCTCACCACTGATATGACTAGCTCACCCATATTTTTGAGCCTCACCAGAGACACCACAGCTTCATTGTGACATCACAATCTGACTATGGCATCACAGCCTCATCAGTTATATCATATTATCAATGAGACATCTCAATTTCATCTCTCACATCAGTCTCACTTCTGACAACACAGCTAACCACTGACCTCACAGCTGTACTGTGACTTCCAGACTCATTGTGACATTACAGCCTCACTGTGAAATTACAGCTTCATAGTGACATAACATCCTTACTGTGACATCACAGTCTCATGGTGATATCACAGCCACACTATGACATCACAGCCTCACCACTGGTATCCTATGTAACATTATTAGGACACCACAGAATCACCATATTTAGCATAGGCTGTCAATGATGTGACAGCCTCAGCAATGACATCATAGACTTTGACATCATAAATAGTGACACAACAGCCTCACTTGTTATATCATTACATCACTGATCAATATTCTCACAGATATCACAGCCTCACAGTGACCTCACAACCGCTCTGTGACCTCACAGTCTAACCTATTATATCAGAGACTCAACAGTTGCATCATAGCCTCATGGCTATCACACATTCCATAGCGACCTTATAGCTTCACTTATAGCTTCACTGTGACATCATAACCTCTCTGTGATGTCACAATCTCATAGTGACATAATGGCTTCACAGTGATATTCAGCCTCACTGTGGCATTATAGCCTAATTTCTGACATCACACCCTCATGTTGACAATACAGCCTCACCTCTGACATCACAGCCTCATGGTGACATAACACGCTAAATTCTGAAGTCATAGCATCAGTGACATCACAGACAGCCTGCCTAACCTCACTATGATACCACAGCCTCATCATTGACACCTCAGGCTCACAGTCCTGACAGCCTCAACAGTGACACCACAGCCTCGCTAGGGCACCTCAGCCTCATCACTGACATCAACCTCACTTCTGACCTCACAGTCTAACCACTAAATCACAGCCAAATTGTGATGTCATAGTCGATAACCACTGATATCACAGCTTCACTGTGATCGCACAACCTCACAGTGATATCACAGTCTCTCCTCTGTCATAATAGCCTCAGTGTGACTGCACAGCCTCACTACTGACGTCTTAAACTCACTGTGAAATCCAAGCATAATCACAGCCCCACTGACATCTCAGAGAATCATGCCCCACATCACAGCTTCACTGCAACATCATAGATTCACAGTGACCTCAAAGCCTTCCCACTGATATCACAGGCTTACCTGGTACATCATAGCCTCTTTGTGACACCAGTCTTGCCACAGACATCACAGCCTCACTGTGACATCCAAGCTTCCAGCGTGATATCAACAAATACATGACAGCCCACAGAGACATACAACTTTCACAGTGACATCACAGACTCAGTGTGACATCACTGCCTCATCAGTGAAAGCACAACCTTACCTGTGACATCACTGCAACCACTGACAATAGTTAGAACATTGACACCACTGACAACACCAGTGATAATACAGCCTTTGAAGTCATAGCCTTACCAGTGTCACTGTCACATAATAGGTTCACCATTGACATCATAACCTCACCAGTGACATCATAGACTCACTATAACATCACACTTTCGCCAGTGACATCACAGTCTCATTGTGACATCACAGCATCACCACTGATATCATAGCCTTGTGGTGATATCAACCTTCCCATTGACATCACAGTTTCACTGTGACCTCACAGCCTACACCGTGACATCACCAACTCCCTGTGACATCATGTGCTCATTGTGTCAACACAGCTGAAAGGTGACATCAAATCCTCCCAGTGGCATCACAGCCTCACCAGTTACATGCTAGACTCACTGTGACATCATACCCTCCTAACTCACAACAGCCTCATTCTGATATCAAAACCTAACCACTGAAATCATATCTTCATTGTGATGTCATAGTCTCTTCCAGTGAAATCATAGCCACACAGTTATATCAGGGCATCACTAGTGACAACACAGCCTCAGTTGGATATCACAGCATTACAACTGACATCATAGCCTCGCTGTGACATCAGCCTTGCCACTGACATCACAGTCTCACTGTGACCTCACAGCCTCCTCTGTGACATCTCTACCTCATCACTGACATCAGTCTCACTTCTTACATCACAGCCTATCCACTGAAATCTCAGCTGAACTCTGATATCATAGTCTATCACCACTGATATCACAGCCTCACTGTGATATCACAACCTCACAGTAACATCACAGCCTCACAGTGACATTACAGCCTCTCCTCTGACACCACAGGCACAGTATGAGTGCACAACTTCACCACTGATGTCCTAAACTCACTGTGAAATCTAAGCATTACCTCTAATGTCACAGCCTCACTGACATCTCATAGAATCAGTCCTGCCTTCAGATTCTCACTACAACATCACAGCTTCACACTGACCTCACAGCCTGCACACTGACACCACAGGCTCACATATTCTATCATATCCTCATTGTGACATCAGACATGCCACTGACATTGCAGCTTCACTGTGACCTCAGTTTCCAGAGTGATGTCATCTCAGGGTGACTTGACAGCCCACAGTGATATACAATCTTCACAGTGACATCACAGCCTCAGTGTGACATCACGGCTTCACCAGTGACAGTACAGCCTCACCTGTGACATCAGCATCGCCACTGACATTTGGCAGAGTACTGACATCACTGCCACACCAGTGACAACACAGCCTTAGACATCACAGTCTCACCAGTCTCACTGTCATGTAATCTGTTCACAACTGACATCATAGTGGTGATGTGTTATGCATTATGATGGTTATGCATTCCTAATCTTAAGAGCACAATGATGGACAAATAGGGAAAGGGGTAAGGGGCCACCTGCTCACCTTCAGGTACCATAAGAACAGGAACACAAAACCAAAGGGGTTGCTCACCGAACTTTACCTGAGTGAGTGTCTCATTGCCACTGAAGTTGGCACAACCCCACATTGGAATGCAGAGTCTCATTTATTATTGGAATTAACCCAATCACTCCATCAGCTAAGAATGGCCATAAAGCACCAGCCAGGTAATCGAGAATGAGCTATCAATCTGTCAATCCTGACCTGGGGGTATATGCACCAAGAGAGTAACAAACCCCTGAAATTCCCTCACTAAGCACAGGGCGCTTAACTCCAAAACACTTCTGTATATGTCCTGCACTAGGTCTCTCCTTGGACATTGGTTACCCTATTAGGAGTTGTTTTCACTTTCACCTTGGTTCTAGTCATTGCTTTTTATTTTCTGCACCCTTTCACCTTGTCCTCTCACCTAGTCATTAGGGAACCTTTCCTCTCCATGATGGATAATTTACTGCCCCATCAGAAGCCACCCCAGCTGACTGCTCTTAAACCTCTACTAGACTTATGTAAGCATCGAAGTGACGCCAACGGACTTAGAAGATTTTTGGGAGAAAGCTTTAATCTTAGCTCCTTGAATATCCCCAGAAAATGTCTGGGATCCACAGATTTGGATGGGAGTGCTCTTCCTGGTCCATAAGAGGGAAGTCCCATCTTCCTCAGCATCATAGCAAGCCTTAAAGGATCCTCCACTAAGGAAGTTACTAATTGCTTTCCAAAACCTTATTAAGCCACAGGAAAGGATAAATTCACAGAGAGAAAAGATAGAAAAGCAATGGAAAATGTTAGCACAGTGGAAACTTCCTGGCATAGGTCGGGGCCCCTCTCAGAAGGAGCGTGACATGACAGCAGTGGCAGAAATGATGCAAGAATTGCACAACCAGGACACAAGATAGCAGGAATTGCTAGACTCCAGGTTTACTGGAGTTGGTGTTAGTAAGGGGCCACTAAATAGTGAGTCTGCAACAAACTCATCTTCTGCCTGCTCCTTCTCACCTGACTTCTGGGGTCTGAGTGGTGACCCCGCGCCTACTCACCCCTTTGACTCCTGCCTATGAGGCACCTGTCAAATTCCCCCTACATTTCTGGCTGTTCCAGGGGGATTTGGCAACAACCAGTGACATCATAGCCTCACCAGTAACATCATAGACTCACTACAACATCTTAATCATCACTGACAATCCAGCCTTATTGTGACATCACACCTTCATCGTGACATTACAGCATTACAGTGACATCACAGCCACACTGTGACATCACAGCCTCAGCACTATACAATCTAGTCTTATTGGTACACCACAGCCTCACACAGGCTCACAGTGATGTGACAGCCTCAGCAGTGACATCATAGCCTTTGACATCATAAACAGTGACATGATAGCCTCACATGTTACATCACTGTCTCATTGTGACATCAATTTTCCCACAGATATAACAGCCTCACATTGACCTCACAGCCTCACAGTGACCTCACAGTCATAGACTCACCTGTTACATCATAGCCTCATGGTGAAATCAGCATTGCCACTGACATTATATCTTCCACAGTGACCTCACAGCCTCACTGTGACATCATAGCTTCACAGTGGTATCACAGCCTCACTTGTTACATCACATCATCAATATGATATCCCAGCCTTATTTCTCACATCATTCTCACTTGTGAAATCACAACCTAACCACTGACTTTACAGCTGCACTGTGGCATCACAGTCTCATTGTAGCTGTAATATCACCGTGAACTTGTCCTATCAGTGGTGAGGCTGTGATATCACAGTGAGGCATTGATGACACAGTGAATTGTGATGTCACTGAAGAGGTTTGGATCGCACAGTGAGGCTGTGATATTAGTTGTGAGGCTAATGTCACAATGATGCTATGATGTCACTGGTGAAGCTGAGATGTCACAATAAGGCTGGAATGTCAGTGGTAAGAAAGATGTCATAGTGAGTCTATGATGTCACTGGAGATCACAGTCTCACCAGTGACAGCACAGTCTCACCTGTGACATCACCATCACCACTGACATTAGTTAAAAAATTTGTAATACTACCACACATGGAAAAAAACCTTTGACATTACAAGCTTAATAGTGTCATTGTTACATAATATTTTCGCCACTGATATCACAGCCTCATTGTGACATCTCAGCCTCATCACTTACATCAGCCTCACTTCTGAAAAAGGCTATTATATCACTTCTGAGGCTGTCAAGTTACTGTGAGCTTGTGCTATCTGTGGTGAGGCTGTAGTGTCATGGCAAGGCTAGGTAAGACACCAGTTATGAGGCTGTGATGTAACAGTGTGGTTGTGATGGCAGGAGGCTATGGTATCACAGTAAGACTGTGATGTCACAGTGAGGATGCGATGTCACAGTGCACCTGTGAGATCAATGGTTAGGTTGTAATTTCAGCAGTGAGACTGTTGTGAGAGACAAAGCTGAGATGTCTCATAGACAATGTGATATAACTGGTAAGTCTGTGATGCTACAGTGAGGTTGTGATGTCACCATGAAGCTGTCATGTCACCAGTAAGGATCTAATATCATGGTGAGACTTTCATATCAGTGGTGAGGCTGTTATGTCACAGGGAGGCTGTGACATACATAGTGTGTCTATGATGTCACAGTGAGGTAATGATGTCACAGTGAGGTTGTGATGTCAGCAGTGACTGTGCTGTCACAGAGAGACTATGTCATTGGTGAGGCTATATTGTCACTAGTGAGGCTCTAATGTCACAGTGAGTTTATGTGACAAAATGAGGCTGTGATGTCACAGTGAGGCTATGATATCAGAGGTAAATTTTTACCTGACAGTGATGCTTTGATTTCAAGGTACAGCTGTGATGTCACTGTGAAGTTTTGATGTCACTGGGAAAGTTGTGATGTCACAGTGAGTTTGTGATGTCAATAGCAACACTGTGATGTCACAGGGGGACTGTCATATGTCAATGACCCTGTGAAGTCAGTGATGAAGCTGTGGTGTCATAGTGATGCTAGGTAGGATGACGATTTTGAAGGTGTGATGTCACATTGAGGCTATTATTTCAGTGGTGAACCTGTGATGTCATAGGAAGGCTGTGAAGAAACAGTGAAGCTATAACATCAGAGACGATGCTGTGATGTCACAGTGGGTAATGATTTCAGAGGTGAGCCTGTGATGACATAGTGAGTCTGTCATGTTAGAGTGAGGCTATAACATCAGAGGTGAGGCTGTGATGTCACAGTGAGGCTGTGTTGTCACTGGCGATGCTATGATATCACAGTGAGGCTGAGATATCTGTGGAGTGAGACTATAACATCACAGTGAAGATATAATTTCAGTGGTTAGGCTGTGATATCAGAATGAGGCTGATGTGAGTGATGACAGTATGATGTCACAGTGAAGCTGGCATGTCATTGGTGAGGTTTGATGCCACTGTGATGCCTTAATGTCACCATGTGGCTGTGGTGACACCATGAGCCCATGATGTCACAGGAGTTGGAGATATCACGGTGAAAGCTGTGAGGTCACAGTGAGACTGTAATGTCAATGGCAAGAATGATGTCACAGGGAGGCTATGATATCAGTGGTGAGGCTGTGCTGTCACAGTGAGGATATGTCAGAGGTGTGTACGTGATGTCACCATTAGGCTATTATGTCAGTGGCAAACAGTGATTTTATGATGTCACAGCGAGGCTGTGATGTCTGTGGTAAGACTGATGCTACAATGAGGCTGTGATTAACAGGTGAGCTTGTGATGTCAGTGGGAAGGTTCTGAGATCTCTGTGAGGCTGTGATGTCACAGTGAGACTCTGATGTCAGGGCAGATTCTATGAGATGTCTGTAACATGTGATCTCAGGGGTGATGCTTGGATTTCACACTGAGGTTATGACATCAGTGGTAAGGCTGTGCAATCACACTGAGGCTGTGATGTCAGAGGAAAGGGTGTCAGGTGACTGTGAGGCTGTGAAGTTACTGTGAGGTTCTGATATCACAGTGAGGGTATGATATCAGTGGTTATATACCCTGAATCTCAACTGGGCTGTGATTTCAGTGGTTAGGCCATAAAGTCAGAAGTGAGGCTGATGTCAGTGATGAGGTCACAGTGAGGCTGTGAGGACAGTTTTGCTATGATGTCCCAGAGAGGTTCTGATGACAGAGTGATGTGATGTCACTGGAGAGGTTTTGATGGCACAGTGAGGCTGTGATGGTAGTGGTGAGACTGATGCCACAAAGTGGCTGTGATGTCACTGGTGAAGGCGTGATGTTGCAATAATGCTGGAATGTCAGGGGTAAGAAAGATGTCATAGTGAGTCTATGATGTCACTGGTGAGGCTGTGATGTCAGTGGTGAACCTATAACATGACAGTGACACTGGTAAGGCTGTCATGTGAAAGGCTGTGCTGTCAACGTGGCCGTGATGTCACAGTGAGGCTGTGATGTCATGGTGAAGGTGGTATGTCACTGGGGGCTGTCATTTCACCATGAGGTGATATAAATCTTGAAACTGTGATGTCACAGTGAGACTGTGATGTCAGTGGCAAGAATGATATCACAATGAGGCTATAATGTAACAGGTGAGCCTGTGGTATCAGTGGGCAGGCTGTGGGTCACTGTGAGGCTGTGATGTCGCAATGAGGCTCTGATGTCAGGGCTGATTCTATGAGATGTCAGTGAGTCTGTGACATCAGGAGTGATGCTAGAATTTCACAGTGACTTTAGGATGTCAGTGGTAAGGCTGTGCAGTCACACTGAGTCTGTGATGTCAGAGGAGAGGCTGTGCTGTCACTGTGAGGCTATGTTGTTACTATGTGGTAGTGACATTACAGTTCAGCTGTGATTTTAGTGGTTAGGCTGTGATGTCAAATGTGAGGTTCATTTCAATGATAGGGCTAAGATGTCACAGTGAGGCTGGCACATTACTGGTGAAGCTGTGATGCCATAGCAAGGCTGTGGTGTCACTGTTGAGGCTGTCATGTGATCATGAACCTGAGATATCAGTGATGAGACTGTGGTGGCATAGCAAGTCTAGGCAGGATGTCCATGATGTCACTGATACTATGATTTCAGAGGTTAACCTGTTATGTCATAGTGAGGCTGTGATATCAGAAGTGAGGCTATGATGTCAGAGTGAGTCTGTGATATTAGAAATGAGACTATGATGCCACTGTCAGTCTGTTATATCACTGTGAAGCGTGATGTCACTATGAGGCTCTGACATCACAGAGAGGTTGTGATGTCACAAAGAGGCTGTGAGGTCACTGTGGAAGATGTGATGTCAGAGGCAATGCTGATTTCCCATGAGGCTCTAATGTAACATGTTAGTCTATGATGTAAGAGATTAGACTGTACTGTCACTGTGAGGCTGTGATATCTGTGAGAAAATTGATGTTACAATGAGGTAGTGAAGTAATATATGAGACTGTGATGTCACTGTTTATGATGTCAAAGGCTGCCAGGTAACTGGGAGACTGTGGTAACTTTGGTGAGGCTGT
Organism: Typhlomys cinereus; assembly: GCA_023101885.1. NCBI lineage: Eukaryota > Metazoa > Chordata > Mammalia > Rodentia > Platacanthomyidae > Typhlomys > Typhlomys cinereus. The sequence goes on along the minus strand of JALPQD010000204.1, from coordinate 3,607,235 downwards.
GGTGTCTTGGTAAGTCTAGGTAAGATACCAGTGGTGAGTCTGTGATGTCACAGTGTGGCTGTGGTGTCACTGTGAGCCTGTGATGTCACAGGGAATTTGTGATGTCACAGTGGAGATTGTGAGGTCACAGTGTGACTGTGATGACAGTTGCAAGTTGATGTCACAATGAGGCTATGATGTCAGTGGTGATGCACTGTTGTAACACGTGAGGCTGTGGTGTCGCTAATTATGATGTCAAAGGCTGTCATGTCACTGCTAAGGCTGTCATGTCACTGTGAGCATGTGCTATCTGTGGTGAAGCTGTGATGTTACCCTGTGGCTGGGATATCACTATAAGGCTATGATGTAACAGTGCAGCTGTAGGTTCAGTGGTTATGCTGTGATTTCCGAAGTGAGGTCAGTGGTTCGTCTGTGATTTCAGAAGTGAGACTGATATGAGAGATGAGGCATTGACCATCTGATATAACTGGTTGGGGCTGTGATGCTACAGTGAGCTCATGATGTCATCATTAGGCTTTGGTGTCACTAGTGAGGCTCTGATATCATGGTTAGACTGTAATATCCATCATGAGTCTGTGATGGCACAGTGAGCCTGTGCTGGCACAGTGTGGTTGTAATGTCACAGAGAGGTTTTGATGTCAACAGTGACTGTGCTTTCACAGGGAGACTATGTCTTTGGTGAGGCTGAATTGTCACTGGATAGGCACTAATATCACAGTAAGTTTGTTGTATCAAATTGAGGCTGAGATATCACAGTAAGGCTATGATATGACAGGTGAAGGTTTATGTCACAGTAATGCTTTGATTGCAAAATATTGCTGTGATTTCACAATGAGACTGTGATGTTATTGGGAGACAGTGATATTACCGTGAGGTTGTGATATCAAATTGAGACTGATATTAGTGGTGATAGACTATGACATCACAGTTCGACTGAGATTTCAGTGGATAGGCTGTGATGTCAGAAGACAGGCTGATGTCAGTGATGAGGCTGAGATGTCACAGTGAGGATGTGATGCCACAGCATAGCTCTGGTTTTATAACCTGTTACATCATAGCCTCACGGTGAAACCAGCTTTGCCACTGACATCACATCTTCTACAACCTCTCTGTTATGTCACAACCTTGTAGTGGCATCACAGCTTCACAGTGACATCACAGCCTCACAACTGACATCACAGTCTTACATCTGACATCGCAGCCTCTATGACATAACAGGCTGACCTTTGAAATCATACCATCAGTGACAACATGGACATCCTGCCTAGCCTTGCTATGACAACACAGCCTCATCACTAACATGTCATGCTCATGATAACTTGACAGCCTCAACAGTGACACTACAGCCTCTCTGTGGTATCATAGCATCACCAGCAACATGTGAGCCTCACTGTAACATCTCAGCCACATTACTGACATCACCCTCAATTCTGATATCACAGCCTAACCACTGAAATCTCAGCCAAACTGATGTCATAGTCTATCACCACTGATATCACAGCACCACTCTGACATCACAGCCTCAAGGTGTATCACAGCCTCACTGTGACATCACAGCCTCACCTCTGAAATCAATTCATCACTGTGACATAACAGGTTAACCTCTGTATCAGCATCAGTGACACCACAGACATCCTTCCTGGCCTCTCCATGACACCAAAGCCTCTTCACTGACTTCACAGCATCACTGTGACATAACAGCCTGACCTCTAAAATCATAGCATCAGTGATACCATGGACATCCTGCCTAGCCTCGCTGTGACATCTCAGCCTCATCACTGATATCAGCCTCACTCCTGACATCATAGCCTGGCCACTGAAATCACAGCTGAACTGTGATGTCATAGTTTATCACCACTGATATTACACCTCACTGTGATACCACAACCTCGAGGTAATATTAGCTCCTCACAGTGACATTACAGCTTCTCCTCTGACATCACAACCTCAGTGTATCTGCACAGCCTCACCACTGATGTCCTAAATTCACTGTGAAATCAAAGCATCACTTCAGATGTTACAGCCTCATTGACATCTCATGGATTGATCCCTGACATCAGCGCCTCACTGCAACATCACAGCCTCACAGTGACCTCATGGTCTGCTCACTAACACTACAGACTCACCTATTTAATCATAGATCCATTGTGACATCAGTCTTGCAACTGACATCGCAGCCTAACTGTGACATCACAGCTGCCAGAGTGATATCACCTCACGGTGACATGACAGCCCACAGTGACATACAACCTTCACAGTGACATCACAGCCTCAGTGTGATACTATGGCCTCACTAATGACATCACTTCCTCTCCAGTGATATTACAGATTCATTGTGACATCACAGACTTACCAGTGACGGCACAGCCATAATGAGACATCTCAGCATCATCAATAACATCAGCCTTACTTCTTACATCGCAGGCTAAGCACTGTAATCTCACCTAACTGTGATGTCATAATCCATTACCACTGATATCACAGCCTCACTGTGATATCACAAACTCAGGCTAACATCACCAAATGTCTCCTCTGACATCACAAACTCAGTGTGACTGCACAACCTCTCCACTGATGACATAACCTCATCATCACAGCAGCAATGACATCTTGGAGAATCATCCCTGATATCAGAGCCTCATTGAGACATCACAGCCTCACAGTGACTTCACAACCTACCCACTGAAAGCACAGGCTAACCTGTTACATCATAGCCTCATTGTGACTTTGGTCTTGTTACTGACATCACAGCCTTACTGTGACATCACAGCTTCTACAGTGACATCACCTCACACTGACATGGCAGCCCACAGTGATGTGCAACCCTCTTAATGACATCACAGCCTCACAGTGATATCATGGCCCACACATAGCCTCACATGTGACATCAGCATCACCTCCAACATTAGTCAGAACACAGACATCACTGCTAAACCAGTGACAAAACAGTCTTTGACATCACAGCTTCAACAGTGTCACTGTCACATAATAGATTCACCACTCACATCATTGCCTCACCTGTGACATAATAGACTCACTATGACATCTTTTTCATCACTGACATTCCAGCCTTATTGTGACATCACACCTTTACCAGTGACAGCACATCATCAATGTGACATCAGCCTCATTACTAACATCACAGCTTCATTCTGCCATCAAAACCTCTCCAGTGACATTACAACATCACTGTGTTGTCAGAGCCTCACTATGACATCATAGATACACTGTGTCCCCACATCCTCACTGTGAAATTACAACCTTTCTGCCATCACAGGCTCACTGTGACATTACAAACTCAGTGTGAAATCAGTCTTGCCACTGACATAATAGCCTCATGGTGACATCATATACACAAATCTGATAGACTCACTGTGACATCACAGACTCAATAAAATATCACAGGATAACCTCTGAAATCACAGCCTCAATGCAACATCACACCGTCATCACTGACATCCTACGTAGCCTCACTATGGCACCACAGCCTTACTACTGATTTCACAGGCTCATTGAAACATGACAGCTTCCCTGTGAAACCACAACTTCCTCAGTGACATGATAACCTCACAGTGACACCACATCCTCTTTGTGACATCACAGCCATACTGTGCCATCAAAGCATCACTGTCACAAAAAACTTCACCTTTGATATCAGAGCCTCACTGTGACATTGCAGCCTCATTTTAACACAATAAACACACTGTGACATTTGATGCTCACCAGTGACAATACAGCCTTACCCATAACTTAGTCTCCCTGTGAAAGCACAGTCACTACTGACATCACAACTTCACTGTGACATCACAACCTCACTGACATCACAGCCACACTGTGCCATCACAGACTGACTGTGACATCACAGCTCACCACTGATAGGACAGGCCCAAAATTATATTACAGCCTCACTGTGACACCACAGCCTCATGGTGACATCATTACCTCACTGTGGCATCACAGCCTCACCACTTATATCACATCATCAAAGTGACATCTCAGCCTCTTTTCTCATATCAGTCTCACAGCCTCACCTGTGACATCAGCATTTCCACTGACATTAGGCAGAACACTGACATCACTGCCACACCAGTGACAACACAGTTTTGACATCACAGTCTCACCAGTGTCACTGTCATGTAATTGGTCCCCTGTGACATCATATATTCACCAGTGACATTATTATTCTAGCATTAGTGTAACATCACACATTCATGAGTGACATAACTGTGTCATCAGAGCCTCACTGTGACATTATAGTGACACTGTGTCCTCACTGCCTTACTGTGACATTTCAATCTGACGTGACATCACAGCCTCAAGTGTGACATCAAAAACTCTCTGTGACATCACCCTTACCACTGAGATAATAGTCTCACCTCTGACACAGCCTCACTATATTTTTACAGCCTTCCTATGACATCACAGCCTCACCACTGATAAGACAGGCTTACCATGATATCACAGCCTCACCAATGACACCACAACCTCATAGTGACATCCAGTGACAACATGGTGAATCTGGTGACAATACAGGATAAGAAATGACATCGTCTCCCTGTGAAAGCACAGTCACTACTGACATCACAACCTCACTGTGACATCACAGTCCCACTGTGTCAGCATATCCTCAGTGTAACATCACAGCCTCAACACTGATAGACAAGCTCACCATGATATTACAGTCTCACCAGGAACACCACAGCCTCATGGTGACATCATAACCTCATTGTGGCATCACAGCCTCACCAGTTATATCACATCGTCAATACGACATTTCAGCCTAATTTCTGACATCAGTCTAACTTTTGCAATCACAGCTTAAGCACTGACCTCACAGATGCACTGTGGCCTCACAGCCTCACTGTGACATCACAGGCTCATGTTGACATCATAACCAGACAGTGATATCACAGCCTCACTACTGGTGTCCTACCTAGCCCTAACAGGATGCCACAGACTCACCACAAATAGCACAGGCTCACAATGATTTGACAGCCTCAGTAGTGACATCATAGCCTTTGTCATCATAATCAGTGATAACCATAGCCTCACACATTACATAACTGCCTTATTGTGACAACAATCTTTCCACAGATATCACAGCCTTACAGTGATGTCACAGCTTCACTGTGACCTCACAGATTAAGTATTACATCATAGACTCACCTGTTACATCATAGCCTCATGGTGAAATCAGCCTTGCCACTATTGCCACTGACATCATATCTTCCACAATGACCTCACAGCCTCACATTGACATCACAACCTCTCTGTGAAGTCACAGTCTCAAAGTGACATTACAGCTTCTCAGTGATATCACAGCTTCACTGTCACATTATAACCTCATATCTGACATCACAGCCTCACAGTCACACCAAAACCTCACTGTGACATCTCAGCCTGATCACTGACTCAGTATCACTTCAGATATCACAGCCTAACCACTGAAATCACAGCCAAATGTGATGTCACAACCTCAGGGAAACAGCACAGGTTCACAGGCTAGCACAGCCTCTCCTCTGACATCACAGCCTCAGGGTGACTACACCACTGATGTCATAACCTCACTGTGAAATCCAAGTATCACCCCTGAAGTCACAGCCTCACTGTGACATAACAGGCTAACCTGTTACACTCCAAGTTTCAACCTCGAATCCAGGGCTGCCTGCAACAAGGCTTCTATAAACAGAGGACAGACAGAGAGCTTTCTGGGATGAGTGCATCTGAAGTCTTTTTTTTTTAATTAAAAATTTAATTATACATTTTAAAATTTTTTACCAGTTCCCTCCCTCCCCCCTCCTCCCCCTCCCTTTCCCCCAGTGCCTTCCCCCCAATTCCCAGAGAGTCCTTTATTGTGTACGCCTAACTCTCCACTGGGTCCTCCTCTCCGATGACATATAAGGACCCAGTGGCATTTCCATAAGCCCTTTCTCTTGTTCCCCTTAAGCATAAGATCACTACTATGGCTGTCAATCCCTTGCCTTCAGGGGTCTCGGTGCCCTTAACAGATGCTAGACTTTATGAGGGCAACAGTGCGCTGGACATTGCGCAGGGCATGCAAAGTCCCATTATGATTGCTTTGGCCCCAACTATTGTTGAGAATCTTGCAAATCGTTGCTCCTCCCATCCTTTTGCTCTTACAATCTTACCGCCCCCTCTTCCGCAAATGTCCCTGAGCTCCAGGATGGGGAGAGATTAGGCTGTCCTAGTTCTATATGATTGATATAGAGTCTCTGAAGTTCTGGATTGTGGTTTGTTGATTTTCTTTTGCAATTTTGCTGCTCCTGCAATTCCCTTCACTCCATTCTGCTGGGCACTGTATGTCACCCCCTGGCCAGAGACAAAAAGCTGTTAAACTGGAGTCTTGTTGTAATAGCACATTCAAGGGTAGATGTAATAAGAGTAGGAAACCTCAGTGAGGGAGGGGTCCATCACCCATTTGCAAAATGATTACTTTTTATCTGCTAGACTATATGCCCTCCCCTTCTGGTGAGATCAGGAAAGAACGTCTGTGAACTTAACCAGGTTTCTCATTACTTACTTGCAGACCTTGATGGAGGCCTATTTTCTCTGCTGTAACATGGTCCCCTCTCTCCTTGTTTCTGGTGTGGCCCTCCTAACTCATCTCTCTTGTTCATAATCCTTGCAATTACTGTGTTACATAGGTTTACTTTTAAGTGTCTCAATGTAGGCTGGGTGAGTTTGGTACTAGGAGCCACCTATTAGGGAGTACATACGGCGCTTAATTTTCTGGGTTTGGGATACTTCACTTAATATAATTCTTTCTAGTGATATCCATTTCCCAGCAAATTCCAGTAATTCATCATTTTTGATGGCTGAGTAGTACTCCATTGTATAGATGTACCACAGTTTCCTTATCCACTCGTCAACTGTTGGACATTTAGGTTGATTCCATGACTTTGCTATTGTAAACAGTGCTGCTATGAACATGGTCAAGCTTGTGCTATCGAGGCGAACCTCTGCTGCATGGGGGGTTATTCCCAAAAGTGGGATAGCAGGGTCATATGGCATTTCAATCTTTAATTTCTTTAAGAATCTCCAGACGGCTCGCCAGAGTGGCTGTATGAGCCTGCATTCCCACCAACAATGTAGGAGAGTTCCCCTCTCTCCACATCCTCTCCAGCATTTGTCGTTGTTAGTATTGTGGATTTTTGCCATCCTGACCGGGGTGAGATGATATCTCAGGGAAGTTTTGATTTGCATTTCCCTGATGGCGAAGGAAGTGGAGCATTTTTTAAGATAATTGTTAGACATTTTAATTTCATCCCTGGTAAAGTTTCTTTGAAGTTCCAGGGCCCATTTTTTAATTGGGCCAGTGTTTTTCTTGGAGTTTAATTTTCTAAGTTCTTTGTGCACTCTGGACAGCAGAGCTCTGTCAGATATGTGGTTAGTGAAGATTTTCTCCCATTCTGTGGGTTGCCTATGAGCTCGTGTGACAATCTCTTTATCTGAACAGAAGCTCTTTAATTTCACAAGATCCCAACTGTTGAGAGTTGGTAGCAGTGACTGTGCCATTGGATGTCTGTTTAGGAAGTGTTGGCCTAGCCCAATCAGCTCGAGGGAGTTCCCTATCCTTTCAACTATGGTTTTTAAAGTCTCTGGCCTGATATCAAGGTCCTTGATCCATTTGGAATTAAGTCTTGTACATGGTGACAAGTACGGGTAGAGCTTTAATCTTCTGCATGTGGAGATCCAGTTTTGCCAGCACCATTTCTTGAAGATGCTGTTCTTTTTCCATTGGATTCTTTGGGCCCCTTTGTCAAAGACCAAATGGCTGTAACTTTGTGGGCTTATATCTGGGTCTTCAATCCTTATCCATTGATCTGTGTGTCTATTTTGGAGCCAGTACCAGGCTGTCTTTATAACTATGGATTTGTAGTATAGACTTAGGTTTGTTATGGTAATACCTCCAGCTGTGTTTTTGTTACTCAGGATTGTTTTTGCTATCCTGGGTCTTTTGTGCCTCCATATGAACTTTGAGATTGTTTGGTCAACTTCTTTGAAGAATTGCTTTGGGATTTTGATTGGTATAGCATTGAATCAGTATATTGCCTTTGGTAGGATGGTCATTTTTACAATGTTGATTCTGCCAATCCAGGAACAAGGGAGGTCTTTCCACCTGCTGGTGTCTTCTGCAATTTCTTTCTTTAGGGTTTTAAAGTTTTCATTGTAAAGGTCTTTTACCTCCTTAGTTAGGTTTATATCAAGGTATTTCATTTTTTTAGGCGTTATAGTAAATGGCATGGTTTCTCTCAAGGCTTTTTCAATTGTTTCATTCTGGGCATATAGGAAGGCCTCTGATTTTTGCACATTTATTTTGTATCCTGCCACCCTGCTGAACTTCTCAATTAGTTCCAGGAGCTTCCTGGTGGAGTTTTTGGGATCCCTCAGGTATAAGATCATGTCATCTGCAAATAGGGATAGCTTGACTTCTTCCTTGCCGATTTGAATCCCTCTTATGTCCCTTTCTTGTCTTATGGCTTCAGCTAAGACTTCAAGTACAATATTGAATAGAAGTGGTGAGAGTGGACAGCCTTGTCTAGTTCCTGATCGAAGTGGGAATGCTTCCAATTGTTCCCCATTGAGCATAATCCTTGCTGTGGGCTTGTTGTATACAGCTTTTATTATATTGATAAAAGTTCCTTCTATTCCTACTGTCTCTAGCGTTTTGATCATAAAAGGCTGTTGGATCTTGTCAAAAGCTTTTTCTGCATCTATCGAGAGTATCATGTGGTCTTGGACTTTGGACTGGTTTACATGATGAATTACATTTATTGATTTGCGTATGTTGAACCAACCTTATGTGCCGGGGATGAAGCCTACTTGGTCCCCATGAATGATCTTTTTAATATGTTTTTGAATCCGATTTGCTAAGACTTTGTTGAGAATCTTTGCGTCTGTGTTCATCAGGGAGATCGGCCTATAGTTTTTTTTTTTAAGTGAATCTTTATTAGGTTTTGGGATTAAAACGATATTAGCTTCATAGAAGGAATTTGGTAGTGTTCCTTCCTTTGCTATTTGATGCAACAGTTTAAGGAGCATTGGTGTTATTAACTCCTTAAATGTCTGGTAGAACTCTGTGCTGAATCCATCTGGTCCAGGACATTTTTTGGTGGGAAGATTCGAGATTACTTCCTCAATTTCCTTATATGTTATAGGACTATTTAAATAATTCACAACTTCCTGATTCAATTTAGGTAAGTTGTGTTTAGTTAGAAATTCATCCATCTCTTTTGTGTTGTCAAACTTCACAGAGTATAAGTTTTTGAAATATGATGTTATAATTCTCTGGATTTCTTGGGTATCAGTAGTGATAACTCCATGTTCATTTCTAATTTTGTTAATTTGGGTTTTCTCTCTCTTGCTTTTGGTTAGTTTAGCTAGGGATGTATCAATCTTTTTGATTTTTTCAAAGAACCAGCTTTTTGATTGGTTGATTTTTTCTATCGTTTTCTTAGTCTCGATTTCAGATATTTCTCCCCTTATTTTGCTAATCTCTTCTCTTCTACTGCTTTTGGGATCAGATTGCTCTAGTTTCTCTAAAGCTTTAAGCTGCATTGTTAAGTTGTTTATTTCTGATGTTTCCATTTTTTTTGACGTGGGCATTAAGAGCTATGAACTTACCTCTTAGAACAGCTTTCATTGTGTCCCAGAGATTTTGGTAAGTTGTATTTTCGTTATCATTCACTTTCAGGAAATCTTGAATTTCCTTTTAAATTTCTTCCTGAATCCAGTTCTCATTCAGCATCATAGTGTTAAGTTTCCAGGAGTTCGTGTATTTTCTCTTGTTTGATGTGTTGTGGATGTCCAGCTTTAGGCCATGGTGGTCTGATAGGGCACAGGTTAGAATTTCAACTTTCTTGTATATGTGTAGATTCATTTTGTGGCCCAATATGTGATCTATTTTGGAGAAAGTTCCGTGTGCTGCTGAGAAAAATGTGTATTCTTTGGTGCGTGGGTGAAAAGTTCGATAGAGATCTGTGGGGTCCATTTCTTTCGGGGTTTGATTAAGTTCCAAAGTGTCTCTGTTAAGCTTTTGACCTGTTGATCTATCCCATGTAGAGAGGGCGGTGTTGAAGTCCCCAAGAATTATCGTTTGGGGGTTGATTTCTTGCTTTAGACGCTGTAGGGTTTTCTTAATGAATGTGGAGGGGCCCGTATTGGGTGCATATATGTTCAGTATTGTGAAATCTTCCTGGTGAATTGTACCTGTGACTAAAATGTAGTATCCATCCGTGTCTCTTATAATTTTCTTTGGTTTGAAGTCCACTTTGTCTGATAGCATAATGGCTACCCCTGCCTGTTTTCTGCTTCCATTTGCTTGTAGAATTGTTGACCAGCCTTTTATTTTTAGAGCGTGCCTGTCTTTTGTGGTGAGATGGGTTTCCTGCAGGCAACAGATTGATGGATTGTGATTTTTTAATCCAAGTTTGTAATCTGTGTCTCTTGATCGGTGAATTAAGTCCATTAACATTTAGTGTTATAATGGAGAAACTATTGTTAATTCCAGACATTTATTATGTTTAGTAGCTTTTATAAGTATATTGCTTCGCTTTTAATGGTTTTATATTTGCCTTCTGTTCTCCTGGATATGCCTGTTTTTTTCTTCACGCTTGAGTATCATTTCTAGCATTTTTTGAAGGCCTGGTTTGGTGGACATGTATCCCTTCAAGTTGTCTTTGTGCTGGAAAATTTTTCTTTCTCCCTCGATCATGACTGAAAGTTTTGCAGGGTAAATCAGCCTGGGTTGACATTTTTGCTCATTCAATACTTGAAGTATGTCTCTCCAAGCTCTTCTTGCTTTTACTGTTTCGACTGAGAAGTCATTTGTTATTTTAATAGGTTTGCCTTTAAAAGTGACTTGTTTTTTCTCCCTTGAAGCTCTTAGCACCAGTTCTTTATCTTGAATGTGGAGTGTTTTAACTATTATTTGCCGTGGTGTGCTTCTATTTTGGTCGTATCTGTTTGGGGTGCGGAATGCCTCTTGTATATGAATGGGCCTCTCTTTTTTTAGATGAGGAAAGTTTTCCTTGATGATCGTTTGAAAAATTTCCTCAGGGCTGGTATTTTGAGATTCTTGCTCCGGTATTCCATGAATACGCATGTTAGGCTTCTTCAGGGTGTCCCATATCTCTTGGATATTTCTCTCAAGTATCTTTTTGGCTTTAACAACCTCTTCCATTGAGCTGGTTAGTACTCCCACTTTATCTTCAAGGTCTGAAATTCTGTTTTCTGCTTCATTAGTTCTGTTGATAAGACTCTCTGTGGCGTTCTGGGTTGAAGATAACTTGTCTTTTAGCTCAGTTTTAAACTCTGCTTGAGTTTGTTTTAACTGCTCTATGCCACTTTTTGTTTCTTGCACTGTTTTTCTCAACTCCTCCAGATGTCTGTTGTGTTCCTCTTCAAAGCGATTGATTCGATTATGTAATTCCTCCCGGATTTCCTCTTTCATAGTATTGAACATGGTAATGATCATATTTTGAAAGTCAAATTTTGGGTCATATTTTGGGTCAGGCTTTCTCGGCCTTTTTCCTTGGGTTTGTTCTTGTTGGAGTCTAACATTATGGGATTAATTTCTTCCGTGGGAAATTTGTTTACTTGAATGTTGCTTCTCATGGATTTGCACTTTGACTTTGGCATTGTCATTTTAACTCTTAAGATCTCTCAATTTCACTAAACTGAATTATTTGGCCTGGGGTACTGGTGGGTGGAGCCGGAACGGGGACTTACCTAGGGCGTGGGGTGAGGCCCGGGTGGACCGAGCGCGTGTCCCGACCGGCGGAGCGGGGTGGGGTGAAAAGGGGAATCTGAAGTCTTTATTGAAGATTTTAGCAGAGTTTATGTATTTTAGAAAATCCAGAGTAAAGGCAAGGGGATGTGTCACCATGCCCATAGGGAAAACATCAAAGAAAAACAGGACCAAATTATTTACAGGATTATGTAAAAGGTATTCATTCCAGGTACCAAAGGAAGAGCAGAATTAACATATGTTTTCTGTGTTCTACCATGATGTCTCCAGGTAGAGTTAAAGTAGGCATGACACTCAGTTGCTGAAAGCAAAGGGACAATGAATGTTTCAAAATAAGTTTTCCCTGGTTTATGTATAAACATCAAATGTGTGGGGAAGGGACTGTAAACTAGCTAGTCCTGAGAAAAACAACAAAAACAACAACAAAGATCTAGGAACATACAAGAGGTAGACTCAAATTCCAGAGGAGGAATCCTTCTGCCAGAGGCAAAATGTAATTTACATGTGGAGAGCCTCTAGGACCTAGCAAATGCCAATTTAGATGTTAATGTGTCACTTTCCAGCCAGCAGGCTTTAGGACAGAACCAGACAGTAACACTAAGGCTTGACTACCCACTTATTTTTCTTATTTCTCTTATTTATATCAAATAATGTCATGTCCTTTATCCAGAAATTGTTTCCTTGAAACAATATTTTGTCATGCTGGATCTTGTCAAAACAGCATGGTTGGATAAGGACATGGCATTTCCCTCTTTTTTTTTTTTTAAAGATTAGATTAATCTGAAGATGAGTGGAAAGGGAATTATAGCAATGACTATGATAAGACTTGTCATTCCCATATGAATTAACATGGTGAACCACATTGTAGGAAAACATTAACACTCATATGAGTGTGTAGAATTGTGGCTTTGAATGTCTCTTAAAGAATACAATTGTAGGAACAGTCAGCAATTTGTATAAACTTAAATATAGAGTAGTCTTAATATGTTTAACAAACTAGTTTTCATAGGTAGGATTAACTTACCTAAGTGCTAAGTTTCAAGCCAACCAGATGTATTGTGGAGTTTAAATGTGTCTAAATTTTGTCCCAAATATACATTTTTTAAAATTTTATTATTTATTCAATTGTGCGTGTATGCATATGTGCACACGTGTGCGTGTGTGTGTATGTGCACGTGTATGTGTGTGTGTGTGTGTGTGTGTGTGTGTGTGTGTAGAACCATAGGCCTGTTATGTCACAGTGAGGCTGTGACTTCAGGGGTGATGCTTGGATTTCACAGTGAGGTTAGGACATCAGTGGTGAGTCTGTGTAGTCACCCTGAGGCTGTGATGTCAGAGGAGAGGCTGTGCTGGCCTGTGAACCTGTGCTGTTCGGGAACCACCGTGGACCAACTCCACCTCCTTGTTTACTCTGTCCGGGGATCAGAAATGCAGGCCGCCCCTGCTTCTACCTGGCGTCTATACGTGTGGTCTAGGATCCGAACTCAGGACCTTCTGCCTGCAAGGCAGAGGCTTAACCCCTGAGCCACCTCTCCAGCCCCCACATATAAATTTTATCTTATTGTCTAAGGTAAGAGAGACATAATCAGCCATTAAAGAGTAGATACAATTGGTGGTATAAATGTCAGCAAAAGCCAATAGAAAATTATACATTTTTAGCAACCAAAAGCAAAACATGTGGCAAGTATACAACAGTGAATTTTAAATTGAAAATAAAGTACTTTAGCATATGGTGAGCAGCAGTTAATTTTTAAAGTCCTGTTTGTGAAAGAGTCTCAGAGTCAGGACAAACAGGGGTCAGAAATCCACCCTAGAAGGAAACATTTCTGGCTCCTTCAGTTCAGAATCTGTCTCTTTGACTTGTTCTGTATCGATGTCAACTCCTTTTTTCCTGTAGGCTGAGAGCTGTTATCTTGTCAGGGACACTGTTTATGCTTTTCTACTGGGCAGAATAAATGTTTGGAAATCCACAGGGGTGAGCCTGCTAATGGAGAAACATAAAGACATCTGTGACTCCAGGGAGCCCTGGGTCTGGTTAGGACAGGTGTATTTCAAAGGCTTCTTCCTTTAGCCTTCATCTTTAATTTTTAATCTTTTCATAAAACTAATATCTCACAAACCTTTATAACATACTTTAAATTCTTTTAAGTAACCAATTTATAAATTGTCTGTGCACACTTTAACCTTTTAAGCAACAGGTCCATAAACCTTTTATCAAACCTTTTGTACATCTAAGTACTATATTATATAAATATATATGTTGGAACCAAAGTTCCTGCACCTGATCGAGCCCCTCAACTAAAGACACGGAGACGCCAGAATCAATGCAAAGGCTTTTCGGGAGCAAGGCAAAGGCTTTTCGGGAGCAAGAGTGGCCCTGAGCACTTAGGACTTGGGTTTTTTATAGGGCAGGGAACAAATTTCAAACAGAGCAAACCCAGCAAATGGGATGAAACATCTGGTTATTGGTGATAAGGATGGCTCAAGGGGTGAAGTATGAGTCAGTACGACTAAGGGGTAAGGTAGAGGGCAGTTCATCAAGAGTCAGCGTGACTAAGGTCAGTTCACAAACAGGATTTCATGTTCATGTCCACACATTTTTTTTTATTAAAAATTTATATACATTTTAAAATTTTTTACCAGTTCCCTCCCTCGCCCCTCCTCCCCCTGAACCCCTTCTCCTCCTCTCCATGCCCCAGTACCTCCCCCCCAATTCCCAGAGAGTCCTTTATTGTGTACGCCTAACTCTCCACTGGGTCCTCCTCTCCGATGACATATAAGGACCCAGTGGCATTTCCATAAGCCCTTTCTCTTGTTCCCCTTAAGCATAAGATCACTACTATGGCTGTCAATCCCTTGCCTCCAGGGGTCTCGGTGCCCTTAACAGATGCTAGACTTTATGAGGGCAACAGTGCGCTGGACATTGCGCAGGGCATGCAAAGTCCCATTATGATTGCTTTGGCCCCAACTATTGTTGAGAATCTTGCAAATCGTTGCTCCTCCCATCCTTTTGCTCTTACAATCTTACCGCCCCCTCTTCCGCAAATGTCCTTGAGCTCCAGTATGGGGAGAGATTAGGCGGGCCTAGTTCTATGTGATTGATATAGTCTCTGAAGTTCTGGATTGTGATTTGTTGATTTTCTTTTGCAGTTTTGCTGCTCCTGCAATGCCCTTCACTCCATTCTGCTGGGCACTGTATGTCACCCCCTGGCCAGAGACAAAAAGCTGTTAAACTGGAGTCTTGTTATAATAGCACATTCAAGGGTAGATGTAATAAGAGTAGGAAACCTCAGTGAGGGAGGGGTCCATCACCCATTTGCAAAATGATTACTTTTTATCTGCTAGACTACATGCCCTCCCCTTCTGGTGAGATCAGGAAAGAACGTCTGTGAACTTAATCAGGTTTCTCATTACTTACTTGCAGACCTTGATGGAGGCCTATTTTCTCTGCTGTAATATGGTCCCCTCTCTCCTTGTTTCTGGTGTGGCCCTCCTACCCTATCTCTCTTGTTCATAATCCTTGCAATTACTGTGTTACATAGGTTTACTTTTGAGTGTCTCAATGTGGGCTGGGTGAGTTTGGTACTAGGAGCCACCTATTAGGGAGTACATACGGCGCTTAATTTTCTGGGTTTGGGATACTTCACTTAATATAATTCTTTCTAATGACATCCATTTCCCAGCAAATTCCAGTAATTCATCATTTTTGATGGCTGAGTAGTACTCCATTGTATAGATGTACCACAGTTTCCTTATCCACTTGTCAACTGTTGGACATTTAGGTTGATTCCATGACTTTGCTATTGTAAACAGTGCTGCTATGAACATGGTCGAGCTTGTGCTATCGAGGCGACCTCTGCTGCATGGGGGGTTATTCCCAAAAGTGGGATAGCAGGGTCATATGGCATTTCAATCTTTAATTTCTTTAAGAATCTCCAGACGGCTCGCCAGAGTGGCTGTATGAGCCTGCATTCCCACCAACAATGTAGGAGAGTTCCCCTCTCTCCACATCCTCTCCAGCATTTGTCGTTGTTAGTATTGTGGATTTTTGCCATCCCGACCGGGGTGAGATGATATCTCAGGGAAGTTTTGATTTGCATTTCCCTGATGGCGAAGGAAGTGGAGCATTTTTTAAGATATTTGTTAGACATTTTAATTTCATCCCTGGTAAAGTTTCTTTGAAGTTCCAGGGCCCATTTTTTAATTGGGCCAGTGTTTTCCTTGGAGTTTAGTTTTCTAAGTTCTTTGTGCACTCTGGACAGCAGAGCTCTGTCAGATATGTGGTTAGTGAAGATTTTTTCCCATTCTGTGGGTTGCCTTTGAGCTCGTGTGACAATCTCTTTATCTGAACAGAAGCTCTTTAATTTCACAAGATCCCAACTGTTGAGAGTTGGTAGCAGTGACTGTGCCATTGGATGTCTGTTTAGGAAGTGTTGGCCTAGCCCAATCAGCTCGAGGGAGTTCCCTATCCTTTCAACTATGGTTTTTAAAGTCTCTGGCCTGATATCAAGGTCCTTGATCCATTTGGAGTTAAGTCTTGTACATGGTGACAAGTACGGGTCCAGCTTTAATCTTCTGCATGTGGAGATCCAGTTTTGCCAGCACCATTTCTTGAAGATGCTCTTCTTTTTCCATTGGATTCTTTGGGCCCCTTTGTCAAAGACCAAATGGCTGTAACTTTGTGGGCTTATATCTGGGTCTTCAATCCTTATCCATTGATCTGTGTGTCTATTTTGGAGCCAGTACCAGGCTGTCTTTATAACTATGGATTTGTAGTATAAACTAAGGTTTGTTATGGTAATACCTCCAGCTGTGTTTTTGTTACTCAGGATTGTTTTTGCTATCCTGGGTCTTTTGTGCCTCCATATGAACTTTGAGATTGTTTGGTCAACTTCTTTGAAGAATTGCTTTGGGATTTTGATTGGTATAGCATGGAATCTGTATATTGCTTTTGGTAGGATGGTCATTTTTACAATGTTGATTTTGCCAATCCAGGAACAAGGGAGGTCTTTCCACCTTCTAGTGTCTTCTGCAATTTCTTTCTTTAGGGTTTTAAAGTTTTCATTGTAAAGGTCTTTTACCTCCTTGGTTAGGTTTATACCAATGTATTTCAATTTTTTAGGGGTTATAGTAAATGGTATGGTTTCTCTCAAGGCTTTTTCACTTCTTTCATTCTGGGCATATAGGAAGGCCTCTGATTTTTGCACATTTATTTTGTATCCTGCCACCCTGCTGAACTTCTCAATTAGTTCCAGGAGCTTCCTGGTGGAGTTTTTGGGATCCCTCAGGTATAAGATCATGTCATCTGCAAATAAGGATAGCTTGACTTCTTCCTTGCCGATTTGAATCCCTCTTATGTCCCTTTCTTGTCTTATGGCTTCAGCTAAGACTTCAAGTACAATATTGAATAGAAGTGGTGAGAGTGGACAGCCTTGTCTAGTTCCTGATCGAAGTGGGAATGCTTCCAATTGTTCCCATTGAGCATAATCCTTGCTGTGGGCTTGTTGTATATAGCTTTTATTATAGTGATAAAAGTTCCTTCCATTCCCACTGTCTCTAGCGTTTTGATCATAAAAGGCTGTTGGATCTTGTCAAAAGCTTTTTCTGCATCTATCGAGGGTATCATGTGGTCTTGGACTTTGGACTGGTTTACATGATGAATTACATTTATTGATTTGCATAAGTTGAACCAACCTTGTGTGCCGGGGATGAAGCCTACTTGGTCCCCGTGAATGATCCTTTTAATATGTTTTTGAATATGATTTGCTAAGGCTTTGTTGAGGATCTTTGCGTCTGTGTTCATCAGGGAGATCGGCCTATAGTTTTCTTTTTTAAGTGAATCTTTATTAGGTTTTGGGATTAAAACGATATTAGCTTCATAGAAGGAATTTGGTAGTGTTCCTTCCTTTGCTATTTGATGCAACAGTTTAAGGAGTATTGGTGTTATTAACTCCTTAAATGTCTGGTAGAACTCTGTGCTGAATCCATCTGGTCCAGGACATTTTTTGGTGGGAAGATTCGAGATTACTTCCTCAATTTCCTTATATGTTATAGGACTATTTAAATAATTCACAACTTCCTGATTCAATTTAGGTAAGTTGTGTTTACTTAGAAATTCATCCATCTCTTTTGTGTTGTCAAACTTCACAGAGTATAAGTTTTTGAAATATGATGTTATAATTCTCTGGATTTCTTCGGTATCAGTAGTGATAACTCCATGTTCATTTCTAATTTTGTTAATTTGGGTTTTCTCTCTCTTGCTTTTGGTTAGTTTAGCAAGGGGTGTATCAATCTTTTTGATTTTTTCAAAGAACCAGCTTTTTGATTGGTTGATTTTTTCTATCGTTTTCTTAATCTCGATTTCAGACATTTCTCCCCTTATTTTGCTAATCTCTTCTCTTCTACTGCTTTTGGGATCAGATTGCTCTAGTTTCTCCAAAGCTTTAAGCTGCATTGTTAAGTTGTTTATTTCTGATGTTTCCATTTTTTTGATGTAGGCATTAAGAGCTATGAACTTACCTCTTAGAACAGCTTTCATTGTGTCCCAGAGATTTTGGTAAGTTGTATTTTCATTATCGTTCACTTTCAGGAAATCTTGAATTTCCTTTTAAATTTCTTCCTGAATCCAGTTCTCATTCAGCATCATAGTGTTAAGTTTCCAGGAGTTAGTGTATTTTCTCTTATTTGTTGTGTGTGGATGTCCAGCTTTAGGCCATGGTGGTCTGATAGGGCACAGGTTAGAATTTCAACTTTCTTGTATATGTGTAGATTCATTTTGTGGCCCAATATGTGATCTATTTTGGAGAAAGTTCCGTGTGCTGCTGAGAAAAATGTGTATTCTTTGGTGCGTGGGTGAAAAGTTCGATAGAGATCTGTGAGGTCCATTTCTTTCGGGGTTTGATTAAGTTCCAAAGTGTCTCTGTTAAGCTTTTGACCTGTTGATCTATCCCATGTTGAGAGGGCGGTGTTGAAGTCCCCAAGAATTGTCGTTTGGGGGTTGATTTCTTGCTTTAGACGCTGTAGGGTTTTCTTAATGAATGTGGAGGGGCCCGTATTGGGTGCATATATGTTCAGTATTGTGAAGTCTTCCTGGTGAATTGTACCTGTGACTAAAATGTAGTATCCATCCATGTCTCTTATAATTTTCTTTGGTTTGAAATCCACTTTGTCTGATAGCATAATGGCTACCCCTGCCTGTTTTCTGCTTCCATTTGCTTGTAGAATTGTTGACCAGCCTTTTATTTTTAGAGCGTGCCTATCTTTTGTGGTGAGATGGGTTTCCTGCAGGCAGCAGATTGATGGATTGTGATTTTTAATCCAAGTTTGTAATCTGTGTCTCTTGATCGGTGAATTAAGTCCATTAACATTTAGTGTTATAATGGAGAAACTATTGTTAATTCCAGACATTTATTATGTTTAGTAGTTTTTATAAGTATATTGCTTCGCTTTTAATGGTGTTATATTTGCCTTCTGTTCTCCTGGATATGCCTGTTTTTTTCTTCACGCTTGAGTATCATTTCTAGCATTTTTTGAAGGCCTGGTTGGTGGACATGTATCCCTTCAAGTTGTCTTTGTGCTGGAAAATTTTTCTTTCTCCCTCGTTCCTGAGTGAAAGTTTTGCAGGGTAAATCAGCCTGGGTTGACATTTTTGCTCATTCAATACTTGAAGTATGTCTCTCCAAGCTCTTCTTGCTTTTACTGTTTCGACTGAGAAGTCATTTGTTATTTTAATAGGTTTACCTTTAAAAGTGACTTGTTTTTTCTCCCTTGAATCTCTCAGCACCAGTTCTTTATCTTGAATGTGGAGTGTTTTAACTATTATTTGCCGCGGCGTGCTTCTATTTTGGTCGTATCTGTTTGGGGTGCGGAATGCCTCTTGTTTATGAATGGGCCTCTCTTTTTTTAGATGAGGAAAGTTTTCCTTGATGATCATTTGAAAAATTTCCTCAGGGGTGGTATTTTGAGATTCTTGCTCTGGTATTCCATGAATACGCATGTTAGGCTTCTTCAGGGTGTCCCATATCTCTTGGATATTTTGTCAAGTATCTTTTTGGCTTTAACAACCTCTTCCATTGAGTTGGTTAGTACTCCCACTTTATCTTCAAGGTCAGAAATTCTGTTTTCTGCTTCATTTTTTCTGTTGATAAGACTCTGTAGCATTCTGGGTTGAAGATAACTTGTCTTTTAGCTCAGTTTTAAACTCTGCTTGAGTTTGTTTTAACTGCTTTATGCCACTTTTTGTTTCTTTCACTGTTTTTCTCAACTCCTCCAGATGTCTGTTGTGTTCCTCTTCAAAGCGATTGATTCGATTATGTAATTCCTCCCGGATTTCCTCTTTCATAATATTGAACATGGTAATGATCATATTTTGAAAGACCTTATCCTGAGTGAGGCTTTCTTGGCCTTTTTCCGCCGGTTTGTTCTTGTTGGAGTCTAACATTATGGGATTAATTTCTTCAGTGGGAAATTTGTTTACTTGAGTGTTGCTTCTCATGGATTTGCACTTTGACTTTGGCATTGTCATTTTAACTCTTAAGATCTCTCAATTTCACTAAACTGAATTATTTGGCCTGGGATCCTGGTGGGCGGGGCCTGAATGGGGACTTACCTAGGGCGCGGGGTGAGGACCACCTGGACCGCGCGCGTGTCCTGACCAGTGGAGCGGGGTGGGGTGAAAAGGGAGGATGGGCACGTCGGCATGGAGCTATTTAACCCGAGGGCAGCTGGGGCGGGGCCCGGGCACAGGGGGAGGTCCTCCTCGTCCCTTGGCCCCTGCGCGGCTCCGGGTGGATGGTGGGAGTCGCAGCCGGGTCCCTGTGGGCTGACCTGGGGTCCTAGGGCGCGGGGTGAGGCCCAGCTGGACCACGCGCGCGTGTCCCGACCGGCGATGTCCCCACATTTTTATGTCCACATTCCACCCTTTTCCTATAGTAAAATTCAATCCTCAATTTACAAGAGGTGATGTTGGGAAAGAACTCCCACTCAGAAGATGACCCAACTCAGGAGACCACGCTGACAATGAGATCGATGTAAACTGCAGACTTTTGTTATATGCTATCTAGCATTTTCTGTAATCCATGATTTTTCTCTTTTAATATCTTTGGTGTATCTAAAACCAGAACCATGTGGATGACTTTATAACAGTGCTAAAATATTTAATTCTGTTAAGCCTAAACCTAGAATATTTGGGCATTCAGGCATGTAAACAATGTAAAATAACATTAGTATTAAGCATATCAGGAATCTCAGTAGTTACTTTGTGGGTGACTAATGAACTTGTCATTTTCCTGATCTTAAACATTTTAGTAAAATCAAAAGTTTACAAAAGCCTATGAAGGAAGTGGAGCACTAGAATTTTGTGCTCCCTCGTCCATTAACATAGAAACAAAGAGGCTTCCCATTTGCATGTTAAACCCAAGGTTCTCATGAGATGTTTAGCCTGGCACTTTGGACTTTCACTGGTTACCAGCTGCAAACTCCTTCCCAAACTCCATCGGAGGGAAGCTATGAGCTTCAGGCCATTACATTGATCTCCATCAGGATGCTCGACCCCTGGGCCCTGGGGTTCAGGGGGCAATCTTTTCTCCAGTGGAAATTCCCATGTTTGGAACATAGGCCACATGAAAGCTTTCTGTGCTCACAACCATCTCAAAGTGCCCAGTCCGGTCATATTTAAAGCATCTTTTTCACCTTTCCCCTGTTGGAAGGGGTCCTGGGTTATCTGCTTGGGATGCCTGTTTAATCTATCCCCTAAGGCAAATGTCAAATTCTGATTTCTTTGCTTTCTGATTCTTTCTCTTTTTCTTTCCTTTTTTTATACTAAGTCCTAGGTCACCTGTCCTATTTTAAAGTCCTAGACAAACAGAAATAAAGGATTTTACCTCCAAGACAGAAATGAAAGCTTCCTGATGGTGCTAACCTCTCTCTTACAGATGAGGATGCTATCCTCCAGATAGGAGTTTTGCTGACATGGAAGCTAAATGAAATTCCTGTCTGTTTCACCTTAGTCTTGAGGACATTGGGAGGCAAAGCTTCTCCTGAGTTACTAGCTGGTACTTTTGGTATAGATCTCTGTAGTCTCTTAACTTTCTGTCATTTGTTTGCTATTGTTTCTCTAGTTGGACAATATCATAACTTAAATACAGTTCCTGGACACAGGAGGGGGAAATTTCTCTTTTGGCTTCAGTTTAGTGAACCTGGACTTGAGGAAAGGATGCATGGCTTAGCAGAGTTCTGTCAAACACTATATACACAGTGTTGTCAGCAAAGACATCTATTGACATTGCCTGTGGCATGGTCGGGGGATGCCAGCGCTCCACCTGATGCCACCAGAGCCCCACTTGATGACATTAAAAGGGGAGAGTCCATAGTCCATACATGCCTGATTCTCTATGCTATTTAAACAGCACAGTCATTGTCTTTCCTTTTGGGGCAAACATTTCTAGGAATTCCCTTCCATTGACTAACAAGAGCTAAAGTCCCACTGATCCCCACTGCACTACGTAGACAAAGAGCTAGAGTCACATTGATTCCCCACCACACGACGCAGACAGACAAAGGTTGGGAATCCCTCCAGGAGAGATCATTCAAGTACCAGTCTGGCCACACTCTTTGCAGAGTCATGGGTGATAACTTGGCCATACTGGATTCAGCGGTTTCGTGACTTGCGATCAGATTCTAATCCGATCCCACCCTAGACCGTATGTTATCACCATGGAAATGCAGAACTGGCCCAATTGAATCCCGTGGCTTTAAAAGATCTTAGGGATCTCGCCATGGGACTACAAACTCGAGCCAGAGGTGTTACAGGTTTCCCACCTCAGGCCAACACTCACTCACACATTCATACAGAGGTTAAAACATTTCCTCCCCCAATTTTCAGGTGCCCTTTTCCTCTCTCTCTAGGAGAGGCCTGCTCCAAAAGGTGAGGAGAGGTTGGTTCAACAGCTGGCCTTGAGTCTGCTCCAAGCTGCAGCTGAGGTGGCATCATCGGGTGGGGCCTTGGTTTCTCCTGTTGGTCTGATGCTGAGCAGAGCCCTGCTCTCTGGGAACCGACGTCCCAGGGAGCAGATGAGGGCCCTGCCAGGGTCGCTGCAGGTACTAGTAATCAAATTCTTATTTAATCAAAACAAATAATTGAAATACATTTGAATACATGAAGCTTAATTCTTAATTTCTAATTTCTGAGGTTCAATGTCCTTTTTTGTAATATGGAAGAAGCATAATATTTTCTTTAACCATCATTTTTAATTTTCAGTCTTTTCATAAACTGAACATTCTATAAACGTTTATAACATACTTTAACATTTTAAGTAACATAACTTATCCCATAAACCTTTTTTACATCTAAGTACCATATATATTTTTTATATTTTTTTCTTACTTGATCGTTCCCTAATGTTTTCACATTAGATATCCTTTAAGAAATGTCCTATGAAAGAGGCAATAACAGTAGAACTCATTTTAAAAATATTATATCCAAATTAAGTTAGCAAGATTGTAGCAGAAGACAGGAGTACTCTTGGTATTAGAATGTAGACTTGTCCCCAAGAAAGGGAGCTCATACATACCAGGAGAATGAAGAAATTCCAATGAATTTCTCAGAAATCAGTTTTCCTTTCTGGTTGCTAGATATGTTGGTATTACACATGGGAAAACAAACTTTTAAAGGAATTACAAAAATGATGTTATCAGATCCTAGGTAAAAACACAATATCATCTTTTGTGAAGCTTCATAGAAATCAAGATAAAACAAAGTATTTTGGTCAGTACATACTCAGGCCTTTTATGTTGTAAAAATGTTTCATTCTTAAGTGTGCACATGCATTTAAATTGAGCATGCCAAATAATAAAGAGTCAAAAAAAAACCAAAATGTAATTATAAGCATGCAATAATTTGAAGTGGCCATAGCTTTGTTATTTTGAAATATAAAACACACATATTATGGGAAACCCAGATAACTAAACAAGTCAAAACACTTAAAGTAACTCTTAAAATGAGATCATCATAGACACAGCACAAATAAATGACAGACAGTTCTTCTGGCCCCTCCAGTACAGGAGGGCAGAAGCTTTCTTTCCTTAGTTGCTTTACAAATTAAAATAGAGGTGTTATTAGGTAAATTAAGAAGAAGACAGTTTAAAACACACATCTGCTGGCCTTGAAAGTGAGCCATTTATCAGAACAGGGAGTGATGAATTTTCCTTTCCTAATTTCAACCTTTAGATTTTGAGTTCTTTCCCTACTTGCCACTCTCTTTTTCTGACATCTAAGCAAAACCAAAGACAGAAAAAACGTAGTACACAGAACAATCAGACACGTTGTAAGCACAGATCTCCCTGCAAGGCTTCTCCACATTAGAGCAAACGCTTGTGAGCCTGGGAGAGAATACCTCGGAGACAAGGGGCTGTACATCCCTGGCTCTTGTCCGAATAGCTAGATCATCCAGCTCAAATGCTATACCCGAGTTTTGGAGCGTCCTCCATACTCTTTGAGGTGTAAATCAGCATGTCCGCCCACCTCTCTAAGGGTATAGCCCAGACGCCAGTCATGGCACCCACAGTGCCCCGGCTACCAGATGCTGGTCTCGGTACCCACAGTGCCCCAGTCACCAGACGCTGGTCTCAGCACCCACAGTTCCCCAGCTGCCAAAATTCAGAACCCAGAAAAAACAGGATTAGACAACCAGAGCGAGGCAGACACAACAGCATACACAGAGATACTCACTCACTCTTTTGTCTCGAGACGGCCTCCGATCTGCTCTTCGTGATCTCCAGTGAGGGGACTCCCTTCCCGGCCAACGCACCAGATGTTGGAACCAAAGTTCCTGCACCTGACCGAGCCCCTCAACTAAAGACACGGAGACGCCAGAATCCATGCAAAGGCAAGAGGCTTTAATCACCAGCGCACTGGGGTCACCCTGCTTTTCGGGAGCAAGAGTGGCCCTGAGCACTTAGGACTTGGGTTTTTTATAGGGCAGGGAACAAATTTCAAACAGAGCAAATCCAGCAAATAGGATGAAACATCTGGTTATTGGTGATAAGGATGGCTCAAGGGATGAAGTACAAGTCAGTATGACTAAAGGGTAAGGTATAGGGCAGTTCATCAAGAGTCAGCGTGACTAAGGTCAGTTCACAAACAGGATTTCATGTTCATGTCCACACATTTTTATGTCCACACATATATATATATATATATATATATATATATATTATATATATCTTTTATTTGATGGTTTTCTGCTACTTTTACATTAATTATCCCTCAAGAAATGTCTTTTAAAAGAGGTGATAACAGATAAAAGACCTCATGTTTACAAGAAATTGAGTTGAATCTATTTGGCAATTGTGTAGACAATATACATTTGTATATAATATATATTTGAAATCTAAGACATTATAGCTTTCAATTTATTTATTTACTTTGGCATTAAATAACCACAAATTCAGTATCTTTAAAGTATATGAAACTTATAAACATAAAAGAAAAGTTTTGATTTAAGGTAACAGCCTTAAATCTCATTTTGAAATTGTGGAACCCAGGTTCCCGCTGTGAAGCCCAAGTTCCCGCCAGCGCAAAATTCAAATCTCCCGCCGGCGCCAAACTCTCCCACCGGCGCCAACTCACTGCGGACGTGCTGACCAGAGCCTGCCTGCCTCACCCTTTGGACCTCTCCCCCTGGGCGTGCCGGGAACTGCCCAGGGCGAGGTTATCGGCCAGAACATCTGTGAACTGACTCAACTTCCTCGTGTGTAGTGGAAATATTTACAGAATGTATTTGCTCAAGGCAGTTGCTTTCCTATAAAAACCTTGCCCCAAATCCAGTCGGGGCCGTTCTCTTTTGGCTGAGCAGGGAGACGGTCCTAGCACGCTAGATTAATAAAGCTTGCCTCTTGTTTTTACAGCAACCTAGTGGTTCTCGTGTCTCCTTCGGGGTCTGGGTAAGGGGCCCAAAGGGAACTTCGGTTCCAACATATGGGGGCTCGTCCTGGATGCCCCTGACCCAACTCGGAGGAGCCGACGACCAGGGTTGGAGGTAAGTGGAGCTCCTGAATTGTCCTGTGTCTTGTGCATTGTGTCTGTGGTCTCTCGTGTCAGTTTCTTTTCCAGGCCACCTAGGTGGGACGAAATTGGGGCTGTACCCATCAAGAGGTGGACAGACGTGTCCGAGACCTCGCAGGGGGGTAAGGACGACGGTCCGACCCTGGGGGCAGCAAGGGGTAAGCCGCAGTTGGATGGTATTCCCAACTAGGCTCAGTTGGACGGTATTCCCAGCTGAACTCCCCCATAAGGCTTGGGCAATTGGACGGTATTCCCAATTGAACCCTACCCTGTCGAGTAAGCCGCAGTTGGATGGTATTCCCAACTGGGCTCATGGTGAGACTTTTTGGAGAAGGAGGACGTACCCGAACTGCAGCGGGCCTCCAAACTCCTCTGTTGCCGGCTTCTTTTACTTTCGCTTTCTTCTCGGGGGTGCGACCTCTCCAGCGAGCGCTCGGGGACCGGGCGTCTCGGGTATTGTTGGATTTGTTATTGTCTCTTTCTCTGTGTTCTTATGGTACTTTTGTTTTCAGGAAATTAGGTATATAATGGGGCAGACTCAATCAACGCCCCTTGACTTGACTATCAACCATCGGACGGACGTTAGGGATATCAGGAAAGGAAACTGGCAGGTTTTTTTGCCGCTCAGGGTGGCCGGCCTTCCAGACCAGCCGGCCTCCTGGGGGATGAAGTTTACCACCCTCTGTTCTGATGAATGGCCCACTTTCCAGGGCGGCAAATGTTTGTTTTAAGAAAGCCTCTGCCCCCCTGTGGTGGAGGAGCCAGAAGAACTGTCTGTCGTTTTCTTGGGGTGTGTTTATGATGATCTCATTTTAAGAGTTACTTTAAGTGTTTTGATGTGCTTAGTTATCTGGATTTTCCATAATATGTGTTGTTTTATGTTTCAAAATAACACAGCTATGGCCATTTCAAATTATTGCGCGCTTATAATTACATCTTGTTTTTTTTTTGACTTTTTATTATTCGGCATGCTCAATTTAAATGCACGTGCACACTTAAGAACAACATAAAAGGCCTGAGTACATACTGACTAAAATATTTTGTTTTATCTTGATTTCTATGAAGCTTCACAAAACATGATATTGTGTTTTTACCTAGGATCTAATAACATCACTTTTGTAATTCCTTTAAAAGTTTGTTTTTCCATATGTAATACCAATATATCTAGCAACCAGAAAGGAAAACTGATTTCTGAGAAATTCATTGGAATTTCTTCATTCTCCTGGTATGTATGCTAATTTCCTGTTTCCAGGTATACTCCTGTGTTCTGTTACAATCTTGCTAACTTAATTGGAATATAATGATTTTTAAGATGAGGTCTACTGTTATTGCCTCTTATAAAGGACATTTTTTAAAGGGGTAAACAACAGAAAACCATCAAATAGAAAGAAATATATATGTATAGTACGTAGAGGTAAAGAAGGTTTTGGGATGAGATATGTTACTTAGAAAGTTAAAGTATGTGCAGGAGGTTTATGAGTTGGTTACTTAAAAAGAATGTTAAAGTATGTTGTGAAGGTTTGTGGGATGTAGAGTTATGAGAAGACTGAAAATATGAGATGATGGTTAAAGAAAATATTATTTGTTATGTTTCTTCCATGTTATAAAACAAAAGATATTGAGCCTCAGAAATTAGAAATTAAGAATTAAGCTTCATGTATTCAAATGTATTTCAGTTGTCTGTTTAAAGCAGAAAATTGGTTATTTCTAAAATCCCAACTTCTCAAGGACAGTAGGAATCTTACCAGTGGGGTCATAAATGAGAAGTCTAAGACCAGGGCCCTTCCTGCCCCCCCAGGGAGGTGGCCAGCAGAAGCTGAGGCCCCGCCTCAGCTGCAGCTTGGAACAGACTCAAGGCCAACTAGGGAGTTTCTCTAAATCTTGGACTTTACGATAAAAGAGACTGTGCTAAACCAACCTCTGCTCACCTTTTGGAGCAGACCTCTCTTGGAGGGGGAGGAAAAGGGCACATGCAAAATGGGGGAGGGAATGTTTTAACCTCTGTATGAATGTGAGAGTGAGTGTCGGCCTGAGGTGGGAAACCTGTAACACCTCTGGCTCGAGTTTGTAGTCCCATGGCGAGATCCCTAAGATCTCTTAAAGCCACAGGATTCAATTGGGCCAGTTCTGCGTTTCCATGGTGATAACATACGGTCTAGGGTGGGATCGGATTAGAATCCGATCGCAAGTCACGAAACCGCTGAACCCACTATGCCCAAGTTATCACCCATGACTCTGCAAAGAGTGTGGCCAGACTGGTACTTGAATGATCTCTCCTGGAGGGATTCCCAACCTTTGTCTGTCTGCGTCGTGTGGTGGGGATCAATGTGACTCTAGCTCTTGGTCTACGTAGTAGAGTGGGGATCAATGTAACTTTAGCTTTTGTTAGTCAATGGAAGGGAATTCCTAAAAATGTTTGCCCTGAAGGAAAGTGTTTCAAGTCTGAGACAATGACTATGCTGTTTAAATAGCATAGGGAATACAGGAAGCTTCAGGCATGTGTGGACCATGGACTCTCCCCTTTTAGTGTCATCGGGTGGGGCTCTAGTGGCGTTGGGTGGAGTGCTGGCCTCCCCGGACCACACCACGGGCTGTGTCAGTGGATGTCTTTGCTGACAACACTGTGTATAGCGATTATCAGAACTCTACTAAGCCACGCGTCCTTTCCTCAAGTCCAGGTTCACTAATTGAAGCCAAAAGAGAGAGATTTCCCCTTCCTGTGTCCAGGGACTATCTAGAAATTGTGAATGCTTAGTTCTACCAACCTAAAAGAGGGTCAAGTCATAGCATATTCTCAGACATGCCCTGTATACATCTTAGACAAGAGATGATCCCAGGAAGATCTTTAAGTTATACTACCATCCAACTAGACAAACAAATGACAGAAAGTTGAGAGACTATAGAGCTGGACCAAAAGTACCAGCTAGTAACTCAGGAAAAGCTTTGCCTCCCAATGCCCTCAAGACTAAGGTGAAACAGACAGGAATTTCATTTAGCTTTCATGTCAGCCAAAGTCCTCATCTGTCAGGGGGAAGTAAACTCTCATGTGGAGGCCAACAGGGCTCTCATCTGTTGAGGGAAAAGGTCCCCATCATCTGTAAGGGAGAGGTTGGCACCATCAGGAAGCTTTCATTTCTGTCTTGGAGGTAGAATCCTTTGTTTCTGTCTGTCCTAGGACTTTAAAAATAGGACAGGTGACCTAGGACTTAGTATAAAAAAGAAAAGGAAGAGAAAGAACCAGAAAGCAAAGAAATCAGAACTTGACATTTGCCTTAGGGGGTAGGTTAAACAGGCACCCCAAGCAGATCAACCCAGGACCCCTCCCAACAGGGGAAAGGTGGAAAAAGATGCTTCGAATATGACCAGACTGGGCGCTTTGAGACTGTTGTGAGCACAGAAAGCTTTCATGTGGCCTTTGTCCCAACTATGGGAATTTCCACTGGAGGAAGATTGCCCCCTGAACCTCAGGGCCCAGGGGTTGAGCGAGTTCTCTGGTGGAGACCAATGAAATGGCCTGAAGCTCTTAGCTTCCCTCCGAGGGAAAAAGGAGTTTGCCACTGATATCCAGCAAAAGGAAGCCCAAAAGTGCCAGGTTGAGCATCTCGTGAGAAACCTTGGGTTTAACGTGCAAATGGGAAGCCTCTTTGTACCTATGTTAATAGACAAGGGAGCACAAAATTCTAGTGCTCAACTTCCTTCATAGGCTTTTGTCAACTTTTGATTTTACTAAAATGTTTAAGATCAAGAAAATGACAGGCTCATTGCACTCACAAAGTAACTACTGAGATTCCTTATGTGCTTAATAGTGATGCTTTTTTAGGCATTCCTTTGTTTACATGCCTGAGTGCCCGAATATTCAAGGTTTAGGCTTAATAGAATAAAATATTTTAGCACTGTTATAAAGTTATCCACGTAACTCTGGTTTTAGACGCACCAAAGGTATTAGAAGAGAAAATCATGGATTACAGAAAATGCCAGATAGCATGTAACAAAAGTCTGCAGTTTAAAGACCCTAAATGCTGCATCCTTATCCAACCATTCTGATGGATAAGATTCCAACCTGATATGATATTATTTCAAGGAAACATTTCTGAAGAAAAGACATGGCTTTATTTAAGAGAAATAAAAAATATAAAAATTGTCAGGTCTTGGTGTTTCTTCCCAGTTCAGGCCTAAAGCCTGTTCCCTGGGGAAGGTCACTGTAACCCCATGGGCAGGTGCTAGGAATTTCTTGGTATGTCATAATAACGCCCAGGGACAGGTGCTAAACATTCTTTCCTAGGTAATTTACGTTTTGCCCCAGGCTGGCGTGAGCCCCCAGGCCGAGCCCGCCTGGACCCCTTCTGCCCCTGTCGCACCCCTCTCCACCCTGGCCACAGGGGTTTGGGCTCCGTGGTTGTTGACCTCCTCTACTAGAGAGATTAAGAGAACTGGAGTGGTGTTTGACGCCAGCTTGTTCCTGCTGCTTTCCTTGACAGTATTCAGCATCGTGAGTGTGACGGCATACATTGCCTTGGCCCTGCTCTTTGTGACTATCAGCTTTAGAGTATATAAGGGTATGATCCAAGCAATCCAGAAATCAGATGAAGGCCACCCATTCAGGGCATATTTGGAATCTGATGTTGCTATCCACAGCAAGACTGCTGAGCTTGTTCAGTTTATCCCATGTGCCTTCCCAATTACAATAATCTGGTCCTTCTGTAGATTCTGGAGACTCAATTTGCCTGTGTTTTGTCTCTTTTAGACCAATCTTGAGGTAATAAAGCCATCTATCAAAGACCTTTAGACCAACCCAGCATTTCATAGATGAGAATGTCAGACTGCTCTTATTTCCTTCGCCCCGATTCAGCAGGAAGCAGCCAGATCGAATCATCGCCCTTTATCCCCAGAGCAGTCTGAATTCTCAAATAGGTTTATGGGAAAGTGAGGCAGGATTAGAACAGCTATGCTGGGATGGGTCTCTCAAGGTCTTTGGAATTCTGAAGAGACGTCCCCTATTGCTGGAATCACCTGGAAGGAACACCCCTACTGAGGAACTGACTCCAATCCTCCCAGAAATTTACCACAAGAACTGTAACTGACACTCCATGATTGGAGTGTGCCTAAAGAAAAGGGGGGAATGTGGAACCCAGGTTCCCGCTGTGAAGCCCAAGTTCCTGCCGGCGCAAAATTCAAATCTCCCGGCGCCAAACTCTCCCGCCAGCGCCAACTCACTGCGGACGTGCTGACCAGAGCCTGCCTGCCTCACCCTTTGGACCTCTCCCCCTGGGCGTGCCGGGAACTGCCCAGGGCGAGGTTATCGGCCAGAACATCTGTGAACTGACTCAACTTCCTTGTGTGTAGTGGAAATATTTACAGAATGTATTTGCTCAAGGCAGTTGCTTTCCTATAAAAACCTTGCCCCAAATCCAGTCGGGGCCGTTCTCTTTTGGCTGAGCAGGGAGACGGTCCTAGCGCGCTAGATTAATAAAGCTTGCCTCTTGTTTTTACAGCAACCTAGTGGTTCTCGTGTCTCCTTCGGGGTCTGGGTAAGGGGCCCAAAGGGAACTTCGGTTCCAACAGAAATGAAAATGTTAAATAAATTGTAGTACTTTAATATCTTTTGGAGCCAAATTAATTATAATACAAGTCAGTAAAAGTTCTTTAAATTTTGTAGAGACTGACACATTAAATATGGAATAAACAAGCAGCACATGCTCACAAGAGAATACCTGTATGTCTCTATTTAGATAAGCAATTTTTTTTTTGGCAATAGAAATATTTACTACCCAGCAGTATGGCTAATGCTGTGATGTGCCTTTGGAACTGTTTGTTGGGAGAAATATGGAGAACATTGGGATTTTGTGCTGGGAAAGTCTTTGCCTCTTTGTGGGGGGGCCAAATGGGCCTTTCCCTTGAGAGCTCAGAGGAGAGCAATGCTGTGAGAGATGCAGACAGTGGAGCCTTGTTTGTGATGGTCCAGAGGAAAATAGAGACTGTGTTTGCAATTGGACAAGTGATTCATGGAGCCTTGTGTTGCCTGAGAGTTTAGTGAAGTTTTTCCCTCATCCTGAAAGCTTGCCTGAAGTTAAGCTGGAGTGCTTGGCAGAGGAAATTTCAAAGCAATGTAGTTTTGACAGTGTGATGTAGCTATTTTTAGTTGTCTTCAAACTTATGAAAAAGAGCAAAGAATCAGGAAGAAGCCAAAATACAATGCCAAACTTAGAGAGTTGAACTTAGAGAGAAAGAAGCAGAGAATAAAATGGCTTTTAAGGAGATAAGCTCCATTTGTAAATCAAATCCTGCTCCAATTTGAATAATAGGAGAGGCCCTAGCTTGAGGGCAAGATCCCTCAAGGAAGGCTCCCACTCTTAAGAATTCAAATCCTTTCAGAAGATTGGAGTTAAAGGGTGGCATTCCAAAGCAAGAGTTGGAATTTACAAAGGAACTGCCCAGGAGTGAAAGAGATGGTCAACATAGAGAAGCAGAATCAGATGTGATTCAAAGGTGCCAGTCTTGGCAAAGTTGTCCACATGATTCTGGTTTTAAAGGCATCAAGGATGCAAGAGGGAAGAGATGGTGGAGTCCTCCTCCAAGATTTCAAAAAAACAATGCAAGCCAGGTAGCATGCAGCAGAAAATCTACAGTTTAGAGGCCCAAGAAGGGCAGTTTGTGCTGTGGAGTTCCAGCCTGGATTGCCATTGAGAAATAAAGATGTTAGAGATGTCAGAGACAATGTGGGACACCTGCCAAGGAGAGCTATATACCCTGGAAGAGTCAGTCCAAGAGAGCAATGTATTCAGTGGACAGCTGCATTGGAGAGGTGGAATCAAAGCCCTTTGGAACTGAGATGATTTCAACAAAAGGCTCATCTGTTGAACTTGTAGCTACAAGATTTGGTCTTGTAATGGACCAATCTTTCCTGGATATGCCCCCATTTCTACCTTTTGGAATGGGAATGTTTATTCTGAGTCATTGTATGTTGGAAGTATGCAACCTGTCTTTGGATTTTACAGGAGGCTCTGGACTTTGGACATTTAGACTATGTTGGGACTATTGTTGTAGTCTATGAAGACTTTTAAAGTTGAACTGAATATGATTTGCATAATGAGATGGCAATGAGAATGTGGGGGGCAGGGGTGGAGTGTCATGGTTTGAAATGTGTCCCCCACAGTCTCATGTTTTTTGCAAGGTCATGTCACCTTGAGAGGCAGAGCCTTGCTGGAAGAAGGCAGTCACAATGAGTGGGCCTTGAGGTGGATTTGTCCTACCTCCAGGAGAAGTCTGCCTTTGCTGCAAGCAGTCTGCTCCAAGATGTCTGCGGTGACTTAGCCTCCTCCAGCTTTGGACAGCCAGCCATGCTGCCTCAGCCATGAGAAACTGCCTCGCCTCTGGTACCATAAGCTGAATAAACCTCCCTTTCTTTCTTAAGTTGATTGATTTTGATTGTTCACTCACAGCAATAGTCAGGAGTAACTGCTACAAGGAATTAAACTTTAAAAATTACTACCAAAAACAAATTATTATTTAAGAAACTATATTTAAGAGATAAATTATTTTTTCTTTTTCTGAAAATTTGTTAGCATTTCCCAAAGTGTCATTTTATTTTTAAAGGCCAAATATTTATATTATTGTTTCCCAAGCTGAGATTCTCTTGCCACAGCTTGTTAAAGCAGCAGTTTTGTAAGTTTTTTTTAATGGATCTCAAAAACATTTTAATTAATTTTAGGGTATTAAGATTTTTATACTATTTTTTGTTTTTTTCATACAATTTAAAAATATTAGGAAGAACATGTTTTTGTCTTCTTATTTTTATTTTTTATTTATTTAACTTTTTAAATCCATATGAAACCAAATTTGGGATTTATACTCCCTTCAATTAATGAAAGATGTAAACTTACAACTTAATCTATAAAGCCAGCCAATTGTTTTTCATAGCTTCTAATCTTTTTGGTTTTAACATTATGTTTTCTGTGTGATGGTTCTGTATGTCCTAATTTTAATTGTTCTTGTACCAATTGTTCTATAGCCTGTATTTTTTCCATTGATAGAGGCCACTGTTCAACCCATATAGGCTCTTTTGATTTCCATTGTATCTTATCAGCATGATAAGTAACAGTGCCCCCAATTAAAATTTTTTGTTCTGATTCTACAGGATCAGGAATGACTACAGCCATTTCCATTGAGGATAAAACACCTCTTTTCCATAACAGAAAAGGAAGTGTTGGACCCTGAGACCCTCGCCCTAAAATTCACAAAGCAGGCCGGTTCAGGCCCACAGTATAGCCCTTGCTTGTAGTCATCAGGCATCCATTGTTTATAGCCATCCAAGCATCCATTGTTAGTCATTGCTTAAAACTATGTACAGCCTTGAGCTTTTTACAGGTATTTCCCCACCCCTTAAGACCTCCAGCCCTTCAGTTCTGGAAAAGCAAGTTTGCACAAAGGGGAATTCCATCAATGAATGTCACCCAGAATGAACAGCCTGCGGTTAAGCAGGTGGACTGGAACGATCACCAAGAGCCAACTCCACCCGAGCTCTTGCCGACCAATGACTGTAAAGGTCATAGAAAATTCCTCAGCTAAGCAATCCCCCCTACCCTAAGACCCCTTAAAAACCCCTTGCCCGAGCTGCTCGGGGCCGCTTCAGTCTCTCCTGCGTGAGAGGTTGCTGGAGCCGCCCCACGCATCGTTAAATAAAACCTAATGCTATTGCAGCGAGAAGGGTCTTGGTCTTTCTCTCGGTGGCCTCGTTCCTGACTGAAAGACGGGGGTCTTTCATTTTGGGGGCTCATCCAGGATTCGAGACCCCCGAGAGATTGCCCCAACACTGGCCTCGGAGGTATGTGAGCGCTCCTGTCTGTGTTTACTTGTGCTTTGTTTAAGTCTGTGTCTGTTTGTGTTTGATACTGTGTCTGTTTGTTTCCTCTTATGAGGTTTGGGGCAGTCAGAAACTGCGAGACAGACGTGTCATATCGCAGAGACCGTGAGGGTCCCGGAGGACGCTCTGGACTCTCTGTAGGGGAAAGAACAGAAGTGTCCGTTCCCCATCTGGTTTTGTCTAATCTGCTGTCCGTAGTTTGTCTAATCTGCAGTCTGTAGTTTGTCTGATCTGCAGTCTGCAGTATTTGTGTCTTGTCTATCTTGTCTTGAATCACTAAAAGGATATTAGGAAAAGAACCCAAAATCTGTGTGTTGAGGTAGAAAATTTTGCCTGTGATGATAAAGAGTTACTTCAAATGTTCTAACTTGATTGGTTACTTGGATTTCTTATAATATGTGGGTTTTATGTTTCAAAATAACAAGCTGTGGCCACTATAAATTTCATTGCACGCTTATGATCACATTTTGGTTTTTGACTCTGTTTACTATTTGGCATGCTCAATTTAAATGCACGTGCACACTTAGGAATAAATCATTTTGATAACGTTAAAAGGCCTGAATACATACTGACAAAAATATCTTGTTTTATCTTGAAGCTTCACAAAAGGTGGCATTGTGTTTTTACCTAGGATCTGGCAACATCACTTTTGTAGTTCCTTTAAAAGTTTGTTTTCCCATGAGTAATACCAACCTATCTAACAGCCAGAAAGAAAAACTTATTTCTGAAAAATTCATTGGAATTTCTTCATTCTCCTGGTATGTACAAGTTCCCTTTCTTGGGGACAAATCTGCTTTCTAATTCCCTGTTCCCAGGTGTACTCCTGTGTTCTGCTATATAATGATTTTTAAGATAAGGTCTACTGCCTCTTTTAAAGGATATTTCTTACAGGATAACTAATGTGAAAACAGCAGGAAACCATCAAATAGAAAAAAATATATGTATAGTACGTAGATGTAAAGAAGGTTTTGGGATGAGATACATTACTTAGAAAGTTAAAGTATGTGCAGGAGGTTTATGAGTTGGTTACTTAAAAAGAATGTTAAAGTATGTTGTGAAGGTTTGTGGGATGTAGAGTTATGAGAAGACTGAAAATAAGAGATGATGGTTAAAGAAAATATTATTTGTTATGCTTATTCCGTGTTATAAAACAAAAGATATTGAGCCTCAGAAATTAGAAATTAAGAATTAAGCTTCATGTATTCAAATGTATTTCAGTTGTCTGTTTAAAGCAGAAAATTGGTTACTTCTAAAATCCCAACTTCTCAAGGACAGTAGGAATCTTACCAGTGGGGTCATAAATGAGAAGTCTGAGACCAGGGCCCTTCCTGCCCCCCAGGGAGGTGGCCAGCAGGAGAAGCTGAGACCCCACCTCAGCTGCAGCTTGGAACAGACTCAAGGCCAACTAGAGAGTTTCTCTAAATCTTGGACTTCACGGTAAAAGAGACTGTGCTAAACCAACCTCTGCTCACCTTTTGGAGCAGGCCTCTCTTGGAGGGGGAGGAAAAGGGCACCTGCAAAATGGGGGAGGGAATGTTTTAACCTCTGTATGAATGTGTGAGTGAGTGTCGGCCTGAGGTAGGAAACCTGTAACACCTCTGGCTCGAGTTTGTAGTCCCACGGCGAGATCCCTAAGATCTCTTAAAGCCACAGGATTCAATTGGGCCAGTTCTGCGTTTCCATGGTGATAACATATGGTCTAGGGTGGGATCGGATTAGAATCCGATCGCAAGTCATGAAACCGC
The DNA here is from genome assembly GCA_023101885.1 of Typhlomys cinereus. Classification (NCBI taxonomy): domain Eukaryota; kingdom Metazoa; phylum Chordata; class Mammalia; order Rodentia; family Platacanthomyidae; genus Typhlomys; species Typhlomys cinereus. The sequence goes on along the minus strand of JALPQD010000204.1, from coordinate 3,570,798 downwards.
TGAACCCACTATGCCCAAGTTATCACCCATGACTCTGCAAAGAGTGTGGCCAGACTGGTACTTGAATGATCTCTCCTGGAGGGATTCCCAACCTTTGTCTGTCTGCGTCGTGTGGTGGGGATCAATGTGACTCTAGCTCTTGGTCTACGTAGTACAGTGGGGATCAATGTGACTTTAGCTCTTGTTAGTCAATGGAAGGGAATTCCTAAAAATGTTTGCCCTGAAGGAAAGTGTTTCAAGTCTGAGACAATGACTATGCTGTTTAAATAGCATAGGGAATACAGGAAGCTTCAGGCATATGTGGACCATGGACTCTCCCCTTTTAGTGTCATCGGGTGGGGCTCTGGTGGCGTTGGGTGGAGTGCTGGCCTCTCCGGGCAGTGTCAGTGGATGTCTTTGCTGACAACACTGTGTATAGTGATTATCAGAACTCTGCTAAGCCACACGTCCTTTCCTCAAGTCCAGGTTCACTAATTGAAGCCAAAAGAGAGAGATTTCCCCTTCCTGTGTCCAGGGACTATCTAGAAATTGTGAATGCTTAGTTCTACCAACCTAAAAGAGGGTCAAGTCATAGCATATTCTCAGACATGCCCTGTATACATCTTAGACAAGAGATGATCCCAGGAAGATCTTTAAGTTATACTACCATCCAACTAGACAAACAAATGACAGAAAGTTGAGAGACTATAGAGCTGGACCAAAAGTACCAGCTAGTAACTCAGGAAAAGCTTTGCCTCCCAATGCCCTCAAGACTAAGGTGAAACAGACAGGAATTTCATTTAGCTTCCATGTCAGCCAAAGTCCTCATCTGTCAGGGGGAAGTAAACTCTCATGTGGAGGCCAACAGGGCTCTCATCTGTTGAGGGAAATAGGTCTCCATCATCTGTAAGGGAGAGGTTGGCACCATCAGGAAGCTTTCATTTCTGTCTTGGAGGTAGAATCCTTTGTTTCTGTTTGTCCTAGGACTTTAAAAATAGGACAGGTGACCTAGGACTTAGTATAAAAAAAGAAAGAGAAAGAACCAGAAAGCAAAGAAATCAGAACTTGACATTTGCCTTAGGGGATAGGTTAAACAGGCACCCCAAGCCGATCAACCAGGACCCCTCCCGACAGGGGAAAGGTGGAAAAAGATGCTTCGAATATGACCAGACTGGGCGCTTTGAGACTGTTGTGAGCACAGAAAGCTTTCATGTGGCCTATGTCCCAATTATGGGAATCTCCACTGGAGGAAGATTGCCCCCTGAACCCCAGGGCCCAGGGGTTGAGCGAGCTCTCTGGTGGAGACCAATGAAATGGCTTGAAGCTCTTAGCTTCCTTCCAATGGGAAAAAGGAGTTTGCCACTGATATCCAGCAAAAGGAAGCCCAAAAGTGCCAGGTTGAGCATCTCGTGAGAACCTTGGGTTTAACGTGTGAATGGGAAGCCTCTTTGTTTCTATGTTAATAGACAAGGGAGCACAAAATTCTAGTGCTCAACTTCCTTCCTAGGCTTTTGTCAACTTTTGATTTTACTAAAATGTTTAAGATCAAGAAAATGACAGGCTCATTGCACTCACAAAGTAACTACTGAGATTCCTTATGTGCTTAATAGTGATGCTTTCTTAGGCATTCCTTTGTTTACATGCCTGAGTGCCCGAATATTCAAGGTTTAGGCTTAATAGAATAAAATATTTTAGCACTGTTATAAAGTCATCCACGTAACTCTGGTTTTAGACGCACCAAAGGTATTAGAAGAGAAAATCATGGATTACAGAAAATGCCAGATAGCATGTAACAAAAGTCTGCAGTTTAAAGACCCTAAATGCTGCATCCTTATCCAACCATTCTGATGGAAAAGATTCCAACCTGATAAGATATTATTTCAAGGAAACATTTTCTGGAGAAAAGACATGGCTTTATTTAGGAGAAATAAAAAAATGTAAAAATTGTCAGGTCTTGGTGTTTCTTCCCAGTTCAGGCCTAAAGCCTGTTCCCTGGGGAAGGTCACTGTAACCCCATGGGCAGGTGCTAGGAATTTCTTGGTATGTCATAATAACGCCCAGGGACAGGTGCTAAACATTCTTTCCTAGGTAATTTACGTTTTGCCCCAGGCTGGCGTGAGCCCCCAGGCCGAGCCCGCCTGGACCCCTTCTGCCCCTGTCGCACCCCTCTCCACCCTGGCCACAGGGGTTTGGGCTCCGTGGTTGTTGACCTCCTCTACTAGAGAGATTAAGAGAACTGGAGTGGTGTTTGACGCCAGCTTGTTCCTGCTGCTTTCCTTGACAGTATTCAGCATCGTGAGTGTGACGGCATACATTGCCTTGGCCCTGCTCTTTGTGACTATCAGCTTTAGAGTATATAAGGGTATGATCCAAGCAATCCAGAAATCAGATGAAGGCCACCCATTCAGGGCATATTTGGAATCTGATGTTGCTATATCCGAGGAATTGATTCAGAAGTACAATAATTCTGCTCTCAGTCATGTGAACTGCACCATAAAAGAACCCAGGTGCCTTTTCTTAGTTGATGGTTTAGTTGATTCTCTGAAGTTTGCAGTGTTAATATGGGTGTTTACTTATGTTGGTGCCTTGCTCAACGGTCTGACACCCTGATTTTAGCTGATTTCACTCGTCAGTATTCCTGTTATTTATGACTGACATCCCAAGTGCAGATAGATCATTAACTAGGACTTGCAAGTAAGAATTTTAAAGATGCTATGCCTAAAATCCAAGCAAAATTCCTGGATTGAAGCGCAAAGCAGAAAAATGAAAAGATGCTATCATAGGAGAAATTATTCTTTTAATAATTATATTACTTAAGCTCATGCTGGGACTTATAAAATGTTGGGGACACTTATAGTTAATCGTAAAATATGTTTCTTTCTGAAATCAAAAAGAGCTCAATCCTTCTCTGTATATTAAAAAAAAATGCAGTCTCTGTTACAAGTATGTGGGCTCAGTCTCTTGGCTATCTGGTGCAGCATTATAGACTGGCTAGATTTGCAAATACTGAGAGAATATTTCTGCTAAGTGCCATTATCCTCAAGCAATGGGATAGGTTCTTGGAAAAAACGTCCTTCCTAAAAGTAAAGCTGTCACAGAAGTTTCAGTAAACGGGTCCAGATTCACTAAGCCAAGAGAGTTGTTTTTGTTCTCCATTCTGCTGACTCCTTGCCTCACCTGATCCAGGGGAGCCCTGGTCTTGAGGCTGGAGCTCTGGCCTGATGCACCCAAGAAAGACAGTTTATGCTGTAGAATTAAAACCAGAGACATAGATTGGTGAAAAGTTTAATAAAGTTTTTCCCTTGTCCTAAAAGGTTGCCTAAAGTTAAACTCAGTGCTTGACAGAGGGAAAAAGCAATGGCAAACTTAAGCAGTAAACTAGGAAAAACAGCAAAACTCCAGGTGTAGCTCCAGAGTAGCTCCATTAGCAAATCAATGCTGGCTTTTCATTTAGATCAGAGAAATGGTGCTACATCCCTTTGGTCCCAAAAAGACTTATTTTGCTTTATTTTTCAGAACCCAAAAAAGGAGGATAATTTAGATTGATCTGTACAAAGAATCAGTTCACATTGTTTTGGACAGGTTTTAAAATATGATCTACAGTAGCCAGAGGAAAAAGGTCTCCTTGGCTTTTACACCTTGAAAACGTGTTCTTTTACTAACTCCTGCATGCTTGTACCCACAGCAAGACTGCTGAGCTTGTTTGGTTTATCTCATGTGCCTTCCCAATTACAATGATCTGGTCCTTCTATAGATTCTGGAGACTCAATCTGCCTGTGTTTTGTCTCTTTTAGACCAACCTTGAGGTAATAAAGCCATCTATCAAAGACCTTTAGACCAACCCAGCATTTCATAGATGAGAATGTCAGACTGCTCTTATTTCCTTCGCCCCGATTCAGCAGGAAGCAGCCAGATCGAATCATCACCCTTTATCCCCAGAGCAGTCTGAATTCTCAAATAGGTTTATGGGAAAGTGAGGCAGGATTAGAGCAGCTATGCTGGGATGGGTCTCTCAAGGTCTTTGGAATTCTGAAGAAACGTCCCCTATTGCTGGAATCACCTGGAAGGAACACCCCTGATGAAAAACTGACTCCAATTCTCCCAGAAATTTACCACGAGAACTGTGACTAACACTCCATGATTGGAGTGTGCCTATAGAAAAGGGGGAAATGTTGGACCCTGAGACCCTCGCCCTAAAATTCACAAAGCAGGCCGGTTCAGGCCCACAGTATAGCCCTTGCTTGTAGTCATCAGGCATCCATTGTTTATAGCCATCCAAGCATCCATTGTTAGTCATTGCTTAAAACTATGTACAGCCTTGAGCTTTTTACAGGTATTTCCCCACCCCTTAAGACCTCCAGCCCTTCAGTTCTGGAAAAGCAAGTTTGCACAAAGGGGAATTCCATCAATGAATGTCACCCAGAATGAACAGCCTGCGGTTAAGCAGGTGGACTGGAACGATCACCAAGAGCCAACTCCACCCGAGCTCTTGCCGACCAATGACTGTAAAGGTCATAGAAAATTCCTCAGCTAAGCAATCCCCCCTACCCTAAGACCCCTTAAAAACCCCTTGCCCGAGCTGCTCGGGGCCGCTTCAGTCTCTCCTGCGTGAGAGGTTGCTGGAGCTGCCCGGCGCGTCGTTAAATAAAACCTCATGCTATTGCAGTGAGAAGGGTCTTGGTCTTTCTCTCGGTGGCCTCGTTCCTGACTGAAAGACGGGGGTCTTTCAGAAGAGATGGAATGACATAAGTCTGAAAATTTTTGATTCAATATACCTGCCCATTTTAATATTTGTACTTCCTGCATATAGGCTGGTGAGGCATCCATACATACTTTGATGTAATCTCTCAAAGACTCTTGTTCTTTGACTGATCTTAATAAAGGCTGGCACATTGTATTAGTTTTCTCAAAGGCCAATTGCTTTATAACTATTTCTCTAGCTTCTAGATTTGGCTCCCATGTGGGATCTTCATTTTCCATTCTTCTAGCTTGTTGTACTGCTCCAAGAAAGCCTGCCTCCATGGGAGGCTTCCTAGGATTCAAGGGGAAATGGCACTGAAACTCTTAGAACTACCCCATCATCCTCACTGTGGTAAGGTGCTGCCTATTCCTCTAAATTATTCTCCTCAGAGAGAGACTAGACATCACTGTCTGCTTTTTTTCCAAAACCAATCTCCTCAAAGTGAGACAGGACATCATTGTCTGCTTCCTTTTCTAAATCAGACTCCTCAGAGGGAGACAGGAGATCATTGTCCACTTCCTCCTCTAAACTTACTGTTATGACATGTTGAGGCTTAATTAAGCCTTCATAATTTTGATCTTTATTTTCTTTGGAGTCAGAGAAGTCTTCTCCTCTAACTTAGTTTCCTGTGCTATGCTTACTGTTCATTGACTAGGACCTAAAGGATCTATCATTAAACTCCATAAAGAAAATGTAACAATTGGGACCTTTTTTGGTCCATGAACATGAAAATAGTTTTTTTATTTCTTTTCCTATCTTTTTCCAAGTTTCTAGATCCAAGGTTCCTTCCTCTGGAAACTAAGGGCAACATTTTTGTACAAAATGAGAAAGTTCCCTACCACCCGGGAACCCCACGCGTCCCTGTGGCGAACACCCAGGCCCGACTCTGGTTTGGCCTGCGCCAGGGCCCGGACAACCCCAGGCCCATCCACGCCGCCCCGCCCCGCCCTCGCCAGCTGCCCAAGGTGAATGAGAGAGCGAGCCCAGCCCAGCCCTGCCCCCCACCTGGGAGCCGCCTGGCCAGCAGCACCGTGCCCCGTGGCCCCTGGCTTTGCCCCTGGAGCCCCGCCCCCTCCACGCTTACCTTCCCAGGTTGCAGGTGAAGAATTCTGCCATCAACATCAGACCCTCTGCCTCTCTGGCCCACCAGCGACATATGCACGTGGTCCACGGAAGACACACTGCTACTCAGAATTCAATAGAGCCCAAAGGAAACTCAAGCAAAATTCTAAGGAACAAAGGGAACACAGGCCATACATCTGGACTCCACTACAATCAGTATATCACATGGGCGAGATTCTTCTCATCCAACCCAAAGATAAATAAACTTTTTCTTTTCACCTTACTGATCCTTTAAAGTATCAATGCTGTAGATCAACTTTCTCATACAGCCACCCCACAACATACAACTCCAGGGAGTACACCACTCACCCCCACATTTCACCAAGATACTAAATCGTAAAAGTACGCTACCAAACTAATATTCACCCCCTGGTAACATAACCTGACTTAACTGATGTACTAACAGTCTAGTAGCCTCATCTAGGATATAATGATAACAATACACAAACATACCTAATCCAAGGCAAGCACTAGTAATACCTGGCAAGTGTAACAATACCAACTAGATGGATTCAGTGAAAAACACACAGAAACTGAAAGGTCCTAAAAAACAAAACAACAATGTACAAGTCAAAGTGCAGATCCACGAGAAACAAAACCCAAGAAGAACAATCTCCTGCTGAAAGAATCAATCCCATAATGAGGGATTCTCACCAGAACAAATCCACAGAAAATAGCCATGAAAGCCAGACCCAACATAATGACTTTCAAAGTATGATCATTACCATGATTAATACTATGAAAGAGGAAATCCGAGAAGAATTAAACAATCGTACCAACCACTTCGAACAGGAACACAACAGGCACTTGGAGGAGTTGAGGAAAACAGTTCAAGAAACAAAAATAGGTATAGAGCAATTGAAACAGTTGCAGACAGAGCTTAAAATTGACTAAAAGACAAGTTATCTTCAACCCAAAACTCAGCAGAGAGTCTTATCAGCAGAACAAATGAGGCAGAAAATAGAATTTCAGATCTTGAAGACAAAATGGGAGAATTAACCAGCTCAATGGAAGAGATTGTTAAAGCCAAAAAGATACTGGAGAGGAACATTCAAGAGATATGGGACACCCTGAAGGAGCCTAACATGCGCATTCATGGAATACCAGAACAAAAATACCACACTGGAGGAAATATTTCAATTCATCATAAATGAAAACTTCCCAAAACTAAAGAATGAGAGGCCTATCCAAATACAAGGGGAATTTCGCACTCCAAACAGATACGACCAAAATAGAAAACCGCCACGGCAAATAATAGTCAAAACACTCCACATTCAAGACAAAGAAAAGGTGCTGAGAGCTTCATGACTAAAAAAGCAAGTCACTTTTAAAGGTAAACCTATTAGAATAACAAATGACTACTCAATGGAAACAGTAAAAGCAAAAAGAGCTTGGAGAGACATACTTCAAGTACTAAATGAGCAAAAATGCCAACCCAGACAAAACTAACTTTCTCCTATCTGTCATGATTGAGGGAGAAAGAATAGTTTTCCAGCACAAAGACAACTTGAAGGGATACATGTCTACCAAACCAGGCCTTCAAAAAATGCTAGAAATGATACTCAAGCTTGAAGATAAGAACAAGCGTATCCAGGAGGGCAGAAGGGAAGTATAATACCACCAAAGCATAAATATCAAACAACATGCTTACAAAGTCTACTAAACATAAAAAATGTCCAGAATTAAAAATAATTTCTCCATTATAACATTAAATGTCAATGGTATTAACTCACCGATGAAGAGACACAGATTACAAACTTGGATTAAAAACCACAATCCAACAATCTGCTGCCTTCAGGAAACTCATCTCACCACAAAAGATAGGCACATCCTAAGAATGAAAGGCTGGTCCAAAATCTTGTAAGCTAATGGAATCAGGAAACAGGCAGGGGTAGCAATAATGCTTTCAGACAAAGTGGACTTCAAACCCAAGAAAATCATAAGAGACACGGATGGATACTACATTTTAGTCGCAGGTACAATTCACTAGGAAGACGTCACAATACTGAACATTTATGCACCTAATACGGGCCCCTCCACATTCATTAAGAAAACCCTACAGCGCCTAAAGCAAGAAATTAACCCCCAAACGATAATTCCTGGGGACTTCAACACCGCCCTCTCTACATGGGATAGATCAACAGGTCAAAAGCTTAACAGAGACACTTTGGAATTTAATCAAACCCTTAAAGAAATGGACCTCACAGATCTCTATCGAACTTTTCACCCACGCACCAAAGAATACACATTTTTCTCAGCAGCACACGGAACTTTTCCAAAATAGATCACATATTGGGCCACAAAACGAATCTACACATATACCAAAAAGTTGAAATTCTAACCTGTGCCCTATCAGACCACCATGGCCTAAAGCTGGATATCCACAACACAACAAATAAGAGAAAATACACTAACTCCTGGAAACTTAATATGATGCTGAATGAGAACTGGATTCAGGAAGAAATTAAAAAGGAAATTCAAGATTTCCTGAAAGTGAATGATAATGAAAATACAACTTATCAAAATCTCTGGGACACAAGGAAAGCTGTTCTAAGAGGTAAGTTCATAGCTCTTAATGCCTACATCAAAAAAATGGAAACATCAGAAATAAACAACTTAATGATGCAGCTTAAGGCTTTAGAGAAACTTGAGCAATCTGATCCCAAAAGTAGTAGAAGAGAAGAGATTAGCAAAATAAGGGGAGAAATATGTGAAATCGAGACTAAGAAAATGATAGAAAAAAATCAACCAGTCAAAAAGCTGGTTCTTTAAAAAAAACAATAAGATTGATACACCCCCTAGCTAAATTAACCAAAAGCAAGAGAGAGAAAATCCAAATCAACAAAATTAGAAATGAACATGGAGTTATCACTAATGATACCCAAGAAATCTAGAGAATTATAACATCATATTTCAAAAACTTATACTCAGTGAAGTTTGACAACACAAAAGAGATGGATGAATTTCTAAGTAAACACAACCTACCTAAATTGAATCAGGAAGTTGTGAATTACTTAAATAGCCCTATAACATATAAGGAAATTGAGGAAGTAATCTTGAATCTTCCCACCAAAAAATGTCCTGGACCAGATGGATTCAGTACAGAATTCTACCAGACATTTAAGGAGTTAATAACACCAATACTCCTTAAACTGTTCCATCAAATAGCAAAGGAAGGAACACTACCAAATTCCTTCTATAAAGCTAATATCATCTTAATCCCAAAACCTAATGAAGATTCACTTAAAAAAGAAAACTATAGGCCAATCTCTCTGATGAACACAGACGCAAAGATTCTCAACAAAGTCTTAGCAAATCGGATTCAAAAACATATCAAAAAGATCATTCACAGGGACCAAGTAGGCTTCATCCCTGGCACACAAGGTTGGTTCAACATATGCAAATCAATAAATGTAATTCATCATGTAAACCAGTCCAAAGACCAAGACCACATGATATTCTCGATAGATGCAGAAAAAGCCTTTGACAAGATCCAATGGCCTTTTATGATCAAAACGCTAGAGACAGTAGGAATGGAAGGAACTTTTATCAATATAATAAAAGCTGTATACAACAAGCCCACAGCAAGGATTATGCTCAATGGGGAACAATTGGAAGCATTCCCACTTCAATCAGGAACTAGACAAGGCTGTCCACTCTCACCACTTCTATTCAATATTGTACTTGAAGTCTTAGCTGAAGCCATAAGACAAGAAAGGGACATAAAAGGGATTCAAATCGGCAAGGAAGAAGTCAAGCAATCCTTGTTTGCAGATGACATGATCTTATACCTGAGGGATCCCAAAAACTCCACCAGGAAGCTCCTGGAACTAATTGAGAAGTTCAGCAGGGTAGCAGGATACAAAATAAATGTGCAAAAATCAGAGGCCTTCCTATATGCCCAGAATGAAAGAAGTGAAAAAGCCATGAGAGAAACAATCCCATTTACTGTATCCTCTAAAAAAATGAAATACCTTGGTATAAACCTAACCAAGGAGGTAAAAGACCTTTACAATGAAAACTTTAAAACCCTAAAGAAAGAAATAGCAGAATACACCAGAAGGTGGTAAGGCCTCCCATGTTCCTGGATTGGCAGAATCAACATTGTAAAAATGACCATCCTACCAAAGGCAATATACAAATTCAATGCTATACCAATTAAAATCCCAAAGCAATTCTTTAAAGAAGTTGACCAAACAATCTCAAAGTTCATATGGAGGCACAAAAGATCCAGGATAGCAAAGACAATCCTGAGTAACAAAAACACTGCTGGAGGTATTACTACAAATCCATAGTTATAAAAACAGCGTGGTACTGACTCCAAAATAGACACACAGATCAATGGATAAGGGTTGAAAACCCAGATAAAAGCCCACAAAAATACAGTCATTTGATCTTTGACAAAGGGGCCCAAAGAATCCAATGGAAAAAGAACAGCATCTTCAACAAATGATGCTGGTAAAACTGGATCTCCACATGCAGAAGATTAAAGCTGGACCCGTAGGACAAGTACAAGACCATGTACAAGACTTAATTCCAAGTGGACCAAGGACCTTGATATCAGGCCAGAGACGATAAAAACCATAGTTGAAAGGATAGGGAACTCCCTTGAGCTGATTGGGATAGGCCAACATTTCCTAAACAGACATCCAATGGCACAGTCACTGCTACCAACTCTCAACAGTTGGGATGTTGTGAAATTAAAGAGCTTCTGTTCAGATAAAGAGATTGTCACATGAGCTCAAAGGCAACGCATAGAATGGGAAAAAATCTTCACTAACCACATATCTGATAGAGCTCTACTGTCCAGAGTGCACAAAAACTTAGAAAATTAAACACCAAGGAAACCAATGGCCCAATTAAAAAATGGGCCCTGGAATTTAAAAGAAATTTTTCCAGAGATGAAATTAAAATGTCTAACAAATATCTTAAAAAATGCTCCACTTCCTTCGCCATCAGGGAAATACAAGTCAAAACCTCCCTGAGATATCATCTCACCCCTGTCAGGATGGCAAAAATCCACAATACAAACAACAACAAGTGCTGGAGAGGCTGTGGAGAGAGGGGAACTCTTCTACATTGCTGGTGGGAATACAGGCTCATACAGCCACTCTGGCGAGCCGTCTGGAGATTCTTAAAGACATTAAAGATTGAAATGCCATATGACCCTGCGATTCCACTTTTGGGAATAACCCCCCATGCAGCAGAGGTTTGCCTCAATAGCACAAGCATGACCATGTTCATAGCAGCACTCTTTACAATAGCAAAGTCATGGAGTCAACCTAAATGTCCAACAGTTGACGAGTGGATAAGGAAACTGTGGTACATCTATACAATGGAGTACTACTCAGCCATCAAAAATGATGAATTACTGGAATTTGCCGGGAAATGGATGTCACTAGAAACAATTATATTAAGTGAAGTATCCCAAACCCAGAAAGTTATGTGCCGTATGTACTCCCTAATAGGTGGCTCTTAGTACCAAACTCATCCAGCCCACATTGAGACACTCAAAGGTAAACCTATGTAATAGAGTAATTGCAAGGATTGTGAACAGGAGGGATGGGATTGGAGGGCCACACCAGACACAAGGAGAGAGGGGACCATGTTACAGCAGAGAAATTCAGCCTCCAAGGAATGTAAGTAAGTAATGTGACACCTGGTTAAGTTCATAGACGTTCATTCCTTATCATGTACAACTGAGGGGGTATGATCTCACCAGAAGGGGAAGGCATATAGTCTGGCCGATGAAAGGTGATTATTTTGCAAATGGGTGACTGACCCCTTACATCTACCCTTGAATGCGCTATTATAACAAGTCTCCAGTTTAACAGTTTTTTGTCTCTGACCAGGGGGTGACATACAGTGCCCATCAGGATGGAGTGAAGGGCATTGCAGGAGCAGCAAAACTGCAAAAGAAAGTCAACAAACCACAATCCAGAACTTCAGAGACTATATCAACCACATAGAACTAAGCCAGCCTAATCTCCTCCCATCCTGAGGCTTAGGGACATTTGTGGACGAGGGGGCGGTAAGATTTTAAGAGCAAAAAGATGGGAGGAGCAATGATCTGAAGATTCTCCACACTAGTTAGGGCTGAAGCAATCATAATAGGACTTTGCATGCCCTGCGTAATGTCCAACACACTGTTGACTTCACAAAGTCTAGCATCGTCTAAAGGCACCAAGATCCTTAGAGGCAAGGGATTGATAGCCACAGTAGTGTTCCTATGCTTAAGGGGAACATGAGAAAGTGTTCAGGGAAATGCCACCGGGTCCCTGTACATCATCGGAGAGGAGGACCAACAGGAGAGTTAGGCATACACAATAAAGGACTCTCTGGGAATTGGGGGGAGGCACTGGGAGACGCGAGGGAGGGAAGGGGTGCAGGGGGTTCAGGGAGAGGAGGAGGGGGGGAGGGAACTGGTCTACCTATTGTTTGTATGAGCAGAAATAATAATAAAAAATGTTAAAAATTTTTAAAAAATGAGAAAGTTTTCTTAAACTGCTTAGAAGAGACATGAACACATTGTGCATTTATCAATTGCTTAGTTATGGCAATAAAGTCTTCTCTATTTAGACTCAGTATGGCCCATGTTTTTTACCCATCTTCTTAACTTGGATCCTCTCACATCGGAGGGATCTTCTGTATCCTGATGTAATTCTATCTTTGCTTGAAAGACAGAGAGAAAAATGAGAAAAGGAATGACTTAGCCAGTTGAGTGTACCAGATTAGGGCACCAGATGCTGCAGTCCAAGATTCAACGTTGAATCCAGGGCTCCCCTTGACAAGGTGTGTAAGGCTTTGGCAAACCGAAGACAAAAAAACAGCTCTCTGGGGTGAGTGAATCTGAACACTTTATTGAAGATTTTAGCAGAGTTTATGTACTTTAGAAAATCCAGAGTAAAGGCAAAGGAATGTGTCACCATGCCCACAGGGAAAACATCAAAGAAAAACAGGTCCAAATTATTTACAGGATTATGTAAAAGGTATTCATTCCAGGTACCAAAGGAAGAGCAGAATTAACATATGTTTTCTGTGTTGGAACAGACATGATGTCTCCAGGTAGAGTTAAAGTACGCATGACACTCAATTGCTAAAAGCAAAGGGACAATGAATGTTTCAAAATAAGTTTTCCCTGGTTTATGTATAAACATCAAATTTGAGGGGGAAGGACTGTAAACTAGCTAGTCCTGAGAAAAACAACAACAACAAAGATCTAGGAACATACAAGAGGTAGACTCAAATTCCAGAGGAGGAATCCTTCTGCCAGAGGCAAAACTTAATTTACATGGGGAGAGCCTCTAGGACCTAGCAATTCCCCATTAGATGTTAATGTGCCACTCACCAGCCAGCAGGCTTTAGGCCAGAACCAAACTAAAACACTAAGGTAGGCAGTAACTCTAAGACTCTAACTATCCCCATATTTTTCCTTATTTTCTTATTTAAATCAAATAATGTCATGTCCTTTATCCAGAAATTGTTTCCTTGAAACAATACTCTGTCATGATGGACCTTCTCAAAGCACCATGGATCAGGATGCGGCACTAACCTCCGAAATCATAGCATCAGTGACACCACAGACATCTTGCTTAGCCTGGCTATGACTACAGACTCATCACTGAAATATCAGGCTCACAGTCATGTGACAACCTCAACAGTGACACCACAGTGTTGCTATTGACATAACAATCTCACTGTGACATCACAAACAAACTGTAATATTACAGCCTCACTAGTGAAACCACAACCTCAGGATGACATCAGGGCCACACAGTGACATCACAGCCTCAGGATGACATAATAATTTCACTATGGCATCACAGCCTCACCAATTATATAAGATTGTCAATGCGACATCTCAGCCTCATATCTCACATTAGTCTTACTTCTGAATTCACAGCCTTACCACTGACCTCACAGCTGCACTGTGACATCACATCCTCACTGTGATATCACAACCTCACTCTGATATCACAGCGTCCTGCCATCACAGCTACCCTGTTGCATCACAGCCTAATGACAGATAACCTACCTAACCTTACCATGACACCATAGATTCACCACAGATAGCACAGGCTCACAGTGTCATCATAGTCTTTGACATCACAATCAGAGATATCACAGTCTCACCTGTTCAATCACTGCTTCATTGTGACATCAATCTTCCCACAGATATCACAGCCTCACAATGACCTCACATGCTCACTATGACCTCACAGTCTAATCTGTTACATCATAGACTCAGCAGTTATATCATATCCTTATGGTGAAATCAGCCTTGCCACTGACATTACATCTTCCACGATGACCTCCCAGCTTTACTGTGACATCACAACCTTTCTGTGATGTCACAGCCTCAGTGACATCACAGATTCCCAGTAATATCACAACTGCACTGTGGCCTGATAGCCTTATTTCTGTCTCTCTGTAATAAAACAGCCTCACCTCTAACATCACAGTCTCACTGTAACATAACAGGCTAACCTCTGAAATCATAGCATCAGTGACACCATGGAAATCCTGCCTAGGTTCGCTATGACCACACAGCATCATCACTGACATCTCAGAATCAAGGTCATATGCCAGCCTCAAAAGTGACATAGCAGCCTTCTTGTGGCATCATAGCCTCATCACTGATATCCTACCTAGCCTCACTATGTCACCGCAGCCTCGCTCACTGAAATCTGACAGCCTCCCTGTGACACCACAGTGTTACTATTCACATCAGAATCTCACTCTGCCATCACAACTTCCTCAGTAACATCACAGCCTCATAGTGACATCACAGCCATATCCTGCCATCAAATAAATCATCACTGTGGCATAAAGCTTCACCTCTGACATCATATCCTCACTGTGACATCACTGCCTCAGTTTGACACAATAAACTCTGTGAAATTAGAGCATCTCGGGGCTGGAGAGGTGGCTCAGAGGTTAAGCCTCTGTCTTGCAGGCAGAAGGTCCTGAGTTCGGATCCTAGACCCCACGTATAGACGCCGGGTGGAAGCGGGGGCGTCCTGCGTTTCTGGTCCTGGTAAGGCGGAGCCTGTGAATCCTGGGTCAGAGTAAACAAGGAGGAGGTGGAGGTGTCCAGGTGGTTCCCAAATTTGTCCATGGTTCTACACACACACACATACACATACACACACATGCACAATTGAATGAATAAAAATTTTTTTTAAATAAAAAAAAGAAATTAGAGCATCTCCAGTGACAACGCAACCTCACTAATGACAGTCTCCCTGTGAAAGCACAGTCACTATTGACATTACAACCTCACTGTGACATCACAACCTCACTGTAACACATCCACACTGCCAACACAGCCTCAATGTGATATCACAGCCTCACCACTGATAGGACAGGCTCACCATAATATTACAGCCTCACCAGGGATACCACAGCCTCACGGTGACATCATAACCTCACTGTGGCATCAAAGCCTCACCAGTTATATCACATCATCAATGCAACATCTCAGCCTCATCTCTGACATGAGTCTAACTTCTGAAATCATAGCCTAACCACTGACCTCACAGCTGCAATGTGACATCACAGCCTCATTGGGATATCACAGCCTCACTGTGACATAGCAGGCTACCCTCTGAAATCATAGTCTCCTCACTGATCTCTCAGGCTCTCAGTCAAATGATAGCCTCAACAATGGCACTACATTCATTATGGCATTACAGCCTCATCATTAACATCCCAGCCTCACTGTGACAAAACATCCTCACAGTGACCTCACAACCTTCCCACAACAGCACACACTCACCTGTTATATCATAGCCTCATTGTGACTTCAGTCTTCCCACTGCCATCACAGCCTCACTGTGACATCACAACTTCCAGAGTGATATCACCTCATGATGACATGACAGCCCACAGTGACATACAACCGTCACAGTGATATCATAGCCCACTGTGATATCAACCTTGCCACTGATATCACAGTCTCACTATGACCTCACAGCCTCCACCATAATATCATCAACTCCCATGACATCACCAGCTCATGGTGACATCACAGCCACATGGTAAATTCAAAAGCATCATGGCCTCACCAGTGACATGTCAGCCTCAATTTGACATCACAGCCATACTGTGCCATCAAGGCATCACTGTAACATAAATCTTCATCTTTGACATAGCTTCACTGTGACATCGCAGCCTCAGTTTGACACAATAAACTCACTATGACACTAGAGCCTCACAATAAAGTCTCACCAAAGAAACAGTCACCCTGTCAAAGCACAGATTATTGATATTACAACCTCACTGTAACATCACAGCCTCATTTTGACATTACAGTCAACTGTGCCAGCACAGCCTCACCAGTGACAGCACAGCCTAACATGTGACATCAGCGACTCCACTGATATTATACAGAACACTGACATCACTGCCATACCAGTGAGAACATAGTCTTTAAAATCACAGCCTCACCAAGGTCACTGTCATGTAATAGGTTTATCACTGAATCATCATCTCACCAGTGTCATTAAGTTTGATATCATGGCCTTACCAGTGACAGCACAGCCTCACCTGTGACATAAGCATCTCCACAGACATTAGTCAGAACACTGAAATCACTGCCACACCAGTGACAACATAGCCTTTGTCATTACAACCTCATCATTGTCACTGTCACATAATAGGATGCCCACTCACATCATAGCCTCAACACTAACATCATAGCCTCACTGTGACATCTTTCTCACCACTGATATTCCAGCCTTATTGTGACATCACACCTTCACCAGTGATATCACAGCCTCATTGCGACATCAGCCTCACCACTAACATCACAGTCTCACTGTGCTATCAAAACCTCACTAGTGACATCACAGCATCACTATCTCCTGAGAACCTCACTATCACATCATAGCCATACTGTGTCCTCACAGTCTCACTCTGACACTACAACCCGATATTGCCATGCCAGTCTCACTGTGACTTCACAAACCCTCTGTGACATTAGCATTGTAACTGACATAATAGCCTCATGAAGACATCACATACACACCTCTGACATACTCTCACTGTGACATCACAGGCTCAGTGTGATTTCAGATCATCACCACTGACATCACAGCCTCACAGTGACATCAGCCTTGCCACTGACATCAAAGGCTCACTGTGACCTCACAGCCTCCTCCATGACATCACGAAATCCCTTGATATCAGGGGCTTACATTGACACCACAGCCACATGGTGACATCAAAGACTCACGGCGGCATCACAGCCACACTGTGACATCACAGACTCACATCTGAAATCATTGACCAACTGTGACATCAGAGCATCGACTCTGACGTTATAGCCTCACTATTTCATCACCTGCTAACTATGAGATCACAGGCTCACCTCTGAAATCATAGCTTCAATGCAACATCACACCCTCATCAGTGACATCCTACCTTCACAGTGGCACCACAGCCTCACCACTGACCTCTCAGGCTCACTGAAGTATCAACCTTCCTGTCAACCACAGTGATGCTATTGACATCACAACCTCACTGTGACATCATATTTTCCCCATTGACATCTCAAACTTACAGTGACATGACAGCCTCATGGTGACATCACAGCCACACTGTGACATAACAGCCTCACTACTGGTATCCTACCTAGCCTTACTATGACACCACAGCCTCACAACAGTTAGCACAGTGTCACAGTGATGTGACACCTTCAGCAGTGGCATCATAGCCTTTGACATCATAAACAGTGACACCACATCCTCACGTGTTATATCAGAATCTCATTTTTACATCAATATTCCCACAGGTATCACAGCCTCACAGTGACCTGACCACCTCTCTGTGATGTCACAGCCTGATAGTGATATCACAGCTTCACAGTGATACCACATCCTCACTGTGGCATTATAGTCTCATTTCTGACATCAGAGCCTCACTGTGACATCAGAGCCTCACCTCTGACATCACAGCCTCACTGCGACATAACAGGCTAACCTCTGAATTCATAGCATCAGTGACACCACGGACATCCTGCCTAGCCATGCCATGACACCACAGCCTCATCACAGACATCTCAGGCTCATGGTCACGTGACAGCCTCAAGAGTGACACAACAGCCACTCTGTGGCATCACAGTAACATCACAAGTAACATCCCAAACTCACTGTGACATCTCAGCCTAACCACTAAAATCTCAGCCTTATTGTGACCTCACAGTCTAATATCTTACTACATAGAATCACCTGTTATATCACAGCTTTATGGTGAAATCAGCCTTGCCATTGACATCACACCTTCCACAGTGATCTCATAGCCTCACTATGGCATCACGATCTCTCTGTGATGTCACAGCCTCATAGTACCATCACAGCTTCAGTGATATCACAGCCTCACTGGCATTATAGTCACTTTTCACAGCCTCAGCTCTGATATCACAGTATCACTGTGCTATATAACAGGCTAACCTCTGAAATCAGCATTAGTGACACCACGGACCTCCTGTCTAACCTTCCTATGACATCGCAGCCTCATCACTGATATCTCAGGCTCATGGTCACATGACAGTATCAGCAGTGACACCATAGGCTCACTGTGGCATCACAAACTCATCAGTAATATACCAGCCTCTGTGCTTCATTTCTCACATCACAGTGTAAACACTGAAATCTCAGCCAAAATGTGATGCATTGTCTATCACCACTGATATCACAGCCTTCCAGTGACATCACAGCCTCTCCTATGACATCGCAGCCTCTCCTCTGTCATCACAAGTACTATGACAGGACTATGTCATCACATGCTCACCTCTGAAATCTTTGCCAAACTGACATCACAGCATCAATTCTGAACTTATATCCTCACTACTTCTTACAGCTTCACTATGACACAGGCTCACCTCTGAAATCATAGCCTCAATGCAGCATCACATCCTCATTACTGAAATCCTATCTGGCCTCACTATGTGACCACAGCCTCACCACTAACTATACAAGCTTAATGAAACCTGACAGCTTCACTGTAACACCACAGTGTCACTATTGACATCACAACCTCACTGTGACATCATAACTTCCCCAGTGACATCACAACCTCAGTGACATCACAGCCTCATTGTGACATCACAGCCATACCGTGCCATCAACCATCACAGTGACATAAAGCTTCCTCTGACGTAGCTGCACTGTGACATCACAGATTTAGTTTGACACAATAAACTCACTGTGACATTAGAGCCTCACCAGTGACAAAACAGCCTCACCAGTGACATAGTGTACTTGTGAAAGTACAGTCACTACAGACATCACAATCTCACTGTGACATCACAGCCACACTGTGCTATCACAGCCTCATGGTAACATCATAGCCTCACTGAGACATCTCAGCCTTAGTTTGAGACAATAAACTCACTGTGACATTAGAATCTCACCAATAAAAATATAGCCTCACCAATGAAACAGTCTCACTGTAAAAGCACAGTAATTGCTGACATAGCAACTTATGGTAACATCACAGCCTCACAGTAACATCACAGCCTCTCATTTGACATTACAACGTCAGTGTGGCTGCACAGCCTCAATTTGACATCACAACTTTCACAGTGACATCACATCCTCACAGTGAATCAAAGCCATATGGTGCCATCAGAATCCTGAAGCTTCACCTCTGACATCATAGCCTCACAGTGACATTACAGCCTTAGTTTGACACAATTAACTCACTGTGATATTAGAGCCTCACAAGTGACAGTACAGCCTCACCAATGACACTCACTGTGATATCACAGCTACACTGTGACAGCATAGTGTCATGGTGATATCACCGCCTCAACACTGACATGACAGGCTCACAGTGACATCACAGCTTCTCTGAAATCATACCCTCTGTGTGACTCCACAAACTCACCACTAACATCCTAAACTCACTGTGAAAACTAAGCATCACCTCTGATATCACAGCTTCATTGACATCTCATAGAATCAACATAAGTGACTTACTGTGACATCACATCCTCACAGTGACCTCACAACCTGCCGACTGACACCATGGGCTCACTTGTTACATCATGCCCTCATTGTGAAATCAGTCTTGCCACTGACATCACAGCTTTAATGTGACATCACAGCCTTACCAGTGGTATGACAGGCTCACCATGATACCACAGACAGACCAGGGACACCAGACATTCATGGCGACCGCAAACCTCACTGTGGTATCACAGCCTCACTAGTAATATCACATCCTCAAAGTGACACCTCAGCCTCACCTCTCACATCAGTCTCATTTCTGAAATCACAGCCTAACCACTGGTCTCACAGCTGCACTGTGACATCACAGCCATACCATGATAGCACAGCCTCAGCTAACATTTGTAAGAACACTGACATCAGGGCCACATCAGTGGAAACACACCCTCACTGTGACATCCCAGCCCATCTCTGAAGTTATACCATCACTGTGACATGCCCGACTCCAGAGATAGCATACGCTCACAGTGATGTGACAGCCTTAGCAGAAACATGATAGCGTTTGACATCATAAACAGTGATACCACACCCTCACATTTTACATCATTGCCTTACTGTGACATCAATCCTCCAACAGACATCTCAGCCTCACAGTGTCCTCAGAGTCTCACTGTGACATCACAGTCTAGGCTGTAACATCATAGATTCACCTGTTACATCATAGCCATATGGTGAAATCAGCCTTGCCACTGACATCACATCTTGCATAGTGACCTCAAAACCTCACTGTGACATCACAACATCTCTGTGATATCACAGCCTTATAGTGGCATCACAAGTTCACAGTGATATCATAGCCTCACTGTGGCATTATAGCCTCATTTCTGACATTGTAATCTCATTGTGACATCACAGCCTCACCTCTCACATCCCAGACTCATTGTGACATCTCAGTTTCATCAGTGACATCAGCCTCATTACTGACATCAGAGCCTAACTACTGATATCTCAGCCAAACTGATGTCATCATCTATCACCACTACTATCACAGTCTCACAGATATCATAACATTACGGTAACATCACAGCCTCACAGTGACATCTCAGTCTCTCTTCTGACAAGACAACCTCAGTGTGACTACACAGCCTCACCACTGACGTCATAACCTCACTTTTTAATACAAGCATCAACCCTGACATCTCAGCCTTACTGACATCTCACAGAACCAACACTGACATCAGAGCCTCATTGTGACATCACAGCCTCACAGTGAACTCACAGATTCACTGTGACCACACAGTCTGACTTGCTACATCATAGACTCATCTGTTACATCACACCTCGCCTGTGAAATCAGCATTGCCATTGCCATTAGTTAGAACACTGACATCACTACCACATCAGTGACAACACAGCCATTGACATCATAGCCTCACCAGTGTCATTGTTACATAATATCTTCACCACTGACATCATAGCTTCACCAGTGACATCATAGAATTACGATGATGTCATTCTTATTACTGACATTCCAGCCCTATTGTGATATCACACTTTCACCAGTGACATTACAGCCTCATTGTGACATCTGCCTCACCACAAACATCACAGCCTCACTGTGCCATTGATACATCTCCTGTGACATCACAACATCACTATGTAATCATAGCCTCCTTTGGAAATTATAGCCACACTGTGTCTCACAGCCTCACTGTGACATTACAACCTAACAGTGCCATCATATCCTCACTGTGATATCACAACATCACCCCCAATATTAAAGCTTCACTATGACATCAGCCTTGTCACTCACACACAGTCTCCACTGTGACATCACCAACTCCGTGTGACATCACTGGCTCATGGTGTCACAACAGCCACAGGGTGACATCAAAACCTCATGGTGGCAACACATCCTCACTTGTGCCATGCCAGCTTCATTGTGACATCATACCCTCATCACTCACATCAGCCTCATTCTGATATCATAGCCTAACCACTGAAATCACACCTTCACTGTGATGTCATCTTCTTGCTCCATAGACATCTCAGCCTCACAGTGATATCATGGCATCACTGGTGACATCACAGCCTCACTGAAGTTACAGCCTCATTATGATATCACAGGCTAATCTCTGAAATCATTGCCCAACTGTGACATCACAGCATTAACTCTGGCATTATAGTCTCACTGTTTCATCACAGCCTCACTATGAATCATAGGCACACCTCTGAAATCACATCCTCAATATGATATCACACTCTCATCACTAACATCCTACCTAAGCTCACTATGACACCACAGCCTCACAACTTACCTCACAGACACACTGAAGCATGATAGCCTCTCTGTGACACCACAGTATTGGTATTGACATCAAAACCTCACTGTGAGATCACACTTCCCCAGTCACACCACAACCTCACAGTGACATCACAGCCTCATTGTGACACCACAGCCATACCATGCCATCAAAGCATCAGTTTAACATAATGCTTCTCCTCTCACATCATAGACACACTGTCACACCACAGCCTCAGTTTGATATAATAAACTCACTTTGACATGAGACCCTCCCAGGAACAATATAGCCACACCAATGATATAGTGAAAAGCAGTCACTACTAACATCAAAACCTCACTGTGACATCACACTCTCCCTATGACATCACAGTGTCACTCTGCCTTACAAACCTCTCCAGTGACATCGCAATATCACTGTGTCCTCAGAGCCTCACTGTGATATCATAACCACACTGTGTCCTCAGGCCTCACTGTGACATTGCAACCTGATAGTGCCATCACAGCCTCAATATGATATCACAAACTCACTGTGATATGAGCCTTGTAACTGACATAAAAGACTCATGGTGACATCACATACAAACCTCTGACATAGCCTCACTATGACATCACAGTCTCAATGTGACATCACAGCATCCACACTGACTACATAGACTCACTGTGACATCAGCATTACTAGTGACTTCACAGTCTCACTGAGACCTCACTGCCTCCATTGTGACATCACCAACTCCCTGTGACATCACAGCATCAATGTGATATCACAGCATAAACACTGACATCATAGTCTCACTGTGACATCAGCTTTGCCACTGACATTACAGTCTCACTGTGATCTTACAGCCTTCGCCGTCACTTTGCCAAATCCTTGTGACATCACAGGCTCACGGTGATACCACAGCCACATGGTGACATTGAATCCTCAAGGTGGCATCACATCATCACTGTGACATCACAGCAACAACTCTGAGGTTATAGCCTCACTGTGATATCATAACCTCACTATGACATCATAGGCCCACCTCTGAAATCTTTCCCTCAATGCGATATCACTGACATCCTACCTACCTTTACTAAGACACCACAGCCTCACCATTGAATTTACAAGCTCACTGAAACATGACCCCCCTTTGACATCACAGTATTGCTACAGACATCACTTCACTGTGACATCACAACTTCTCCAGTGACATAATAGCCTCACAGTGACATAACACCCTCATTGTGACTTCACAGCCATATCATGCCATCAAGCATGACAGTGACATAAAACTTCACCTCTGACATCATAGCCTTACTGTGACATCGCAGCCACTGACATTAGTCAGAATACTGACATCACTGCCACACCTGTGACAACACAGCTTTTGATATCAGAGCCTCACCAGTGTCACTGTCATGTAATAGGTTCAAGACTGATAACAAAGCCTCACCAGTAATATCATAGATATCTTCTCACCACTGACATTCCAGCCTTATTGTGACATCACACCTTCATCAATGACATCACAACCTCATTGTGACATCATCCCCACTACTAACATCACAATCTCACTGTGCCAATATCTCTTAAGTGACATTACAACATCACTGTGTCCTCAGCCTCATTGTGACATTGCATCCTGACAGTGACATCACAGCCTCACGTGACCTCAGCCTTGCCACTGACTTAATAGCCTCATGGAGACATCACAGTCACTTTCATATAGCCTCACTGTGACATCACAGCCTCAGTCTGACATCACTGCATCACCACTGATATCACAGCCTCAGTGTGAAATCTACCTTGCCAATGATATCAGAGTCTCACAGTGATCTTACAGCCTCCACCATCACATCACCAACTCCCTGGGACATCACGGCTCATGGTGTCATCACAGCCACACAGTTACATAAAAAGCCTCACAGTGGCATCAGTGCCTCACATGACATCCTCAATGACATCATACCCTCATCACTCACATCAGCATCATTCTGATATCAGAGCCTACCCACTGAAATCACATCCTCCCTGTGATGTCAATCTCAGTCCACTGACAGTTCAGCCTCACTGTGACATCACAGCATCACCTCTGATGTTATAGCCTCACTGTGACATCACAGCATCACTTCTGATGTTATTGCCTCACTGTGATATAACAGCCTCACTATGAAATCAGAAGCTCACCTCTGAAATCATTGCCCAAATGTGACATCACAGCATTCACTCTGCCAATAAGCTTCACTGATTCATCACACACTCACTCTGATATCACAAACTCACCTATCAAATCATAGCATCAATGCATTAAACCCTCATCATCGACATCCTACCTAGCCTTACTATGGCACCACAGCCTCACCACTGTCTTCACAGGCTCACTGAAACATGACAGCCTCCTGTGACACCACAGTGTCATTTTTGACATCACAACCTCGCTGTGACATCAAACATCCCCAGTGACATCACCACCTCACAATGACATTACAGCCTCATTGTGACATCACAGCCATACCATGCCATCAAATATCACTGTGACATAGAGCTTCACCTCTAATATAGCCTCACTGTGACATCTCAACCTCAGTTTCATACAATAAATTCACTTTGGTATCAGAGCCTCACCAGTGACAATACACCTTCACCAATGAATTAGTCTCCCTATGAAAGTACAGTCACTACTGACATCACAACTTCACTGTGACATGACAACCTCATTGTGACATCACAGACACATTGTGCCAACACAGCCTCACTGAAAGCACAGCCCCACCACAGATCGCACAGGCTCACAGTGATGTGACAGCCTCAGCAATGACAGCCTTTGACAAAATATATAATGACAGCACAGCCTCACTGCCTCACTATGACATCAATCTTCCCACAGATATCACACCCTCACAGTGAACTCAGTCTCACTGTGACCTCAGAGTCTAACCTGTTAATCATAGATTCACTTGTTACATCATAGCCTCATGGAGAAATAAGTCTTGCCACTTATATCACATCTTTTACTGTGACCTACAGCATCACTGTGACATCACAACCTCTCTCTGATGTTACAGCCTCATAGTGACAACACAGCTTCACAGTGATATCACATCCTCAATATAGCATTATTGCCTCATTTCCGACATCATAGCTTCACTGTGATATCACAGCCTCATATCTGACATCACTGTGACATAACAGCCTAGCCTCTGAAATCATAGAATCAGGGTCACAACAGATATCCTGTCTAGTCACACTTTGACACCACAGTCTCGTCACAGAAATCTAAGGCTCACATTCATATGACAGCTTCAACAGTAACACCACAGACCCCTGTGACATCTAAGCCTCATAACTGACGTCAGCCTCTCTTCTGATTTCACAGCCTAGCCACAGATGTCTGAGCCAAACTGTGATGTCATAGTCATTCATCACTGATATTACAGCCTCACTGTGATATCAAACCTCACATTAACATCATAGCCTCTCCTCTGATATGCTAGCCTCAGTGTGACTGCACAGCTTCACTATTGATGTCATAATCTCACTGTGAAATCCAAGCATCACCTCTGATGTTACAGCCTCACTGACATCTCATAGAATCACCCCTGACATCATAGCCTCACCACAACATCACATAGTCACAGTGACTTCACAGCCTACCTGCTGTCACCACAGGCTCACCTGTTATATTATAGCCTCATTGTGACATCTGTCTGGCCATTTATATCACAGCCTCACTGTGACAGCACAGCTTCCAGAGTGATACCACCTCAGGGTGATATGATAGCTCACCATATCATACAACCCTCACAGTAATATTATAGACTCACTGTGACATCACGACTTCACCAATGAGAGCACAGCCTCACCTGTGACATCAATGTTGCCTCTGACATTAGTCAGAATTCTGACATCACTGCCACACCAAAAACAACACAGACTTTGACATCACAGCCACTGTCACATCATAGCCTCACCAGTGACAGCACAGCCTCACCTGTGACATCACAGCCTCACCTGTGACATCAGCATCAACACTGATATGACTCAGAACTCTGACATCCCTGCCATATCAGTGACAACACAGCCTTTGACATCACAAACTCACCAGTGTCACTGTCATGTAGTAGGTTCATCACTAATGTTATATAGCCTCACCAGTGACATCATAGACTCACTATGACATCTTTCTCACCACACACATTCCAGCCTTATTGAGACATCACACCTTCACCAGTGACATCACAGCCTCATTTCGACATCAGCCTAACCACTATCATCACAACAATACTATGTGATCAAAATCTCTCGTCACATCACAACATTACCGTGTCATCAGAGCCTTACTGTGCCTTCATAGCCAGACTGTGTCCTTACAGCCTCATTGTGATATTACAATCTTACAGTGACATCATAGCCTCACTGTGACATCAGACTTCTGAAATCACAGCCTAACCACTGACTTCACAGCTGCACTGTGACATTAGTAGTAACATCCCAGCCTCACTGTGACTTCTCATCCTCATCACTGACATCAGCCACACTTCTGACATTACAGCCTCATCTCTAACATCACAGCCCCACTGTGACATAACAGGCTAAACTCTGAAATCATAGTATCAGTGACACCATGGACATCCTGCCTTGCCTTGCTATGACACCACAGTCTCATCACTGACATCACAGGCTCACAGTCACATGACAGCGTCAACAGTGACACCATAGCCTCACTGACCAGCCTCACTTCTGACATCACGGCGTAACCACTGAAACCTAGGTCACACTGTGATGTCATAGTTTATCACCACTGATATCACAGCCTCACTGTGATATCACAACCTCACAATAACATCACCACCTCACAGTGACATGCCAGCCTCAGTGTGACTGCACAGTCTCACCACTGACATCCTAACCTCACTGTGATATCTAAGCATCGCCTTGATGTCACAGCTTCACTGACATCACAAAAATCACCCCTAACATCAGAGCTTCGCTGCAACATCACAGCTTCACAATGACCTCACAAATGCTCACTAACATAACAGGCTCACCTGTTACATCATAGCCTCATTGTGGCATCAGCCTTACCACTGACATCACAGCCTCAATGTGATATCACAGCCTCACCAGTGACAGCACAGCCTCACCTGCAACATCAGCATCCCCACTAACATTAGTCAGAACATTGACATCATTGCAATACCAATGACAATACAGACTTTGACATCATAGCCTTACCAGTGTGACTGTCACTTAATAGGTTCACAACTGACATCATAGCCTCTTCCTGACAGCCTAGACTCACTATGACATCTTTCTCACCACTGACGTTGCAGCCTTACTGAGACATCACATCTTCACCAGTGACATCACAGCCTCATTATATCAGCCTCAACACTAACTTTACAGTCTCACTGTGACATTCAAACCTCTCCAGTGACATCACAACATCACTGTGTCATCAGAGCCTCACTGTGTCCTCGAAGTCTCACTGTGGTATTACAACCTAACAGTGCCATCACATCCTCACTTGACATCACAAACTAACTGTGACTTCAGCCTTGCCACTGACATAATAGACTCAAGGTAGCATCACAAATACACTTCTGACATAGCCTCACTGTGGCATCAAGCCTCACTGTGACTTCACTGATTTCATAACTGCGCTGTGACATCAGCTTTGCCACTGACAACACAGTATCAATGTGACCTCACATCTTCCACCCTAACATTACCATCTCCCCATGACATCATGGGCTCATGGTGTCACCATAGCCATATCATGTCATCAAAGCCTCACAGTGGCATCACAACCTCACCAGTGACATGCCAGCCTCACTGTAACATCATACCCTCATCACTCACACCAGCCTCATTCTGATATCACAGCCTAACCACTGAAATCACATCCTCACTATGCTGTCACAGTCTCGCCTCAATGACATCGCAGCCTCACTCTGATATCATGGCATCACTGGTGACAACCCAGCTGCACTGTGACATTACAGCCTCAACTCTGAGGTTATAGCCACACTAAATGACATCACAGGCTCACCTCTGAAATTATTGCCCATCTGTGATATCACAGCACCAACTCTGACATTATAGCCTCACTGTTTCTTCACAGCCTCACTATGATATCACGGACTCACTTCTGAAATGATAGCCTCAATGCGACATCACAGCCTCATCACTGACATCCTACCTAGCCTCACTATGACCATAGAGCTCTGAACTCACAGGCTCACTGAAACATGACAGCCTCTCTGTGACATGACAGTGTTGCTATTGACATCACAACCTCACAGTGACATCACAGCCTCATTGTGACATCACAGTCTCTCCTCTGACATCACAACCTCAGTGTGAGTGCACAGTCTCACCACTGACATCCTAACCTCACTGTGAAATCTAAGCATCACTGACATCTCATAGTATCAGCCCTGACTTCAGAGCTTCGCTGTGACATCAAAGCCTTACAGTGACCTCAAAACATGCAAACTGACACTATAGCCTCACCTGTTACATCATAGCCTCACTGTGGCATCAGTCTTACAACTGACATCACAGCTTCACTGATATTACAACTTCACCAGAGACAGCACAACTGCACCTTTAACATCAGTGTTGCCACTAACATTAATCAGAACACTGATATCACTGCCACACCAATGACAACACAGCTTTTGGCATCAAAGCCTCCAAAGTATCAGTGTCACATAATAGGTTCACCACTAACATCATAGCCTCACCAGTGAGATCATAGACTCACTATGACATCTTTCTCACCACTGACATTGGAAACTTTTTGCGACATTACACTTTCACCAGTGACAATACAGCCTCATTGTGACTTCAACCTTACCACTAACATCACAGTCGCACTATGCCATCAAAAGGTCTCCAGGGACATCACAACACTGTGCCATCAGAGCCTCTGTGACATCATAGACACACTGTGTCCTCACAGCCTCACTGCTACATTACAACCTGATAGTGACATCACAGCCTCACTGTGATATCACAAACTCTCTGTGACATCAGTCTTGCCACTATCATAATAGTCTCATGGTGACATCACATGCATAACTCCGACATAGTTTCATGATGACATCATAGTCTCACTGTGATGTCAAAACATCAGCACTGACATCATAGCCTCACTGTGACATCAGACTTGCCACTGACATCACAGAATCACTCTGACCTTAGAGCTTGCACCGTGACATAATCAACTCCCTGTGACATCTCAGGCTCATAGTGACACCACAGCAACATGGTGACATCCCAGTCTCACAGCTGAAATCATTGTCCAATTATGACATCACAGCATTGATTCTGAAGTTATAGACTCACTGTTTCATCATCAGTGTCACTATGACATCTTTTTATTTATTTATTTATTGCTTTCATACAAAGTTAATAAGTACCCCATTTCCCTCCCTCCTTCTACCCTTCCCTGGATCTCCTTGCTCCCTCCCCCTTTTCCTTTCCTTTCTCTCCTCCCTCCTTTTCTCCCAGTGCTCCCTCTCCCCTCCGCCATTCCTGGAGCATACTTTAGTGTGTATGTCAAACTTCCCTCTGGGTCCTATTCTCTGATGAGGTGTAAGGACTCAGTGTCAATGCTTAGAGCTCTTTTTTGTGTAATAAGGGAGGTGAAGCTGTGTTAATCCCTTGCCTCTAAGAATCCTAGTGCCTGTGATCTATGCTAGACTTTGGGGATTCAATTATATGTTGGTAATTGAACAGGTCATGCAAAGTCTTATTATGATTACTTCAGCCCTAACTTGTATGGAGTATCTTGCATATCGTTGCTCCTCCCCATATTTAGGCTCTTACAATCTCACCACCTCCTCTTCCACAAATTTCCCTGAACTTTAGGATAGGGAGAGATTAGGCTGGCCTGGTTCCAGATGGTTGGTGTAGAGTCTCTGATTTTCTGAATTATGGGGTTTGTTGATTTTTTTTCAGTTTTGCTGCTGCTGCACTGCCCTTGGCTCCATCCTGATGGGTATTGGATATCACCCCCTGGCCAGAGATAAAATGCTGTTAAAATAGAGTCTTATTATATGAGTAGATTCAAAGGTAGATGGAATAAAAGTAGGAGACCGGTGAGAGGGGAGAGCCTCACATGTTACATCACTGCCTCATTGTGACATCAATCTTCCCATATATATCACAACCTCACAGTGACCTGACAGCCTTACTGTGACTTCAGAGTCCAACCTGTTACATCATAGACTCACCTGTTATATCATAACTTCATGGAGAAATAAGTCTTGCCACTGACATCACATCTTCCACAGTGACCTCACTGCCTCACTGTGACATCACAGCCTCTCTGTGATGTCACAGATTGATAGTGACATCACAGCATCACAGTGATATCACAGGCTCACTGTAGCATAATAGCTTCATTTCTCACATCAAGGCCTCACTGTGACATCACAACTTCATCTCTGACATTACTGGTTCACTGTGACATAACAGGCTAACCTGTGATATCATAGCATCAATGACACCATGGACATCCTGCCTAGCCTGGCTATGAAACCACAGCCTCATCACTGACATCCTAGTCTCACGGTCACATGATAGCCTCAACAGTAATGCATAGCCTCACCAGTAGCATCCCAGCCTCACTGTGAATCTCACTCAAAACTGACATCAGCCTCACTTCTGACATCACATTTTCACAACTGAAATCACAGCCAAATGGTGATGTCATAGTCTTTTTACCATTGATATCATGACCTCACTGTGATATCACAACCTCACCAGTGATAGCACAGACTCACCTGTGACATCAGCATCGTCACTGACATTAGTCAGAACAATGACATCACTGCCACACCAGTGACAACGCATCTTTGACCTCACAGCCTCACCAGTGTCAGGATCACATAATAGGTTCACCAATGACATCATAGCCTCACCAGTGACATCATAGACCCATTAAAACATCTATCTAACTGCTGACATTCCATCCTTCTTGTGACATCATACTTTCACCAGTGACATCACAGCCTCATTTTGACATCATCCTTCACTACCAACATCACAGACTCATTGTGCCATCAAAACCTCTCTAGTGACATCACAACATCACTGTTTCATCTGACCCTCACTGTCATATCATAGCCACACTGTGTCCTTACAGTTTCACTGTGACATCACAGCTTCCAGAGTGATATCACCTCAAGGTGACCTGACAGCCCACAGTGACATACAACCCTCATAGTGACATCATAGCCTCATTTTGACATCACAGCATCACTGTTGACAGCACAACCTCACTGTGACATCATCTTTGCGACTGACATAACAGTCCATGACAGCACCAACTGTTTATGACATCACAGGCTCACAGTGACGCCACAACCACATGGTGACATCAAAGCCTCACAGTAGCATCACAGCCTTGCCATGATGTGCCAGACTCACTGTGCTATTGTACCCTCATTACTGACATCAGCCTCATTCTGTTATCATATCCTAAACACTTAAATCACATCTTCAGCCACAATGTGCCAACACAGTCTCACGCTGATATCACAGCCTTAATACTGATTAGATAGGCACACCCTTACCAATGGCACCACAGCCTCATTGTGACATCATAACCTCACTATAGCAGCACAGCCTCACCAGTTATATCACATCCTCAATATGATATATATATATATATATATCAGCCTCATCCCTCCCATTAGTCTCTCAGCTGCACTGTGACATCACACCCTCACCACCGATACCTCAAGCCCACAGTGCCTTGAAAGCTTCAGCAGAGATATCTTAGTCTTTGACATTATAAAAAGTGATACCACAGCCTCACATGTTGTCACTGCCTCATTGTGACATCAATCTTTCACCAGATATCACAACATCATAGTGACCTCACAGTCTTTCTGTGACCTCACATTCTAACCAGTTTCATCATAGACACACCTGTTACATCATAACCTCATGCTGAAATCGGCCTTGCACTGACAACACAATTTCCAGTGACCTCACTGTGACATCCAAATCTCTCCAGTGACATCACAACAGACCGTGTCAACAGAGATGCACTGTGACTTCATAGCCCCACTCTGTGCTCACAGCCTCACGTGACATTACAACCAGACAGTGACATCAGAGCTTCATTGTGACATTACAAAAGAACTGTGACATCAGCCTTGCAACTGACATAAGAGCCTTAGGATGACATCATATACACACCTCTGACAGCCTCAACGTGACATCTCAGCCTCAATTTGACATCACAGCATTACCAATGGCATCATAGCCTCCTTGTGACATCAGTCTTGAAACTGAAAGAACAGACAATGTGACCTTACAGCCATCACCGTGACATCACTCACTCCCTAGGTCATGAGGAGCACACGGTGACACCACAGGAACATGGTGATATCAAAGACACACAGTGATATCAAAGCCTCTCAGTGGCATCACAGCTTCACTAGTAACATCCCAGCCACACTGTGACATCTCAGCCTCATCACTGACATCAGCCTCACTTCTTTCATCACAGTCTAATCACTGAAATACCTCCCTAACTGTAATGTCATTGTATATCACAACTGATATCACAACCTCACAGTAGCATCACCACCTCACAGTGACATCACAGCCTCTTCTCTCACATCACAGTCTTAGAGTGACTGAATATCCTTACCACTGACATCATAACCTCACTGTGAAATTGCCCTGGCCCACGGGACACTCTGAGAACCGAGTAACCTAGGATGGGGGAGGACAAATGAAGGACAGGAGACACAAAGAATGAGAGCAAGTCGAGAGTTCCAATCAAGCTCTAACTTTATTGAATGAGGGAAGGGGTTTATATAGTTCTTGGGGAAGGGGCTTCTTAGGGCAGGGGTTTAGGCGGGAAAACCATTTGGCCAGGCAGGAAACCTTGCTAGGAGACTGAAGTAGATAAGGTAGTTACAGCAGATGAGTTAAACATCAAATGGTTGCTTGTTTTTTTCTGATAAAGGGCTCAGCTATCGGGAAAACAGAGACAGAGACAGGCAGGCTTGTTTTTTTCTGATAAAGAGCTCAGCTATGGGGAAAACAGAGACAGGCAGGCGCCCAAGATGGTCACTTAGGCAAAAGGTCATTTTTTATGGCTCCCAGCATCTCCTCCCTTTCTGTATTATTAAGGGGAGAGGTGGAGCTGGAGGAGGGACAAGCACACTCTACGGGTGTTGGTCCTTAACCAATGGGGGGGGAAACAGTGGCCTGATCCTCCCAGGTAGGTTTTGCAGGTGTCTTTTTGGGGAGGAGAGGAGCTTTTTGGCATCAACCTCTATGCAATCAGGCATGTTTCTCAGGGAACTCAGATGCGGACAGTAGGGTCCTTCCTTTGCAGTGTCTTTGCCTCACACCCCATATCGGTGTCCATCCACGTTTGTGGGCATAGGTCTGAGGCCTATGCTGTTCCCGTAGGGGACCCATCCTTCATTAGCTCTAGATAGCCTCGTTCAGCCATCTCGAGGCGATGATAATGAACCTGAATAGGTTTTGAAGCCAGGGATTCTATTTGAGCCTTGATAAAACTCATCAGCCTGTTAAAGAGAAAAGGCCCTAGTGAGACAAGGAACAATAGACTAAGCAGGGGTCCCAAGAGGGGAAGAATGTAAGGGAGGAAACCATTCTGGGCAGTCCAAAGGGGCCGATCAAACAATTCTTTGCGATGTTTTTCAAGTTCTTTTGGATGTTTTCTGATGCGATCTCGAATGATTTCTCCTTTGCAATCACATGGAGCACCATATAGTCGTTCTAAGAGTTCATCAGTAGATATGGGTCCGGGGTCCATTCCTCCTCTGGAAGAGGGCATTATCAGGAGGGCAAGCCAAATTATAAGAAGTCTCTTTAAGTCTTTTTTCTTAACCCTAGCTCCTTGTGTCTTGAGGGACTCCTTGGTCCCTTTAAAAATAAGTCATGCTTATTTAATGCCTGTCCCATGATTGTGCTGTTTGAATCTTACCTTAACATCGGATCTGGCTCACAGGTGGATGACTCTATGGCGATCACAGACAGGATCTTCTCTCGTCCACTGCTGGAGACACGTCGATCCTCTGGGTTGACGGCCATCAGTGGTCAAACAGCATTTGTCCGAAGCCCCCCGGGCCCAGGCCCCACATTCGGGAGCCAATTGCCCCGGCCTGCGGGACACTCTGAGAACTGAGTAACCTAGGAGGGGAGAGGACAAATGAAGGACAGGAGACACAAAGAACGAGAGCAAGTCGAGAGTTCCAATCAAGCTCTAACTTTATTGAATGTGGGAAGGAGTTTATATAGTTCTTGGGGAAGGGGCTTCTTAGGGCAGGGGTTTAGGTGGGAAAACCATTTGGCCAGGCAGGAAACGTTGCTAGGAGACTGAGGTATTTATGGAAGATAAGGTAGTTACAGCAGATGAGTTAAACATCAAATGGTTGCTTGTTTTTTTCTGAAAAAGGGCTCAGCTATGGGGAAAACAGAGACAGGCAGGCGCCCAAGATGGTCACTTAGGCAAAAGGTCATTTTTTATGGCTCCCAGCATGAAACGAAAGAATCATCCCTGATGTCACAGACTCACTGACATCTCACAGAATCAGCCATGATAGCAGAGCCTCACTGCCACATCACAGCCTCACAGTGACCTCAAAACCTGCCAATTAACACCACAGGGTCACCTGTTATATCATAGCCTCATTGTGACATAAGTTTTGCCACTGACATCACAGCATCAATGTGACATCACAGCTTCCAGAGTGATATCACCTCATGGAAACATGACAGCTGACAGTGACATAAAACCTTCACAGCGACATCACAGCTTCAATGTGACATCACGGCCTCAAAAATGACAGCATAGCCTCACCTGTGACATCACCGTCACCACTGACATTAGTCAGAACCCTGACATCATTGCCACACCAGTAACAACACAGCCTTTTACATTGAAGCCTCACCAGTGTCATTGTCACATAATAGTTTGACTACTGACATCATAGCCTCACCAGTGACATCATAGACAACCTATGACATCTTTCTCACCACTTACATTCCAGCCTTATTGTGATATCACACTTACAACAGTGATATCACAGCCTCAATGTGCCATCCAAACCTCTCCAGTTCCATCACAGCATCATTATGTCATCAGCCTTGCCCCTTACATCACAGTTTCACTGTGACCTCACAACCTCCACTGTAACATAACCAAATCCTTGTGACATCACAGCCTCATTGTGACATCCAGGCAAACTGTGCCATTAAAGTATCAATGTCACATAAATCTTCACCTCTGACATCATTGCCTCACTGTGACATCACAGACTCAGTTTGACACAATAAACTCACTGTGACATTAGAAACAGGAACAATACAGCCTTACCAATGTCATAGTCTCCCTGTGAAAGCACAGTTACTACTGACATCACAACCTCACTGTGACACCGCAACCTCACAATAACATCTCAGTATCATTATTACATCACAGCCATAGTGTGCCATCAAAACATCTCTGTGGCATAAAGCTTCACTTCTGACATCATAGTCTCACTATAACATCACAGTCTCACAGTGACCTCACAGCCTGCCCATTGACACTACAGCCTCAACTGTGACATCATAGCCTCATTGTAGTGTCAGTTTTACCACTGCTATCATAGCCTCACTTTGTCATCTCAGACTCACCAGTGACAGCACAGGCTTACCTGTGACATCAGCTTTGCCACTGAAAATAGTCAGAACACTGACATCATTTCAACACAAGCGACAAATATGGCCTCAACATTGACCTCACTGGCACACTGAAATATGACAGCCTCCCTATGACACCACAGTATTGCTATTGACATCACAATCTCATCATAGTCTCACTGTGGGATCACAGCCTAAGTTTGAGAGAATAAACTCACTGTAACATTAAACCTAACCAGTCACAATACAGCCTCACCAGTGACAATCTCCCTGTGAAAGTACAGTCACCATTGACATTACAATTTCACTGTGACATCATAACCTCACAGTGACACCACAGCCACACTGTGCCAGCATAACCTCACTGTTATATCACAGCCTCACCACTGGTATTCTACCTAGCCTTACTATGACACCACAGACTCTCCATGGTTAGGACAGGCTCACAGTTATGTGACAGCCTCAGCAGTGACATCATAGCCTTTGACATCATAAACAGAGACACCTCAGTGGCACATGTTACATCACAGTCTCTTTGTGACATCAATCTTCCCACAGATATTACAATCTCAAAGTGACCTCAAAGTCTCACTGTGACCTCACAGTCTAACCTGTAACATCATAACCTCATGGTGAAATCAGCTTAGCAGTGAAATCACTTCTTCTACAGTGACCTCACAGCCTTACTTCTGACATTACAGCTTCATTGTGACATAACAGGCTTACCTCTGAAATCATACCATCAGTGACACCACGGACATTCTGCCAAGCCTTGCTATAGCACCACAGCCTCATCACTGACATCTCAGGTTTACGGTCACATCACAGCCACAACAGTGACCCCACAGCAATGCTGTAGCATCACAGTCTCACCAGCAACATCCCAGCCTCACTGTGACATCTCAGCCTCATCACTGATATTGGCCTCAGTACTGACATTACAGCCTAACCATTGAAATCTCAGCTAAACTGTGATGTCATAGTCTATCACCACTGATATCACAGTCACTGTGATATCACAACTTCATGGTAAAATCACAGCCTCACAGTGATATTACATCTTCTACTCTGACATTACAGCTTCAGTGTGTCTGCACAGCCGTGCTAACCTCACTGTGAAATCTAAGCATCACCCCTGATGTCATAGCCTTACAGACATCTCATAGAATCAGCCCTGACATCAGAGCTCATTGCAAAAGCCTCACAGTCACATTATAACCTCCACACTGACACCACAGGCTCACCTGTTACATCATAGCCTCATTGTGACATCAGTCTTGCCACTGAGATCACAGCCTCACCAGTGACATAACAGCCTCACTGTGACATCCTATGACATCCTACACTCAGCACTCAAATCAGACTCATTCTGATATCACAGTTTAACCACTGAAATCACATCCTTACTGTGTTGTCATACTCTCACTCTAATGATATCACAGCATCACTGTGATATCACAGCCTCAACTCTGAGGTTATAGCCTCACTGTGGCATGACAGACTGACGATGACATCACAGATTCACCTTTGAAATCATTACCCAACTGTGACATCACAGCATTGACTCTGATGTTATAGCCTCACTGTTTCATCACACCTATGAAATTATAGCCTCAATGTGACATCACACACTTATCACTGACATCCTACCCAGCCTCAGTATGACATCACAGTCTCACAACTGACCTCATAATCTCACTGAAACTTGACAGCCTCCCTGTGACACCACAGTATCATTATTGACATGAAAATCGAACTGTGACATCACAAGTTCTCCAGTGACATCACAGCCTCATTGTCATACCACAGACATCCTGTGATATAAAAGCATTACTATGACAGAAAACTTCACCTCTGTCATAGCTTCACTGTGACATCACAGCCTCAGTTTGACACAATAATCTCACTGTGACATTGGACCCTCACCAATAACAATACAGTCTCAACATTGATATAGTCTCTCTGTGAAAGCACAGTCACTACTGATATCACAACCTCTCTGTGACATAACAGCCTCATGGTGACATTACAGCCACACTGTGCCAATAAAGTCTTACTCTGACATCACAGCCTCACCACTGATAGGAAAGGCTCACCATGATATTACAGCCTCATCACTGACACTACAACCTCATGGTGACATCATAACCTCATTGTGGCATCACAGTCTCACTAGTTATATCATATTGTCAATGTGACATCTCAGACTCATCACTCACATCAGTCTCACAGCCTCACCTGTGTCATCAGCTTCTTCCCTGACATTAGTCAGAACACTGACATCACTGTCATACCAGTGACAACACAGCTTTGACATCACAGCTTAACCAATGTCACTGTCACGTAATAGGTTCACCATTGACATCATATCCTCACCAGTGAGTGACATCATAGGTTCATTGTGATATCTTTCTCACCACTGATATTCCAGTGGGGAGATTATTGTTATCACACATTCACCAGTGACATCACAGCATCGCTATGTCAACAAAACCTTACTGTGATATCGTATCCACACTGTGTCATCACAGTCTCACGCTGACATTTCAATCTCTCAGTGATATCATAGTCTCACTGTGAAATCACCAACTCTGTGTGACATCAGCCTTGCCCTTGAACTAATAGCCTCATGGTTACATCACATACTGTTATAATTTGAAATATGTCCCCCACAGTCTCATGTGTTTGGTAAGGTTATGGCACCTTGAGAGGTGGAGCTTTGCTGTAGGAAGGCAGTCACAAGGGGTAGGCCTTGAGATGGATTATTCCCACCCTACCTCCAATAGAAGTCTGCATTTGCAGCAAATAGTCACAGCTCTCAGCTTCTAAGATGTCTGCAGTAACTTAGCCTCTTCCAGCTTTGGAGAGCCAGCCATGTCATCTCTGCCATGAGAAAATGTGCCTCCCCTCTGGAACCATTAGCTAAATAAATCTCCCTTTCTCCATTAGGTTGATTGACTTTGAGTGTTTTCTCACAGCAATAGTTAAGGGTAACTATTATACATACACACTTCTGACATAGCCTCAATGTGATATCACAGCCTCAGTGTGACATCAGAGCATTACCACTGATATAATAGCCTTACTGTGACATCAGCTGTGCCACTGACATCACATTCCCACTGTGACCTCACAGCCTCCACTGTGACATTACTCCATGTGACATGATGGACTCATGGTTACACTACAGCCATATGGTGTCATAAAAGCCTCACGGTGACATCACAGCCTCACAGTGATCTCACAGCCTACCCAATGACACCACTAGCTCACTTATTACATTATAGAGTCATTGTGGCATCAGTCTTACTACTAACATCAGAGACTCACTATGACATCACAGCCTCACCAGTGACAGCACAGCCTTACATGTGAAATCAGTGTCTCTACTGACATTAGTGAGAACACAGACTTCATTGCCACACCAGGGACAACACAGCCTTTTATATCAGAACCGCACCAGGGTCACTATCACATAATAGGTTTAATACTGACATCATAGCCTCACCAGTTACATCATAGACTCACTATAATACCTTTCCCACCACTGACATTCCAGACTTATTGGGACATCACGACTTCACCAGTGACATCACAGACTCATTGTGACATCAGTCTCATCACTAACATCTCAGCCTCACACTGTGACATCATAGCCACACTGTGTCTTCACAGCCTCAATGTGCCATTACAACATGACAATGACATCATAGCCTCACTGTGACATCACAAGCTCACTGTGACATCAGCCTTGCCACTGACATAATGGGCTCATTGTGACATCACATACGCAACTCTGACATAGCCTCACTATGATATCACAGCGTCACTGTGACATCACAGCATCACCACTGACATCATAGCTTCACTGTGACATCAGCCTTGCCACTGACATCACAGTCTCACTGTGACCTCATATCATCCACCATGACATCATCAACTTCCTGTGACATCACAGGCCCATGGTGACACCACAGAAGCATGGTGACATCAAAGTTTCACAGTGAGCTCAGAGCCTTGTCAGGGACATACAAGCTTCACTGTGATATCATATCCTTATCACTCACATCAGCCTCATTCTGATATCACAGCCTAACCACTGAAATCACATCCTCCTTGTGATGTCATGGTCTCGCTCCACTGACATCACAACCTCACTGTGATATCCCAGCATTACTGGTGACAACACAGCTTCACAGTGATATGGCAGCCTCACCTCGGTGTTTGTAGCCTCACTATTTCATCACAGCCTCACTATTATATCACAGGTTCACCTCTCAAATCATTGTCCAACTATGACATTACAGTAGTGACTCTGAACTTATAGCTGATATTGCAGCTTCACTGTGACATCACAGGCTCACTTCGGAAATCATAGCCTCAATGCGACATCACACCCTCATCACTGACATCCTAAGCTCACTATGTCCCCATAGTTTCACCACTGGCTTCACGGGCTCACTGAAATATGATAGCCTCCCTGTGATACCATAGTGTCACTACTGACATCACAAACTCACTGTGACATCACAACTTCCTCACTGACATCACAACCTCACAGTGACATCACAGCCTCATTGTGACATCAAAGCTATACCATGCCATCAAAGGACCACTCTGACATAAAGCTTCACCTCTGACATCACAGTCTTACTGTGACATTGCAGCCTCAGTTTGACACAATAAACTCATTGTGACATTGGACCCTCATCAATGCCATAGTCTCCTTGTGAAAGCACAGTCAATACAGACATCACTTCACTGTGATATCACAACCTCACGATGACATCACAGCTACATTGTGCCAGCACAGGCTCACTGTGATATCACATCCTCACCAATGATAGGACAGGCTGACTGTGATATTACAATCTCAACAGTCTCACCACATCCTCATGGTGACATCATAACCTCACTGTGGCATCACGGCCTCACCACTATTATCCTATCTAATCTTACTATAACACTACAGCTTCACCACAGATAATACAACTTCAAAGTGATGGGACAGCCTCAGCAATGACATCATAGCCTTTAACATCATAAACAGTGACACCACAGCCTCCCATATTACATCACAGCCTCATTGTGACACAGTCTAATCTGTTACATGATAGACTCAACTGTTAAATCATACTTATGGTGAAATCAGCCTTCCACTGACATCATATCTTCCACAGTGACCTCACAGCCTCAATGTGACATCACAAATTCTGTGATGTCACTGCCTTACAGTGACATCACAGCTTCAAAGTGATATCACAGACACATGTTGGCATTACAGCCTCATTTCTGACATTACAACCTCACTGTTACATCACAGCTTCACTGTAATATAACAGGCTAACCTCTGAAATCATTGCATCTCAGAGTAATGGCCACATGAGAAGCTCAACAGTGATACCACAGCCTTTTGTTGCACCACACCATCACCAGTAACATCCCAGCATCCCTGTGCCATCTCAGCCTCATCATTGACATCAGCCTCCCTTCTGGCATGACAGCATAACCACTAAATCATAGCTGAACTGTGATATCAAAGATTATCACCACTGATATCACAGCCTTACTGTGACAGCACAAAGTCACAATAACATCACAACCTCACTGTGACATCACAACCTCACTGTGACATCACAACCTCACTGTGACATCACAACCTCACTGTGACATCACAACCTCACTATGACATCACGATCTCACTGTGATATCCAGCCACACTGTGCCAGCAAAGCCTCATGGTAACATCACATCCTCACCATTGATATGACTGGCTCACAGTGACATCACAGCCTCTGCTCTGACATCCCAGCCTCAGTGTGTCTGCACGGCTTCAACACTGACGTCCTAACCTCACTGTGAAATATATACAACATCCCTGATGTCACAGCCTCACTGACATCTCACAGAATCAGCCCTGACATCAGAGCCTTACCACAACATCACAGACTCAAAATGACCCCACAGCCTGCCCATTGACACCATAGGCTCACCTGTTACATCATAGCCTCATTGTGACATCAGTCATACCACTGACATCACACACTCACTAGTGACATCACAGCCTCACTGTGCCATTTAAACATCTCCAGTTGCATCACAACATCATTGTGTCATCAGAGCCTCACTGTGACATCATAGCCACACTGTGCCAGCACAGCTTCGTTGTGGCATCACAGACTCACCCACTGATATGACAGGCTCAAAGTGACATCATAGCCTCTCCTCTGACATCACAGCCTCAGTATGACTGCACAGCCTCACCACTGATGTCCTAATCTCACTATGAAATCCATGCATCATCCCTGATGTCACAGCCTCACTGACATCTCATAGAATCAGCCCTGACATTAAAGCTTCACTTCGGTATCACATCCTCACATTGACCTCACAACCTACCTTCTGACACCACAGGCTCATTTGTTATATCATAGATTCATTGTGACATCAGTCTTGCCACTGACATCACAGCCTTACTGTGACATCATAGCTTCCATAGTGATATCATCTCATGTTGTCATGACAGACCAGAGTGACATACAACCATCACAGTGACATCACAGAATCAGTGTGACATTACAACCTCACAGTGATATCACAGCCTCATTATGACATCACAGTCTCTCCAATGACATCACAATCTCAGTGTGTCTGCACAGCTTCATCACTGACATCCTAAACTCACTATGAAATCCAAGATTCACACCTGACATCACATCCTTACTGATATCTCATATAATCAACCCCGACATCAAATCCTCAATGTGACGTCACAGCCTCACATTGATCTGACATCCTGCCCATTGACACCCCACGCTCACCTGTTACATCACAGCCTCATTTTGTCATCAGCTTTCCCAATGACATCACAGCATCACTGCGCCATCACAGCCTCACTGTGACATCACAGCCTCACCACTGATAAGACAGGCACACCGTGATATCACAGCCTCACCAGAGAACGCCATAGCTTCATTGTGAAGTCTCAATCTCATCACTGAGATCAGCGTCACTTCAGATATCACACCCAAACCACTGAAAGCATAGGTGAATTTGATGTCATAGTCACAAACCACTGAAAGCATAGGTGAACTGTGATGTCATAGTCTATCACCACTGATATCACAGCCTCACTATGATATCACAACCTCACAGAAACATCACAGACTCACAGTGACATCACAGCCTCTACTCTGACACCACAGCCTCAGTGTGACTGCACAGCATCACTACTGACATCCTAACTTCACTGTGAAAATCAAGCATCACACCTGACATCAGAGCCTCATTGACATTGCATAGAACCAACCTCACTGTGAAATTACAATGTTATAGTAAGCTCACAGCCTTGCCCACTGACACCACAGGTTCACCTGTGACATCATAGCCTCATTTTGACATCAGACTTTCCACTGACATCACAGCCTCAATGTGACATCTCAGCTTCCAGAGTGATATCACCTCATGGTGACATGATGCCCAGTGACAAACAATGTTCACAGTGACAAAACAGCCTCAGTGTGACATCATGGCCTCACCAGTGACAGCACAGCCTCACCTGTGACATAACCACCACTTTTGACATTAATGAGAACACTGTTGTCACACCAGTGATAACACAGCCTTTGGCATCACAGCCTCACCAGTGTCACTGTCACATAATAGGTTCACTACTGACATCATAGTTGTGATGCATAATGCGATC
Source organism: Typhlomys cinereus (assembly GCA_023101885.1). Taxonomy (NCBI): domain Eukaryota; kingdom Metazoa; phylum Chordata; class Mammalia; order Rodentia; family Platacanthomyidae; genus Typhlomys; species Typhlomys cinereus. The sequence continues at coordinate 3,527,325 of JALPQD010000204.1, read as the reverse complement.
TGGTGGTTATGTGTTCCTAAGCTTAATAGCACAATGATAGACAAACAGGAAAATGGGAAGAGGTGGGGGCCACCTGGTCACCTTCAGGCAGCTCCCCAAACTTTACCGTAGTGGATGTCTCATCTACACTGAAGGTGGCGCCACCTCACATTGGAATGCAGAGTCTCATTCATTGTCGGAATTAATCAGACAAATCACTCTACCAACTAAGAGTGGCAATGCACTATCTCCCACAGAAATGAGAAAGAGCTGTCAATCTTCAATCCTGACCCAGGGGCATATGGTACAGGGGAGTAATGAACCCCTGAATTCCCTCAATAAATACAGGACCCTTAGATCCAAAACACCTCTGTATATATCCTGCATTAGGTCTTTCCTTGGATGTTGGTTACCCTTTTAGGAGTTGTTTTCACTTTCACCTTGGTTCTAGTCATTGCTTTTTATTTTCTGTGGTCTTTTGCCTTGTCTGCTCACCTCCTAGTCATCTCTGCTCCATTAGGGAACCTTTCCTCTCCATAATGGGTAATTTATCACCCCTTAAGAAGACATCTCAGCTAACCGCCCTTAAGGCTCTTCTAAATTTACATAGTATAAAACTGAAACCAAAGGACTTAGAAGAGTTTGGGGAGGGAAGCATTAATCTTAGCTCTTTGGATTTCCCCAGAAAATGTCTGGGACCCAGAGATTTGGATGGAAGTGCTCTTCCTGGCCTGTAAGAGGGAAGTCAAGGAAGGTCATATGCCTCTCGCCCCCTTTGTTTCCATCCTCCTCAGTATCATAGCAAGCCTTAAAGGACCCTCCACTGAGGAAGTGACTAATTGCTTTCCAAAACTTCATCAAGCAACAGGAAAGGAAAAATTAACAGAGAGAAGAGATAGGGGGAAATGTTAGCAAAGTGGAAACCTGCTGCCATGGATCAGGGCCTCTCCCTGGAGGAGCATAGAGTGGCAGGAGTGACAGAAATGATGGAAGAATTGCATAGCCTGGACCCATGGTGGCAGGAATTGTTAGAGGCCAGGTTTACTGGAGTTGGTGTTAGTAAAGGGCCACTCAATAGTGAGTCTGCAGCAAACTCGTCCTCTGCTTGCTCCTCCTCGCCTGATTCCTGGGGTTTGGGTGGTGACCTCACACCTGCTCTCCCCCTCCACCTTGAGCCCACAAGTCCATTGCCAAATTACCCCTCCTTTCCCAGGGGAGATTTGACAACAACCAGTGACATCACTGATTCAATAGGACATCTTTCTTACCACTGATGCTACAGCCTCATTGTGACATCAGACTCACCATTAACATCACAGCCTCACTGTGCCAACAAAACTCTCCAGTGACATCACAACATCACTGTATCATCAGAGCCTCACTGTGCCATCAGAGCCACCCTGGGTCCTCGCAGTCTCACTGTGACATTACAACCTGACAGTGACATCACAGCCTCACTATGACATCACAGCCTCACTGTGACATTACCTTGCCATGGATGTTAGAGTGTCACTGTGACCTCACAGCTCCCACCGTGACATTAACAATTCCCTATGAAATCACGAGCTAACAGTGACACCACAGCCACATGTTGACATCAAAGCCTTACGGTGGCATCACAATATCACAGTGACTTCCAGCTTGCCTACAGACACCACAGGCTCATCTTTTCCATCATAGCCTCACTGTGCCATCAAAACCTCTCTAGTGACATCACAATATCACTGTGTCATCAGAGGCTCATTGTGACATTACAACCTGACAGGGAAATCACATCCTCCACCGTGACATCACCAACTCCCTATGACATCAAGGGCTCATGATGTCACCACTTTCACATGGTGAAATGAAAGCCTCATGGTGGCATCAAATCCTCACCAATGACATGTTAGCCTCACTGTGACAGCATAGCCTCATCACTCACATCAATCTTATTCTGATATCAAAGCCTAACCATCCTGACTGTGATGTCATAGCCTCTCTCCACTGATATCACAGCCTCACTGTGATATCAAGGCATCACTGGTGACAGCAAAACCTCACGGTGTCATCACAGCCTCACCTTGGTGGTTATAGCCTCATTGTTTCATCGCAGTCTAACTATTACATCACAGGCTTACCTCTGAAGTCATTGCCCAACTGTGACATCACAGTATCGACTCTGATACTATAGCCTCACTGTTTCATCACAGCCTCACTATGACATCACAGCCTCACCTCTGAAATCATAGCCTTAATGCCACATTACATCCTCATCACTGACATCCTACCTAGCCTCACTATGACACTGCAGCCTGACCACTGACCGCACAGGGTCATTGAAATATGACACCCTCCCTGTGACATGACAGTGTTGCTATTGACATCACAACTTCCCTGTGACATCACAACTTCTCCAGTGACATCACTACATAATAGTGACCTCACAGCCTCATTGTGATATCTCACTGTGCCGTGCCATCAAAGCATCACTGTGATATAAAACTTCACCTCTGACAGCATAGCCTCACTGTGATATCACAGCATCAGTTTGACACAATAAACTCTCTGTGACATTAGAGCCTCACCAATGACAATACAGCCTCAACAAAGGCATAGTCTCCTTGTGAAAGTACAGTCACTACTGACATCACAATTTCACTGTGACATCATAACCTTACTGTGGCGTCACTGCCTCACAGTAACATAACAACCTTATGGTGACATCAAAGCCACACTGTGACATCACTGCCTCACCACTGGTATCCGTCCTAGCCTTTCTAGGACACCACAGTCTCACCACAGATAGCACAGGCTCACAGTGATGTGATAGTCTCAGGAATATCATAGTCTTTGACATCATAAACACATCTTTACATAGTACATCACTGCATCATTGCGATATCAGCCTCACCACTAATATCACAGCCTCAGTGTGCCATCCAAACCTCTCCAGTGACATCACAAAATCACTGTGTCGACAGAGCCCCACTATGACTTGTTAGCCATACTGTGTCCTCAGAGCCTCACTGTGACATTACAACCTGACAGTGCTATAACACACTCACTGTGACATCACAAACTCACTGTACCATCAGCCTTGCTACTGACATAATAGCCTCATGGTGACATCACATACACACCTTTGACATAGCCTCACTGTGACATCACAGCCTGAAAGTGACATCACAGCATCACCACTGACAACAGAGCGTCACTGTGACATTAGCCTGGTCACTGACAACACAGTCTCATTGTGACCTCACAGCCTCCACCATGATATCACCAATTCCCTGTGACATCACGGGCTCACCTTGTCACCACAGCCACACAGTGACATCAAAGCCTCACGGTGGCATCACAGCCTCACTAATGATATGCCAGGTTCATTGTGATCACACTCACATCAGCCTCATTCTGAATTCACAGCCTAACCACAGAAATCTCATCCTCGTTGTGATGTCATAATCTTGCTCCACTAACATCACAGCCTCAGTGTGATATCATAGTATCTTTGGTGACAACACAATGTTACTGTGACCTCACAGCCTTACTGTGACCTCACAATCTAACCTGCCACATCATAGACTTATTTGTTACATCACAATCTCATGGTGAAATCAGCATTTCCACTGACATCACAACTTCCACAATGAACTCAGAGCCTCACTTGACATCACAATCTCTCTGAAATATAGACTTATAGTGACATCAAAGTTTCACAGTGAAATCACAGTCTCACTGTGGCATTATAGCCTTATTTCTGCCATCACAGCTTCACTGTGACATCACAGCCTCACCTCTGAATCACAGCCTCACTGTGACTTAACAGACTAACCTCTGAAATCATAGCATGAGTCACACCATAGACATCCTGCCTAGCCTCACTATGACCCACAGTCTCATCACTGACGGTAACATAACAGTTTCAACAGTGACACCACAGTCTTGCTGTGGCATCAGAGCCTCACCAGTAACATCCCAGCTTCACTGTGACATGTCAGCCTCAGTGTGACATCAGTGTCGCCACTGACATTAGTGAGAATACTGACATCACTGCCACACCTGTGACAATATAGCCTTTGACATCACAGTCTCACCAGTGTCACTGTCATGTAATAGGTGAACCATTATCATCATAGCCTCCTAGTGACATCATAGACTCACTATAACATCTTTTCCACCACTGAAATTCCAGCCTTATTGGGATGTCACAACTTCACCAGTGATATCAATCTTATCACTAATATTGCAGCCTCACTGTACCATCAAAATCTCTCCAGTGACATCACATCATCACTTTGTCATCAGAGCTTCACTTTGATATCACAGCCTCACTGGGTCTTCACAGCTTCACTGTGACTTTACAACCTGACACTGACATCACAGCCTCACAGTGACATCACAAACTCGCAGTGACATCAGCCTTGCCACTGACATAATAGCCTCAGAGTGACCTCACATACATACCTCTGACATGGCCTCAATGTGACATCACAGCATCACCAGTGACATCATAGCCTCTCTGTGACATCAGATTTGAAAGTGACAGAGCAGACAATGTGACCTCACAGCCTCCACTATGACATCACCCACTACCTGTATAATCATGAGCAAAGACACAGTGACATCAAAACTTCACATTGGCATCACAGCTTCACCAGTAATATCCCAGTCTCACTTCACATCTCACCCTCATCACTGACGTCAGCCTCATTTCTGACTTCATAGTCTAAGCAAAGAAATCTTAGCCAAACTGTGATGTCATAGTCTATCACTACTTATATCACAGCCTCACTGTGAAATTACAATGTCACAGTAACATCACAATTTCACAGTGACATCACAGCCTCTCCCCTGACATCACAAGCTCCTCTGACTTCACAGGCTCATGGTGACACCATAGCCACATGGTAATATCAAAAACAGTGGGACCACACCCTCACAGTGACTTCACAGCCTGCCCACTGACATCACAGGATCACCTGTTACATTATAGTCACATTGTGGCATCAATAACACTGACATCACACACTCACCAATGACATCACCTCGGACATCATGCCTAACTACATATGTCACCACACCCTTATCACTGACATCTCAGGATCATGGTCACACGCTAGCATCCACAGTGATATCACAACCTCACAGTAACATCACAGCCTCACAGTGACATCACAGCCTCGCCTCTGAGATCACAGTCTCAGTGTGATGGCACAGCCTCATGACAGATGTCTTAACCTACTTTGAAATCCAAGCATCACCTCACAGCCTCACTGATATCTCACAGTATCAACCCTGACATTAGGGCCTCAATGTGACATCACGGACATTCTACCTAGCCTCACTATGACACTGCAGCCTTACCACTGACCTCACAGGCTCATTGAAACATGACAGCCTTCCTGTGACACCACAGTGTCGCTGTTGACATCATAACCTCACTGTGACATCACAACTACCCCAGTGACATCACAATCTAATTGTGACATTACAGCCTTATTGTGACATCTCAGCCATATCGTGCCATCAAAGCATTACTGTGATATAAAGGTTCACTTCTGACATTGTAGCCTTACTGGGACAACACAGCCTCAGTTTGACACAATAATCTCACTATGACATTAGAGTCTCAACAGTGACAATACAGCCCACCAATGACATAGTCTCCCTGTGAAAGCACAGTCACTACTGACATCACAACCTCAATGTGACATCACAACCTCCCTGTGGCATCACAGTCACACTCTGCCAGCACAGCATCACTGTGACATTACAGTCAAACCACTGATATGACTAGCTCACCCATATTTTATAGCCTCACCATTGACACCACAGCTTCATTGTGACATCACAAACTCATTGTGACATCACAGCATCCCCAGTTATATCACATCATCAATTAGACATCTCATCCTCATCTCTCACATCAGTCTCACTTCTGAAAACACAGCCTAATCACTGACCTCACAGGTCCACTATATGTCACTGCCACTTGTGACATCACAGCCTCACTGTGACATCACAGTCTCATGGTGATATCACAGACGGACTGTGACTTCACAACCTCACCATTGGTATCCTACATAGCCTTACTAAGACACTAACAACCCACTACAGTTAGCACAGGCTCACAGTGATGTGACAGCTTCAGCAGTGACATCATAACCTCTGATATCATAAACAATGACACCATAGCCTCACATGTTACATCACTGACTCATTGTGATATCAATCTTCCCACAGATATCACAGCTTCACTGAGGTATTACAGCCTAATTTCTGACTCACAGACTCACTGTGACATCACAGCCTCAACTCTGACATCATAGTCTCATTGTGACATAACAGGCTATACTCTGAAATCATAGGATCAGTGACACCACAGACTTCCTACCTAGCCTTTCTATATCACCACAGCCACATCACTGATACCTCAGGCTCACGTTCACATGACAGCCTCAACATTGACACCACAGCCTCACTTTAGCATCTCAGCTCTCCTCTGAGGTTATAGACTCAGTGTGACATGTCAACCTCACTATGACATCACAGGCTCACCTCTGAAATCATTGCCAAATGTGACATCACAGCATGGACTGTGATGATATTGCCTCACTGTTTCATCACATCCTCACTATGATATCACAGGCTCACCTCTGTAATCATTGCCCAACTGTGACATCACAGCATCGACTCTAACATTATAGCCTCACTGTTATATCACAGCCTCACTATGACATCACAGGCTCATCTCTGAAATCATAGCCTCAATGTGGCATCACAGCCTCATCACTGACATCCTACCTAGTGTCACTATAGCACCACAGCCTCACCACTAATCTCAAAGTCTCACTGCAACATGACAGCCTCCCTGTGTGTGATAGTTAAGCCTATGTGTCAACTTGACTCACAAGGTATTAACTAAGATGGGCTGAGACCACCTCTGCAAAGGATCAACTAGGACCACTTGATAGGATTGTACCTCCCCTAGATCCTATCAGAACCTCCAAAGCTCTCATAGGATCCTCCCAGTACTGCATCATATAAAAACGAGCCACCAAAGGCAATAGATTCCTTATTGCAGCTATTAGAATCGCTCTTCCTTCTGGCCACCCAGTTTCTTTGACCCTCTTGCCTTCCAACCCACCAAGTTGTTGGCTAGACTAAAGACTCTAGGAATTCTCCAGTATTCAGCCATCACCCACTTGACTACCAAACTGAGCAGCTACTAGCAGACATTGTTGGACTACCTCGGCTACTGGCAGCCATTGTTGGACTACTTTGGCCATATTGTAAGCCAACTCAATGCATTCCCTATATTATATATATTCATTGTGTCAATTCTGTATCTCTAGATAACCTAACAAATACAGATTGTAGTACTAGGAGTGGTTCTAGAGAAATAGAATTGTACAAATGAATTTTGCTTGCAGATTTGGTCACAGCTGGAGTTGGCTCTCCAACACAAACCACCAGCTACTAAAGACTGCCCTGGGAGTAAGGAGAAAGTCAATGATTGGAGTTAACTGTTCTGAGAATTAGTGAAGATAGGTGTGTTGGACAGTCCAGATTTACCTCTGACGAGGAATGAGGAGTGATTCAATATATAAAATTTTGACAATATGTATAAAAATAAGGAAAACAATGGCGCTAGTTGGTTACTACTGGCATTTCTTGATAAAACACAAAATGAGAAGGAAAATCTCAGATATGAAAATATACAACTCAGAAACCATGTAAATAATCTGGAGGCCTCTACATGTGATCTAGAAGCAACTCTGGAAAGGAAAGACTTTGCTCGTGAAATTGCTTGGCTCAAAATGCATATAAACAACTTAGAAGTTTCTAAGTGTGCTCTAGAAGAGAATCTTCTTTACAGTAGCAATAGGGCTCAAATTGCTGAAAATCAAACCTAACCTCTGATTATTACATTGGCTGAGATACAACATAAATTAAAATCCCAGTCTTGAAAGGTGTCAGTGGTTAAAGTAAAAGCACTGATTGGCCAAGAGTGGGATGCTGAAAATTGAGATGCTGAAAAGTGGGATGCTGATGTGTGGGAAGACCAAACTGATGAGGAGGATGAGGACATTGAACCCTCAAATTCTGATGCATTTATTCTGCCTAAGGAAATGATCTCTCCACTCTTAACAAAGAATGAATCATTGCTTCTGATCAGGGAACTCATTTCACAGCTAAAGAAGTATGGCAGTGAGCTCACGACCATGTTATTCATTGGTCTTACATGTTCCTCATCATCCTGAAGCAGCTGGCTTGATAGAGTGGTGGAATGGCCTTTAAAAGGCACAATTACAGTGTCAATGAGGTGGTAATAGTCTGGAGGGATGGGACAGAATTCTCCAGAAGGCAGTGTATGCCTTAAACCGTGTCCAATGTATGGATTGTGTCTCCTATAACCAGGATTCACAGGTCCAGGAATCAAGGGGTGGAAACAGGAATAGCTCCTCTTACTATTACCCCTAGTGACCCATTAGGAAAATGTTTGCTTCCTGTTCCCACAAGCCTGTGTTCTGGCTTAGAAGTTTTGGGTCCAGAGCAGGGAATGCTTCTGCCAGGAGACACAGCAACTATTCCTTTGAACTGGAAGCTAAGGCTTCCTCCTGGTTACTTTGGACTCCTTATTCCTTTCTGAATCTGTTTTTATTCAGAGATTAAAATTTTTTTATTATTTATTCAATTTTATTATTTATTCAATTGTGCATGTGTGCACGCTTGTATGTGTGTGTGTGTGTGTAGAACCACAGGCGAATTCGGGAACCACCATGGGCCGCCTCCACCTCTTCCTTATTTACTCTGCCCCAGGATTCACAGGCTCCACCCAACCAGGACCAGAAACACAGGCTGCCCCCGCTTCTACCTGGCATCTATACATGGGGTCTAGGATCCGAACTCAGGACCTTCTTCCTGCAAGGCAGAGACTTAACCCCTGAGTCACCTCTCCAGTGCCTATTTAGAGATTTTTTTAGTGACTTAAGGAAATGTGATTTCATGTCAAGTCGACAAGAGGTGGAATTGTGATAGTAAAGCCTGGGTGTAAACTTGACCATCTGGAATTTACTAAGCTGGGCTGAGACCACTTCTGGAAAAGATCAACTGAGACCACTTGATAGGATTGTACTTACCCTACATCCTATCGGAACTTCCAAAGCTCTCATAGGATCCTTCCAGTACTGCATCATATAAAAAGGACCCACCAAAGAGAATAGATGCCTTTTTGCAGCTGTGCTAGGAATCGCTATTCCTTCCAGTTACCCAGTTTCTTCGACACTTTAGCCTTCAAAACTACCAAATTGTTGTTGGCTAGACTAATGACTCTAGGAATTCTCTAGCATTCTGCCATCTCCCACTTGACTACCAAACTGAGCAGCTACCAGCATCCATCATTGGATTACCACAGCCATACTGTAAGCCAACTCAATACATTCCCTATATTATATATATATATTCATTGTGTGGATTCTGCATCTCTAGAGAACCTGACTAATACACTGTATCACAACCTCACAGTGACATCACACCTCTCCTCTGACATCAGCCTCAGTGTAACTGCACAGCCTCACCATTGATATCCTAAACTCACTCTGAAATCCAAACATAACCCCTGATGTCACAGTCTCATTGACATCTCATAGAATCAGCCCTAACATCAGAGACTCACTGTGATATCAGAGCCTCACTGTGGCCTCACAACTTGCCTATTGATACCACAGGTGCACCTGTTACATCACAGCTTCATTGTGACATCACAACTTCCAGAGTGACATCACCCAAAGGTGACATGACAGCCCACAGTGACATACAAATTTAACAGTGATATCACATCCTCAGTGTGACATCATGTCATCACCAGTGACAGCACAGTCTCACATGTGAAATCAGCATTGACACTGTCATTAGTTAGAACACTGACATCACTGCCATGCCACGGAAAACTGACATTGTAGCCTCACTGTAACATCGCAGCCTCAGGTTGACACAATAAACTCATTGTGACATTAGAGCCCCACCATTGACAACACAACCTCATCAATTCCATAGTCTCCCTGTAAAAGCACAGTCACTACTTACATCACAATCTGACTGTGACATCACAGACACACTGTACCAGTAGAGCCTCACTGTGGAATCACAGCCTCACCAGTTATATCACATCTTCAATATGACATCTCAACCTCATATCTCACCTCAGTCTCAATTCTGAAATCACAGCCTATCCATTGACCTCATAGCTGCACTGTGATATCACAGCCTCACTTTCCTATCACAGCCTCATTGTGATATCGCAGCCACACTGTGACATCACAGTCTCACCACTGGTATCCTACCTAGCCTTATTAAAACACCACAGCCTCACCAGAGATAGCACAGGCTCACAGTGATGTGAAAACCTCAATGGTTACATCATAGCCTTTGACACCCTAAAGAGTAACACCAGAGCCTCACATGTTGTATCACTGCCTCATTGTGACATCAATCTTTCCACAGATCTCAAAGTCTCATAGTGACCTCACAGCCTCACTGTGACCTCACAGTCTACCCTGTTACATCACAGACTGACCTGTTATATCATAGCCTCATGGTGAAATCAGCCTTTCTATTGATATAGTATTCTCATGGGTAACATCACTTACATACCTCTGACATAGCCTGACTGTGACAGCACAGCCTGAATATGACTTCTCAGCATCATCACTAATATCACAACCTCACAGTGACATCAGGATTGTCACTGGCTTCCCACTCCCATTGTGACCTCACAGCCTCCACCATGACACCATCAACACCCTGTGACATCGTGGGCTCAAGGAGGCACCATAACCACATGGTGACATCAAAGCCTTATGGTGGCATCACAGCCTCACCAGTGACATGCCAGGCTCACTGTGACATCATACCCTCATCGCTAGCAGCAACATCATTTTTATATCACAGTGTAACCACTGAAATCACATCCTCCCTGTTATGTCATAATCACACTCCACTGACATCTCAGCCTCACTATGATATAATGACATCACTGGTGACAACACAGCCTCACTATGACATTACAGCCTCACCTCTGAGGTGATAGTCAAACTGTGACATGACAGTCTTACTATGACATCACAGGCTCAGCTCTGAAATAATTGACCAACAATGACATCACAGTCTCAACTCTCACGTTATGGACTCACTGTTTAATTACAGCCTCAATATGACATCACAGCCTCACTTCTGAAATCATAGCCTCAATGCAACCTCACACCCTCATCACTGACATCTACCTGGCTCACTATTGCACCACAGCCTTACCACTGACTTCATAGGCTTACTGAAACGAGGCAACCACCCTGTGATACCAGGTTGCTATTGATGTCACAACCTCACTGTGACATCAGTAATATCACAACTTCATTGTGATATCACAACTTCCAGAGTGATAACACCTTATGGTGATGTGATAGTCCACAGTGACATACAACATTCGCAGTGACAGCACAGCCTCAGTGTGACATCATGGCCTCACCAGTGACAGCACAGCCTCACTTGTGAATTCAGCAATGCCACTGACAATCAGAACACTGACAACACTGTCACACCAGTGACAACACATTCTTTGATTTTGCAGCCTCACCAGTGTCACTGTCACACAATACATACACAACTGACATCGTAGACTCACTATGACATCTTTCTCACCACTGACATTCTATTCTTATTGTGACATCATACCTTTACCATTGACATGACAGTCTCATTGTGATATCAGCCTCACTACTAATATCACAGCCTGTGTCATCAAAACTTCTCCAGTGACATCACATCACTGTGTAATCAGAGTCTTATTGTGACATTATAGCCATACTGTGTAATCACAGCTTCACTATGACATCAGAAACTCACTGTGGCATCAGTCTTGACACTGACACAATAACTTCTTGGTGATATCACATACACACCTCTGATATAGCCTCACTGAAATAGACACTGTGTCACAGCATTGCCACTGTCATAACAGTCTCACTGTGACCTTACAGTCTCCACCATGACATCACCAACTCCCTGTGACATCAAAGCCTCATGGTGCTATCACAGCTTCACCAGTGTACATGCCAGACTCACTGTGGCACCATACTCTCATCTCTCACATCAGCCTCGTTCTGATATCACAGCCTAAACACTGAAATCACATCCTCACTGTGATGTCAGACTCTCACTCCACTGACATAATCAGACTCATTGTGATATCACAGCATCACTAGTGACAACAAAGCCACATTGTGACACTGCAACCTCACCTCTGAGGTTATAGCCTCACTGTGACATGACAGCCTCACCATGACATCACAGGCTTATCTCTGAAATCTTTGCCCAACTGTGACATCACAGCATCGATTCTGATGTTATAGCCTGACTGTTGCATCACAGTCTCACTATGACATCACTGGCATACCTTTGAAATCATAGCCTCAATGAAACATCACACCCTCATCACTGACAGTCTACATAGCCTCAATATGGCACTACAGCCTCACCACTGACTGACCTCACAGATTCACTGAAACATGACAGCTTCCTTGTGAAATTACAGTGTTGCTATTGACATCACAACTTCACAGTGACATCACAGTATCATTGTAACATCAAAGCCATACTGTACCATCAAAGCATCACTGCGACAAACCTTCACCTCTGACATCATAGCCTCACTGTGATATCACAGCCTTAGAGTGAACTCACAGCCTGCCCACAAACTACACAGGCTCACCTGTTACATCATAGCTTCATTGCAGCATCAGTCTTTCACCACTGATTTCACAGCCTCACTGTGACATCACAACCCCCAGTGACAGCACAGCCTCACTATGACATCACAACTTCTATGTGAGATCACAGCCTCATAGTGACATCACACTTTCACAGTGAAATCTCAACTTCACTGTGGCATTATAGCCTCATTTGTAAATTATAGCCTCACTGTGACATCACAGCCTCACCCCTGACATCACAGCCTCACTCTGACATAACAGGCTAACCTCTGAAATCATAGCATCAGTGATACCACAGACATCCTACCTAGACTCACTATGCCACCACAGCCTCATCTCTGACATCTCAGGCTCACAGTCACCTGAACAGCCTCAACAGTGACACAAGAGCCTCACTACGGCATCACAGCCTCACCAGTAACATGTCAACATCACTGTGACATCTCAGCCTCATTACTGATCAGCCTCACTTCTGACATCACAGGCTAGCTAGTCATTGTAATCTCAGCTGAACTGTGATATCATAGTTTACCACCACTGATATCAGCCTATCTGTGATATCAGAACCTCATGGTAATATCACTACCTCACAATGATGTCACAGACTCTCCTCTGACATCACAGGCTCAGTGTAACTGCACAGCCTCACACTCACATCCTAACTTCACTGTGAAATCCAAGCACCACTCTTGATTTCACAGCCTTCCAGACATCTCATAAAATCACCCCTGACATCAGAGCCTCACTGTGACATCACAGCCTCACAGGGACCTCACAGAATTCCCACTGACACCACAGGCTCACCTACTTCATCATAGCATCATTGGGAGATCAGTCTTGTCACTGACACCACAGTCTCACTATGATATCACAGCTTCCAAAGTTATATCATCTCACATAACAGTCCACAGTGACATACAACCTTCACTGTGACATCACAGCATCCCCACTGTGGCCTCACTGTGAATCAGCCTTGCCACTGACATCATAGTCTCACTGTGACATCACAGCCTCCACCATGACATCACCAACTCTATGTGACATCACAGCCTCACAGTGTCACTATAGCAACAGGGTGACATGAAAGTCTAACGGTGGCCAGACAGCCTTACCAGTGACATGCCAGGTTCATTGTGACATCATAAACTCAACACTCATACCAGCCTCATTACAATATCACAGCTTAACCACTGAAATCATATCATCACTGAGATGTCATACTATCGCTCCACTGACATTTCGGCCTCACTGTCATATAATGGCATCACTGCTGATAACTCAGCCTCACTGTGACATCACAGCCTTACTATGACATCACAAGCTCAGCTCTAGAATCATTATTCAACTGTTACATCACAGAGTCAACTCTGACCTTACAGCCTCACTGTTTCATCTCAGCCTCACTATGATATCACAAGCTCACCTATGAAATCATATCCACAACGCAACATCACACCCTCATCACTGACATACTACTTAGTCTCACTATGGTAATACAGCCACACCACTGACCTTACAGGCTCACTGAAACCTGACAGCCTCCGTGTGACACCACAGGGTTGCTGTTGACATCACAACCTCATTGTAACATCATAACTTCCCCAGTAACACCACAACCTCACAGTGACATCACTGCCTCATTGTGACATCAATCTTCCCACAGATATAGCCTCACTGTGACCTCACAGTCTAACCTGTTACATCATATCCTCATGGTGAAAAATCAGCCTTTCCACTGACATCACATCTTCCACAGTGATCTCACACCCTCAATGTAACATCACAAACTCTCTGTGATGTCACAGTCTCACAATGACATCATAGATTCACAGTGAATTCACAACCTCACTATGGCATTATTGATTCATTTCTGACATCACAGCCTCACTGTGACATCACAGCCTCACTTTTGATATTACAGGCTCACTGTGACATAACAGGCTAACCTTTGAATTCATAGCATGAGTGAAACCACAGACATCCTGCCTAGTCTCGCTATGACAACAAAGCCTCATCACTGATATTTAATTCTCATGGTCTCAAGACAACCTCAGTAATGACACCACACCCTCGCTGTGGCATCACAGCCTCACCATTAACATCCTAGACAAACTGTGATATCTCAGCCTCAGTGTGACATCATGGCCTCACCAGTGACAGCACACCCTCATCTGTGACTTCAGCATCACCACTGACATTAGTCAGAATACTGACATCACTGCCACACAAATGACAACACAGCCTTTGACGTCACAGGATCATCAGTGCCTTGTCAATTAATAGGTTCACCACTGACATCATAACCTCACCAGTGATATCATAGACTCACTATGACATCTTTCTCACCACTGACATTCCAGCCTCATTGTGACATCAGCCTCACCACTAAAAATACAGCTTCACTGTGCCATCCAAACCTCTCCAGTGACATCACATCATCACTGTGTCGTCAGAGCTTAATCTGATATCACAGCCTCACTGTGACATTACAACCTAACAGTGACATCACATACTCACTGTGACATCACAAACTCACTGTGATATCAGCCTTGCCACTGATATAATTGCCTCAGGGTAAAATCACATACACATCTCTGACATAGCCTCAATGTGAGATCTCAGCCTCAAAGTGACATAACAGCATGACCACTGACATCATAGCCTCACTGTCACATCAGCCATACCACTGACATCACAGACAATGTGACCTCACAGCCTCCACCATAACATCACCCACTCCCTGTGTCATCATGCACTTTTCGTGACACCACAGTCACACAGTGACTTCCAAGCCTCACGGTGGCATTACAGCATCACCAGTAACATCCCAGTCTCACTGCGACATCTTAACCTCAACATTGACAATGCCTCACTTCTGACATCACAGCCTCACAGTGACATCACAGCTTGCACTGATACTGCAGGCTCACTTATTTTATTTTTTTTATTAAAAATTTAATTATACATTTTAAAATTTTTTACCAGTTCCCTCCCTCCCCCCTCCTCCCCCTCCCTTTCCCCCAGTGCCTCCCCCCCAATTCCCAGAGAGTCCTTTATTGTGTACGCCTAACTCTCCACTGGGTCCTCCTCTCCGATGACATATAAGGACCCAGTGGCATTTCCATAAGCCCTTTCTCTTGTTCCCCTTAAGCATAAGATCACTACTATGGCTGTCAATCCCTTGCCTCCAGGGGTCTCGGTGCCCTTAACAGATGCTAGACTTTATGAGGGCAACAGTGCACTGGACATTGCGCAGGGCATGCAAAGTCCCATTATGATTGCTTTGGCCCCAACTATTGTTGAGAATCTTGCAAATCGTTGCTCCTCCCATCCTTTTGCTCTTACAATCTTACCGCCCCCTCTTCCGCAAATGTCCCTGAGCTCCAGGATGGGGAGAGATTAGGCTGGCCTAGTTCTATGTGATTGATATAGAGTCTCTGAAGTTCTGGATTGTGGTTTGTTGATTTTCTTTTGCAGTTTTGCTGCTCCTGCAATTCCCTTCACTCCATTCTGCTGGACACTGTATGTCACCCCCTGGCCAGAGACAAAAAGCTGTTAAACTGGAGTCTTGTTGTAATAGCACATTCAAGGGTAGATGTAATAAGAGTAGGAAACCTCAGTGAGGGAGGGGTCCATCACCCATTTGCAAAATGATTACTTTTTATGTGCTAGACTATATGTCCTCCCCTTCTGGTGAGATCAGGAAAGAACGTCTGTGAACTTAACCAGGTTTCTCATTACTTACTTGCAGACCTTGATAGAGGCCTATTTTCTCTGCTGTAACATGGTCTCCTCTCTCCTTGTTTCTGGTGTGGCCCTCCTACCCCATCTCTCTTGTTCATAATCCTTGCAATTACTGTGTTACATAGGTTTACTTCTGAGTGTCTCAATGTGGGCTGGGTGAGTTTGGTACTAGGAGCCACCTATTAGGGAGTACATACGGCGCTTAATTTTCTGGGTTTGGGATACTTCACTTAATATAATTCTTTCTAATGACATCCATTTCCCAGCAAATTCCAGTAATTCATCATTTTTGATGGCTGAGTAGTACTCCATTGTATAGATGTACCACAGTTTCCTTATCCACTCGTCAACTGTTGGACATTTAGGTTGATTCTATGACTTTGCTATTGTAAACAGTGCTGCTATGAACATGGTCGAGCTTGTGCTATCGAGGCGAACCTCTGCTGCATGGGGGGTTATTCCCAAAAGTGGGATAGCAGGGTCATATGGCATTTCAATCTTTAATTTCTTTAAGAATCTCCAGACGGCTCGCCAGAGTGGCTGTATGTGCAGGCTCACTTATTACATCATAGCCTCATTGTGACATTAGTCTTGCCACTGACATCACAGCCTCTCTGTGACATCACATCTTCCAGAGTGATATCGCCTCACAGTGACATGATAGCCGACAGTGACATACGACCTTCCCAATGACATCACAGCCTCAGTGTGACATCAAGACCTCACCAGTGACATCCTGCCTCACCTGTAACATCAGCGTTACCCCTGACATTAGTCAAAACACTGACATCACTGCCACACCAGTGACAACACAGCCTAACTGTGATATGACAGCTGCACCTCTGAGATTATAGCCTCACTCTGACATGACATCACAGACTCAACTTTGAAATCATAGTATCAATGCAATATCACACCCTTATCACTGACATCCTACCTAGCCCCACTATGACACTCAGCCTCACCACTGACCTCACAGTCTAACTGAAACATGTCAGCCTCTCTGTGACACCACAGTGTCTTATTGACATCACATCATCACTATACCATCACAACTTCCCCAGTGACATCACAATCTCACAGTGACATCACAGCCTCATTGTAACATCACAGCCTTACCATGCCACCAAAACATCACTATGACATAAAACTTCACCTCTTACATCATAGCTGGACTGTGACAACACAGCTTCCGTTTGACACAATAAATTCACTGTGACATTGGAGCCTCACCAGTAACAATAAAGCCTCAAAAATGACATAGTCTCCCTGTGAAAGCACAGTCACTACTGACATTACAACCTCACTGTGACATCGCAACCTCACTGTGACATCACAGCCACACAGTGCCAGCACAGCCTCATGGTGTCAGCACAGCCTCACCGCTGATATGACAGGCTCACAGTAACATCACAGCCTCTCCTCTGACATCAAGCCTTATTGCTGACATCCTAACCTCATTGTGAATTCCAAACAACACCCCTAACATCACAGCCTCACTGACATCTCATAGAATTAGCCCTGACATAAGCACATCACTGCAACTTCACAGCCTCACAGTGATCTCTCAGCCTACCCACTGACACCACAGGCTCACTGTCATCATAGCATCATTGTGACATCAGTATTGCCACTAACATCACATCCTCACTGTGATAGTGCAGTTTCCCAGTGACATAACAACCTCACAGTGACATCACAGCCTAATTGTGACATCACAGCCTCATTGTGATATTTGCCTTACCACTAATATTTCAGCCTCACTGTAAAATCTCTACAATGACATCACAACATCACTGTTTCTTCAGAGCTTTATTTTGACATCATAGCCACACTGTGTCCTCCCAGCCTCACTGTGACATTACAACCAGATAGTGACATCACAGCCTCATTGTGACTTCAATCTTGGCACTGACATAATAGCCTCCCTGCGACATCACATCCACACTATGACATCACAGCCTCACCACTGGTGACCCCATAACCTCACCACTGTTAGCACAGGCTCACAGTTATGTGACAGACTCAGCAGTGACATCATAGCCTTTGACGTCATAAACTGACACTACAGCCTCACATGTTACATTACTGACTCATTGTGACTTCAATCTTCCACAAATATCACAGCATCACAGTGACCACACAGCCTCACTGTGACATCACAACGTCTCTGTAATGTCATAGCCTACTAGTGATATCATAGCTTCACAGTGATATCACAGCCTCACTCTGGCATTATATCCTCATTTCTGACATCACAGCCTCACTGTGACAACACAGCCTTACCATTGACATTACAACCACATGGTGACATAACAGGCTAACCTCTGAAACATAGCATCAGTGACATGACGGACATCCTGCTTATCCTTGCTATGACTCCACAGCCTAATCACTGACATCTCAGTCTTACAGTGACATGACAGCCTCAACAGTGACACCCAGCCTCTCTGTGCCATCACAGCCTCACCAGTAACATCCCAGCTTCACTGTAACATCTCTCCCTCATCACTTACATCAGCCTTACTTCTGACATACCAGCCTAAGTACTGAAGTCTCAGCCAAACTCTGATGTCATAGTCTATCACCACTCATCACAGCCTCTCTATAATATCACAACCTCACGCTAACATCACCACCTCACAGTAACATCAGGGCATAACCAGTGACAGCACAGCCTCACCTATGACATCAGCTCCTCATCACTCATGTCAGTCTCACCAGTGATAATACAGCCTCACCAATGACATAGTCTCCCTGTGAAAGCACAGTCACTACTGACATCTCAACCTCACAGTGACCTCACAACCTCACTCTGACATCACAGCCAAAATGTGCCAGCACAGCCTCACTGTGACATTACAGCCACCAATGAAATGACAGGCTTACAGTGATTTCACAGCCTCTCCTCTGACATCACAGCCTCACTGCACCATTGACATCCTAACATCCCTGTGAAATACAAGCATTACCCCTGATGTCACAGCCTCACTGACATCTCATACAATCAGCCCTGATATGAGAGCCTCACTTTCACAGTGATCTCACAGCCTGCCCACTGACACCAATGGCTCACCTGCTACATCAGAGCCTCATTGTGACACCAGTCTTGCCACTGACATCACAGCCTCACGGTGACATCACATTTTCCAGAGTGATATCACTTCATGGTGACATGACAGGACACAGTGACATACATCCTTTACAGGTACATCACAGCCTCAATATGACATCATGGCCTTACCATTAACATCACAGCCTAACTTTTACATTACAATCTTACAATGACATCATAGCCTCACTGTGATATCAGCCTTGCCACTGACATCCCAGTCTCACTGTGACCTCACAGCCTTCACTGTGACCTCACAGCCTCCACTGTGACATCACCAACTCCCTGTTACATCATGGGTTCATGGTGTCACCACAGCCACATGGTGACATCAAAACCTCACCAATGACATGCAAGCCTCACTGTGACATCATACCCTCATCACTCACACTAGGCTCATTCTGATATCGCAGCCTAACCATTGCACTCACATACTCACTGTGATGTCATAGTCTCATTCCAATGACATGACAGCTTTACTGTGACATCACATCCTCACCTCTGAAATTATAGCCTCAATGTGACATCACACCCTCATAACTGACATCCTACCTACCCTCACTATGACACAACAGCCTCACCGCTGACCTAGAGGCTCACTGAAACATGACGGCCTCCCTGTGACACCACTGTGTCACTAGGATGTCAAAACCTCACTGTGACATTACAACTCCCTCTGTGAAAAACTACTGAAATCACAACTTCACTTGATATCAAAGCCACACTGTGCCAGCACAGACTCACTGTAACATCAGAGCCTCCCCACTGATATGACAGACTCACAGTGACATCACAGCTTCTCCTCTGACATCACAGTCACAGTGTGACTGCACAACTTCACCATTGACATCATAAACTCACTGTGAAATCCAAGCATTACCCCTGACATCACAGCCTCACTGACATCTCATAGAATCAGCCCTGACATCAGGACCTCATGCTACATCACAGACTCACAGTGATCTCACAGCCTGCCTACTGACATCACAGGCTCACCTGTTACACCATAGTCTCATTATGGAATCAGTCTTACCACTGCCACATCAAGCTTCAATAGTGACAGCACAGATGCATTTGTAACTTCAGCATCACCACTGACATTAGTTAAAACACTGACAGACATCATTGCCACACACGTGACAATACAGCCTCACCACTGACCTCACAGGCTCACTAAAATATGACAGCCTCCCTGTAATACCATAGTGCCATGACATCACACCCTCATCACTGACATCCTACCTAGCCTACCTATATATAACACAGCGTCACCACTGACCTCACAGGCTCAGTGAAACATAGCAGCCTCCCTATGACATCACAGTGTCACTATTGACATCACTTTACTCTAACGTCATAACTTCCCCAGGGACATCATAACCTCATATTGATATCCCAGCCTCATTGTGACATCACGACCATACCATGCCATCAAAGCATCACTGTGACATAAAGCTTCATCTGAAATCATAACCTCTACATGACATCACAACCTCAGTTTGACAAGATAAACTCACTGTGATATTAGAGCCTCATTTTGACAATATAGCTTCACCAATGACATAATCTCACTCTGAAGGCACAATGACTACGACATCACAAGCTCACTGTGACATCAGAGCTACATTGTGCCAGCATACCTTCACAGTGGCATCACAGCCTCTCCAGTAACATTTAAGTCTCACTGTGACATCTCAGCCTCATCACTGACATCAGGCTCACTTATGGCATCACAGTCTAAACACTGAAATCTCAGCTGAACTGTCATAGTCTATCACCACTTCACTGTGACATCACATACTCACGGTAGCATCACTGCCTCACAGTAACACCACAGCCTCTGCTCTGACATCACACCCTCATTGGGAAGGAACAGCTTCACCCTTGACATCTAAACTCACTATGAAATTCAAGCATCGCCCCCAATATCACATCTCACTGACAAATCTTTGAATCAACTCTGACATCAGAGCCTCACTGGGACATCAAAGCCTCACAGTAACATTACAACCTGCCCACTGACACCACAGGCTCACCTGTTACATCATAGTCTCATTGTGTCATCAGTCTTGAAACTGACATTACAGCCTCATTACAGCTTCAGAGTGACAGCACCTCACAGAAACATGAGAGCTTACAGTGACATACAATATTCCCAGCCTCGGTGTGACATCATAGCCTCACCAGTGACCTCCTGCCTCATCTGTGACATCAACATCGCCATTGACATTAGTCAGAACACTGACATCACTGCTACACAAGTGACAACATAGCCTTTGACATCACATTTTCCCCAGAGTCACTCTCACATAATAGGTTCACCACTGACATCATAGCCTCACCAGTGACATCATAGTCTCACTATGACATCTTTCTCACCACTGACATACAAGGCTTATTGTGACATCAAACCTTCACCAGTGACATCACAGCCTCATTGTGACATCAGCCTCACCACTAACATCATGGTTCCATTTCAGAGATCATAGCCTCATTGTGGCATGACAGCCTCATTCTGACATCACAAGCTCACCTCTGAAATCATTGCCCATCTGTAATATCACAGCATCGACTCTGACATTACAGCTTCACTGTTTCATAACAGCCTCAATGTGACATCACCTCTGAAATCATAGCCTTAATGCGACAAAACACCCTCATCACTGACATCATACCTACCCCCATTATGGCACCACAGCCACATCATTGACCTCATAGGCTCACTGAAATATGACAGCCTTCCTGTGACACCACAGTGTCGCTATTGACATCACAAATAAACAGAAATATCACAGCCCCATTGTGATGTCACAGCAATACTGTGCCATCAAAGTTATCACTGTAACATACAGCTTTACTTCTAACATCTTAGCTCCACTGTGACATCACAGCCTCAGATTGACACAATAAACTCACTGTGACATAGTACCTCACCAGTGACAATACAGCTTCGCCAATGACATGGTCTCTGTGTGAAAGAACAGTCACTACTAACAGTACAAACTCATTGTGACATCACAGACACACTGTGCCAGCACAGCCTCACTGTGACATCACAACCTCACCACTGATAGAACAGGCTGACCGTGATGTTACAGCCTTACTAGGGACACCACAGCCTCATGGGACATCATAACCTCACTGTGGTATCATAGTCTGACCAGTTACATCACATCATCAATGTAATATCTCTACCTCATTTTTCACATCAGTCTCACTTTGGAAATCACAGCCTAACTCTGCCCTCACAGCTGCACTGTAATATCACAGCCTTACTGTGATGTCACACATCAATATGACTTCACAACACCACTGTAATGTCGCAGCCTCACCACTGATATCCTACCTAGCTTTACTAGGACGCCACACCCTCACCACAGATAGCACAGGCTCACGCCATTGTGACAGCCTCAGCAGTGATATCATAGTCATTTTCATCATAAATAATAACACAACAGCCTCACATGTTACATCACTGCCTCATTGTGACATTCTAAACTGTTACATCATAGATTCACATCTTTCACCATGACCTCACAGCCTAACTGTGACATCACAACCTCTCTGTCACAGCATCATAGTGACATCACAGCTTAGATCACTGTGGCACTATTGCCTCATTTTGGACATCACAGTCTCACCTCTGACTTCACAGACTCACATCTGACACCACAGACTCAATGTGACATAACAGGCTAACCTCTGAAATCATAGCATTAGCTTAACCACTGACCTCACAGCTTCAATGTGACATCACAGACACACTGTGACATAACAGCCTCACCAATGATATCCTACTAGCCTTACCATGACACAACAGCCTCAATACATATGGCACCACAGACATGTTGCCTAGCCTCACTATGACAACACAGTTTCATCACTGACATCTCAGGTTCACAGTGACATCATAGATTCACTGTGACTTCACAGTCTGACCTGTTACATCATAGAATCACCTGTTAAATTGTAGCCTCACCTGTGAAATTCGCTTCACCACTGACATTAGTCAGAACACTGACATCACTGCCACAACAGTGATAACAGCCTTTGGCATCACAACCTCACCAATGTCACTGTCACATAATAGGTTCACCACTGACATCATAGCCTCACCAGTGACATCATAGACTCACTATGACTTTCTGACCACTGACATTCCAGCCTTATTGTGACATCACCCCTTCACCAGTGACATCACAGCCTGATTGTGACATCAGCCTCACCAATAAAATCACAGCCGCACTGTGCCATCCAAATCTCTCCAGTGACTTCACAAACTCACTGTGACATCAGTCTTGCCACAGATATAATATCATCATGGTGACATCACATACACACATCTGACAAAGCCTCACTGTGATATCAAAGTTTCATTGTGACATCAGCCTTACCACTGACATCACAGCCTCACTGTGCCATCAAAACCTCTCCAGTGACATCACAACATCACTATGTCATCACAGCCTTACTTTGACACCACAAACTCACTGTGACATTTGTCTTGCCACTGACATACTAGCTCATGTTGCCATCACATACACCCATCTGACATAGCCTCACTGCCACATTACAGCCTCAATGTGACTTCACATCATCACCACTGACATCATAGCCTAACTGTCACATCAGCCTTCCTACTGACATCACAGTCTCACTGTAACTTCACAGCCTCCATTGTGACATCACTAAATCCCTGTGATACCACAGTCTCATTGTGACACCACAGCAAAAGGTGGCATCACATCCTCAGTGTGACATCAGACTCAACTCTGAGGTTATAGCCTCACTTTGACATCATAGCCTCACTAAGACATCAATGCTCACCTCTGAAATCATAGCCTCAATGCACCATCACACCCTCATCATTAACATCCTACCTAGTCTCTTTATGACACCACAGCCTCACCACTGACCTTACAGGCTCATTGTGACATCACTGCCATAATATATCATCAAAGCATAACTGTGACATAAAGCTTCATCTCTGACATCATTGACTTACTGTGGCATCAAGGCCTCAACAGTCATATCACGTCATCAATGCGACATCTCAGTCCCATCTCTCACATCAGTCTCACTTCTGAAATCACACTCTAACCATTGAACTCACAGCTTCACTATGACATCAAAGCCTAACTGTAACATCACAGCCTCTCTGTGACTTCACAGCCTTTGGTGACAGCACAGCCACACTGTGAAATCACAGCCTCACGACTACTATCCTACCTAGTCTTACTAGGGCACCACAGTCTCACCACAGATGTCTCAGGCTCACAGTGACCAGACAGGCTCAGCAGTGACAATATAGCAACTCTATGGCATCACTGCCTCATCAGTAACATCCCAGCCTCACTATGACATCTCAGTCTCATCACTGAGAACAACTTCACTTCTGACATCACAGGCTAAACACTGATAAAACAGCCTCATTCTTATATCACAACCTCACAGTGACATCACAGCCTTTCTTTTGACACCACAGCCTCAGTGGGACTGTACAGCCTCACCAGTGACTTCATAACCTCACTCTAAAATCAAAGCATCACCCCTGATGTCCCAACATCATTGACATCTCAGAGAATCAGCCCTGACATCAGAGCCTCGCTGCAACATTACAGCCTCACAGTGACCCCACAGATACCACAGGCTCAACTGTTACATCAAAGCCACCTTGTGACATCAATCTTGCCACTGACATAACAGTCTCACTGTGACATCACAGCTTCCAGAGTGATATCACCTCACTGTGACATGACATCCCACAGTGATATACCTTACATTGATATCACAGCCTTGGTGTGGCATCAGAGCCTCACCAGTGATTGCACAACATCACCTGTGACATCTGCATCTCCACTGACATTAGTCAGAACACTGACATCACTGCCCCACACCAGTGAGAACACAACCTTTGACATCACAGCCTCAGTAGTGTCACTGTCACATAATAGCTTCACCAGTGACATAATAGCCTCACCAGTGATATCATGGACTTACTATGACATCTTTTTTATCACTGACATTCCAGCCTTATTGTAACATCACACCTTATTGTAACACCAGCCTCACCACTAACAGCACAGCCACACTGTGCCATCTAAACCTCTCCAGTTATATCACAACATCACTGTATTATCAGAACCTCACTGGGATATCATAGCCACACTGTGTCCTCACAGCCTCACTGTGACAAGACAAACTGACATTGACATCACTGCCTCACTGTGACATGACAAACTCACTTTGACATCAACCATGACACTGACATAATAGCCTCGTGGAGACATAACATATACACTTCTGACATAGCTTCATTGTGACATCACAGCCTTACTGTGACCTCACATTCTAACATGTTATATCATAAATTCACCTGTCACATCATAGCCTCATGGTGAAATCAGCCTTGCCACTGACATCACACCTTCCACAGTGACCTCAAAGTCTCACTGTCACATCACAACCTCTCTGTGATGTCACCACTTCATAGTGACATCACAGCTTCACAGTAATATCATAGCCTCACTGTGGCATTATGGCCTCATTTCTGACATCACATCCTCTCCTCTGACATCAAAGACTCACTGTGCCATAACAGGGTAGCCTTTAAAATCAGAGCATCAGTGACACCATGTATATCCTTCTTAGCCTCGCTATGACACCACAGCCTCATCACTGACATCTCAGGCTCAGAATCACATAAAAGCTTCAATAGTGACACCACAGCTTTGCAGTGGCGTCACAGCCTCAACAGTAACATCCCAGGCTCAGTACTGACATCACAGCCTAACCACTGAAACTTCAGCCGAACTGTGATGTCATAATGTATTACCACTGACATCACAGCCTCACTGTGATATCACAAGCTCACGGCAACATCACCACCTCACAGTGACATTAGCCTCTACTCTGACATCACAGCTTCAGTGTGGCTGCACAGCTTCACCATTGATGTCCTAACCTCACTTGGAAATCCAAGCATTATCACTGATGTCACGGCCTCACTGATATCTCAAAGAATCAGCCCGAACATCAGAGCATCACTATGACATCACAGACTCGCAGTGACCTAACAACCTGTCCACTTTCACCACATGCAAACCTGTTACATCATAGCCTATGTCTTACATCAATCTGATATGATAGTCTCACTGTGACATCACAGGCTCAACTCTGAAATCATTGCCCAATTGTGAGTTCACAGCATCAACTCACATTATAGCCTCACTGTTTCATCATAGCCTCATGATGATATCACACACTCATCACTGACATCCTTCTTAGTCTCACTGTGATATCACAACCTCACCAGTTATATCACATTGTCGATGCGACATCTCAGCCTCATCTCTCACATAAGTCTCACTTCTGAAATCACAGCCCAACCAATACTTCACAGCTACACTGTGACATCACAGCAACACAGTGACATCACAGGCACACCACTGGTATCCTAGGTAGTCATACTATGACACCACATTGTGCCAGTACAGCCTCACAGTGACATCATAGCTTCACCACTAATATGACTTACCAGTGACACAACAGCATCATGGTGACATCATAAGCTCACTGTGGTATCACAGCCTCACCATTTATATTACATCATAAATGTGACATCTTAGCTCCATCTCTCACTTCAGTCTCACTTCTGAAATCACAGCCTAATCACTGAACTCACAGCAGCACTGTGACATCATAGCCACACTGTGTCCTCACATTCTCACTGTGACATTACAACCTCACACTGACATCACAGCCTCACTGTGAAATCACAGCATCACCATTGACATCATAGACTCACTGTGACATCAGCCTTGCCAATGACATCACAGACTCACTGTGACATCACAGCCTCACTGATGATATCACAGCATCACTGTAACATAACAGGCTAACCTATGAAATCCTAGCATCAGTGACACCACGAACATCCTGCCTAGCCTTGGTATCACACCACAGCCTCATCACTGATATCTCAGGCTGATGGTCACATGACTGTCTTAATAATCACACCACAGTCTTAATCACAGCCTCACTAATAACAGCCCAGCCTCTGTGACTATCCTCCTGTGACATCACAAACACACCTCTGACATAGCCTCACTGTGACATCAGCCTTGCCACTGACTGCACAGTCTCACTGTGACCTCAAAATCTCAACCGTGACATTGCCAACTCTCTGAAACATCACGAGCTCTAGGTGTCACAAAATCCACGTGGTGACATCAAAGCCTTATGTTGGCATCACAGCCTCACCAGTGATATGCCAGCCTCACTGTGACATCCTACCCTCATCCCTCACACCAGCCTCATTCTGATATCACAACCTCATGACTGAATTCACATCCTCATTGTTATGTCATAGTCACGTTCCATTGACATCTCATCCTCACTGTGATATCACGGCTTTATTCCTGACAACACAGCCTCACTGACATCAAGGCCTCACCTCAGAGGTTATAGCCTCACTATGACATGAGAGTCTCACTATGACATGACAACTCACCTCTGAAATCATTACACAAGTGTGACATCTCAGCATTGACACTGACATTATAGCCTCACTGTTTCATCATAGCCTCATTATGATTTCATCGGCTCAACTCTGAAATCATAGCCCCAATGCAACATCACATCCTCATGAAATGACATCCTACCTACTCTCACTATGACACCACAGCCTTACCATTGACTTTACAGGCTCACTGAAACATGACAGCCTCCCTGTAACACCATAGTGTTGCTATTAACATGACAGCCTCCCTGTGGCCTCACAGCCTCACCAATAACATTCCAGCCTCACTTTGACAGCTCAGCATCATCACTGACATCAGCCTCACTTCTGACATCACAGTTTAGCTGCTGAAATCTCAGCTGAACTGTAATGTCCTGAAGTCTATCACCAATTAAATGACAGTCTCGCTGTGATATCACAATCTCATGGTAACATCAGGGCCTCAGAGTGACTTCACAGACTCTCTCATGACATCACCATCTTTGTGTGACATCACAGGCTCATGGTGACACCACAGCCATATGGTGATATCAAAGCCTCACATTGGCATCACAGTCTCACAGTGACCCTACAGCCTGACAACTCAGGCACACCTCTCATATTATAGCCACATTGTGGCATCAATCTTACCATCATAGACTCACTACGATATCTTTCTCACCAGTGACATAACAGCCTCAATGTGACATCACACCTTCACCAGTGACATAACAGCCTTAATGTGACATCAGCCTCACCACTAACATCACAGCCTCACTGTGCCATCAAAACCTCTCCAGTGACTTCACATCATTGTGTCATCAGAGCCTCACTGTGACATCATAGACACATTGAGTCCTCACAGCTTCACTGAGACATCACAAACTCACTGTGACATAACAACTTCCCCAGTGACATCACAATCTCACAGTGACATTACAGCCATACCATGCAGTCAAATCATCACTGTCATGTAAACATTCACCTCTGATATCATACCCTCCCAGTGATATCACAGCCTGTTTGACACTATAAACTCACTGTGACATTAAAGCCTCACCAGTTACAATACAGCCTCACGAATGATATACTTTCCATGTGAAAGCTCAGTCACCACTGACATCACAACCTGACTGTGACATCACAGCCACATTGTGCTAGCACAGCATCACTGCGACATCACAACCTCATCACAGATATGACCGGCTCACCATGATATTACAGCCTCACCAGTAAAATCACAGCCTCATGGTTACATCATGACCTCACTATGGCATCACAGACTCACCTGTTATATCACATCCTCAATGTAACATCCCAGCCTCATCTCTCACATCAGTCTCACTTCTGAAATCACAGCCTAACGCTGACCATACAACTTCACTGTGACATCACAGCCTCACTCTGACATAACAGCATCACTAGTGATATCATAGCCTTAATGTGACATCAGCCTTGCCACTGACCTCACAGTCTCCTGTGACTCCAGAGTCTTCACTGTGACATCACCAAGTCCTTGTGACAACACAGGCTCAAGGTGACACCACAGCCACATAGTTGAATCACAGAATTGCTCTGACATCACAGACTAACATTACAGCCTAATTGTGACATCACAGTCTCATTGTGGCATCACAGCCTCATGGTGACATCACAGCCTCACCGCTGGTATCCTACCTAGCCTTACCATGACACCAGAGCCTCACCAGAGATAGCACAGGATCAAGTAATGTGACAGCCTCAGCAGTGACATCATAGCCTTTGATATTATAAAAGTGACACCACAGCCTCACGTTACATCACTGACTCAATATGAAATAAAGCTTCCCACAGACATCATAGCCTCACAGTAACCTCACAGCCTTACTGTGACCTCTCAGTCTAACCTGTTACATCATAGACTCACATGTTACATCATAGTCTCATGGTGAAATCAGCCTTACCACTGATATCACATCTTTCAAAGTAACCTCACTGCCTCACTGTGACATCATAACCTGTCTATGATGTCACAGTCTCATAGTAAAATCAGATCTGCAGAGTGTATTACAGCTTAATTATGCCAGTATAGCCTCATTTCTGATATCACAGACTCACTGTGACATCAGAGCTTCCAGAGTGTTATCACATCACGGTGACATGACAGCACACAGTGACATACAATCTTCACAGTGACATCACAGTCTCAGTGTGACATCACAGCCTTGCCAATGACAGCACAGCCTCACCTGTGACATCAGCATCACCAATGACATTAGTCAGAATACTGATATTACTGGCACACCAGTGACAACACAACCTTTAACATCACAGCCTCACCAGTGTCACTGTCACATAATAGATTAACCACTAACATCATAGCCTTACCAGTAACATCATGGACTCATTATGACATCTTTCTCACCACTGACATTCCAGCCTTATTGTGACAACATATCTTCACCACTGACATCACAGCCTCATTGTAATATCAGCCTCATCACTAATATCGCAACCTCTCACTGTGCCATCAAAACCTCTCTTGTGACAGCACAACATGTGATGTCATAGCCACATTGTGTCCTCACAGCATCACTGTCACATTACAACCTTACAATGACTTCACAGCCTCAATGTGACATTACAGCATCACCACTGACATGATAGTCTCACTGTGACATCATCCTTGCCACTGACATAACAGTCTCACTGTAACAGCACCAATTCCTTGTGACATCACAGGTTCATGGTGACATCATAGCCACACCATAACATCAAAACTTTAAGGTGGTGTCACAGCCTCACCAGTGACATGCCAGACTCACTATTCTATTGTACCCTCATCACTCACATAGCCTCATTCTGATATCACAGCCTAACCACTGAAATCACATTCTCCACCACAATGTGCCAACACAGCCTCACAGTGACATCACAGCCTCACTACTGATTGGACAGATTCACTATGATATTATAGCCTTACCAATGACACCATACCCTCTCTCCACTCACTCTCTCTCTCTCTATATATATATATATAATACTTAGATATACAAAAGTTTTGATAAGAGGTTTATGGGATGGGACCTGTTGCTTAAAAAGTTAGTGTACAGAAGGTTTATGAGTTGATTACTTAAAAGAATTGTTGAAGTATGTTACAAAGGTTTGTGGGATGTTAGGCTTATGAAAAGATTAAAAATTAGAGATGATGGTTAAAGGAAAGAATGACTTTGACACACGCCAGACCCAGGGCTCCCTGGAGTCACAGATGTCTTTGTGTTTCTCCATCAGCAGGCTCACCCCTGTGGATTCCCAAACATTTATTCTGCCCAGCGGAAAATCATAGACAGTCTCTCTGACAAGATGACAGCTCTCAGCCTACAGGAAAAAAGGAGTTGACATCAACATAGAACAAGTCAAAGAGCCAGATCCTGACCTGAAGGACAGATTCCTGACCCCTGTTTGGATTGACTCTCAGAGTCTTTCACAAAGTGGACTTTAAACGTTAACTGCTGCTCACCATATGCTAAAGGACTTTATTTTCCATTTAAAATTCACTATTGTGTCTTCGCCACATGTTTTGCTTTTGGTTCCTAAAAATGTACAATTTTCTATTGACTTTTGCTGACATTTATACCACCAATTGTACCTACTCTTTAATGGCTAATTATGTTTCTCTTACCTTAGACACTAAGATAAAATTTAAATTTGCTCCAAAATTCAGACTCCTTTAAACTACAGAATAGATCTGGTTGCGTTGACATTTAGCACCTAGATAAGTTATTCCTACCTATAAAACTATTCTATTGACATAATAAGACTACTCTATATTTAAGTTTATACAAATTGCTGCTACTACAATTGTACTCTTTAAGAGACATTCAAAGCCATTTTACCAACTTTAGGCTCTATATACTTATGTAAATACTCATGAGTTTTAATGTTTTCCTACAATCTGGTTCACCATGTTAATTCATATTTGCGTGACAATTCTTATCATAGTCATTGCTATAATTCTCTTTCCATTCATCTTCAGATTAATCTTATCTTTAAAAAAAAAAAAAAAGAGAGGGAAATGTCACCTCCTTATCCAACCATGCTGTTTTGACAGTCCAGCATGACAGAATATTGTTTCAAGGAAACAAATTCTGGATAAAGGACATGACATTATTTAATATAAATAAGAAAAATAAAGGGGTAGTCAGGCTTTAGTGTTATTTCCTGCCTTAGTGTTACTGTCTGGTTCTGGCCTAAAGCCTGCTGGCTGGGGAGTGACACATTAATATCTTAATGCGCAATTGCTAGGTGCTAGGGGCTTTCCCTATGTAAATTAAGTTTTTCCTCTGGCAGGAGGATTCCTCCTTCTGGAATTTGAGATTACTTCTTGTATGTTCTTAGATCATTTTGTTGTTGTTGCTTTTTCAGGACTAGCTAGTTTACAGTCCTTCCCACACATATTTGATATTTATACATAACCCGGGAAAATCTACTTTGAAACATTCATTGTCCCTTTTAACCACTGAGTGTCATGCCTGCTTTAACTCTACCTGGAGACATCATGTCTGTTCCAACACAGAAAATATATTTCATCTTTGCTCATCCTTTGTTACCTGGAATGAATATGTTTTACATAATCCTGTAAAGAATTTAGTCTTGTTTTTCTTTGATGATTTCCCTATGTTCATGGTGATACATCCCCTGGCCTTTACTCTGGATTTTCTAAAGTATAACAACTCTGGTAAATACCTCAATAAAGGGTTCAGATTCACTCAGCCCAGGGAGCTCTTTGTCTGTCCTCCGTTCGCCAAAACCTTGCCCACCTTGTGAAAGGAAGCCCTGGATTCAAGATTGCAGCTTTGGCTGCAGCAGATTAGCCTGATATATGTGACAGTGAGTCTGTGATGTCAAAGGTGATGCTTGGATTTCACAGTGAGGTTAAGACATCACTGGTGAGGCTGTGCTGTCGTATTGAGGCTATAATGTCAGAGGAGAGGCTGTGATGTTACTGTGAGGCTGTGATGTTAACATGAGGTTGTGATATCACAGTGAGGCTATGATATCAGTGGTGACAGACTATGACATCAGAGTTTGGCTGAGATGTCAGTGTTTAGGCTGTGATGTCAGAAGTGAGGCTGATGTCAGTGATGAGACTGAGATATCACTGTGAGGCTGGGATGTTATTGGTGAGGGTATGATGCCACAGCGAGGCTCTGATGTCACTGTTGAGGCTGACACATGCCCGTGAGCCTGAGATGTCAGTGATGAAGCTTTGGTGTCATAACAAGGCTAACCAGGATGTCCGTGGTGTCACTGATACTATGATTTCAGAGTTTAGCTTGTTACGTCTCAGTGAGTCTGTGGTATCAGAGGGTAGGCTGCGATGTGACAGTGAGTTTGTGATGTCAGAAAAGAGGCTAAAATGCCAGAGTGAGGCAGTGATATCACTGTGAAGCTGTGATGTCACTATGAGGCCGTGATGTCACAGGGAGGTTGTGATGTCAAAGTGAGGCTCTGATGTCACAGTGCAGCTCTGAGGTCAGTGGTAAGGCTGTGATTTCAGAAGTGACACTTATGTGAGTGATGAGGCTGAGGTGTCACATTGACAATGTGATATAAGTGGTGAGGGTGTGATGGTACAGTGAGGTTATGGTTTCACCATGAGACTGTGGTGTCACTGGTGAAGTTGTAGTATCATGGTGAGCCTGTCCTATCAGTGGTGACGCTGTGATATCACAGTGAGACTGTGTTGGCACATTGTGGCTGTGACATCACAGAGAAGTTGTGATGTCACAGTGAGGCTGTGGTGTCATTGTGGAAGATGTGATGTCAATGCAAGGTCAATTTCATCATAAGACTATTATGTAACAGGTGAGATTATGATGTAACAGGTTAGGATGTGAAGTCACATAGAGGCTGTGAAGTCACTATGACTGTGATATCTGTGTAAAGACTGATGTCATAATGAGGCAGTGACATAACATGTGAGGCTGTGGGAAAACTGTTTATGATGTGAAAGGCTACGATGTCACTGCTGAGGCTGTCACCTCACTGTGCGAGACTGTGCTATCAGTGGGTAGGGTGTGGTGTCATGGTAAGACTAAGTTCGGTACAAGTGGCGAGGATGTGATGTCACAGTATAGTAGACATATATATATATACCTGATGGTTTCTTCCTGTGTTTAGATTAATTATCCCTCAAGAAATGTCTTTTAAAGGAGGTGATAACAGATAACAGACCTCATCTTTAAAAGAAAGTAAGAGTTAAGACTGATTTGGCAATTGTGTAGACAATATACATTTATATATAATATATACTTTGAAATCTAAGACATTATAGCTCTCAATTTGTTTATTTATCTTAGCATTAAGTAACCATAAATTTTATATCTTTAAAGTATATGAAACATAAACATAAAAGAAAACTTTTGATTTAAGGTAACATCTTAAATCTTATTTTGAAATGAAAATGTTAAATAGCTTGTAGTACTTTAAATCTTTTGGAGCCCAATTAATTATAATACAAGTCAGTAAAAGTTCTTTAAATTTTGTAGAGACTGAGATTAAATATGGAATAAACGAGCAGCACATCATCACAAAAGAATACCTGTATGTCTCTGTTTAGATAAGCTTTTTTTTTTTCTGGCAATGGAAACATTTAGATATTATATCTTACCATAAGGAGAATGAAGAAATTTCATTTAATTTTTTAGAAGACATTTATATTACCTGATTGCTAGAATTGAGGAGATAAAATTTTATGAAAGAAGTCAAGAGGAATGAGGAAGTTTAATTGATCAGTATTACAGTGGCTTTGTTATTTTGAGAATATAGGGAAAACCTTTAAGAACACAATGGCATTCCATTTGCAGTTCTTTTAAAGATCAAAACCAAATGAGATAAATTTTTAAAAAGGTTGTGACCAATTTAAAGTGTAAATAGTTAAGGTCTTAGATGTTATAAAATTATTTGTTCTTTTTTAAATTTAATTTAATTGTGCATGTGTGCGCTTGTGTATGTGTGTGTGTGTGAGTGTGTGTGTGTTTGTGTAGAACCACGGGCGAATTCGGGAAACACCATGGATCGCCTCCACCTCCTCGTTTAGTCTGTCCCTAGATCCACAGGCTCTGCCCTACCAGGACCAGAAACACAGGCTGCCCCCACTTCCACCTGGCATCTATATGTCGCATCTAGGATCCAAACTCAAGACCTTTTGCCTGCAAGGCAGAGGCTTAACTCCTGAGCCACCTCTCCAGCCCTATTTGTTCTTACTTTAAGTGTGCATATATGTATTTAAAAATGGCATGCCAAAATTTTAATATTAGTGCACCACATGAATCAAAAAGATTGAAGTGGCCATAGATTTACGTTGAAACACAAGACATACAACATATAAACACAGAAAACATAAACATACAAACACATTAACATACAATTCATTGACAACAGCCTTAAAATCACCTTTAAAAACAACATTAAAAGCAGATCAACATTTATGAAAGCTTTACCATTGAAAACAAAATCTCATATTAGTTAAGTCCAGCAGTTTAATTGTGAAAAACATTAAGAACAAATTCAACTTTAAAATTTAGTACCAAAAACAAATTATTATTTAAGAAACTTTATATTTATTTATTTATTTTTTTTTTGTTTTTATTAATTATGTGAATTTTATTTTATTTTATTTTTTTTTATTAAAAATTTAATTATACATTTTAAAATTTTTTTACCAGTTCCCTCCCTCTCCCCTCCTCCCCGCGAACCCCCTCCTCTCCCTCCTCTCCCTCCTTTCCCTCCCCATCCCCCAGTGCCTCCCCCCCAATTCCCAGAGAGTCCTTTATTGTGTACGCCTAACTCTCCACTGGGTCTTCCTCTCCAATGACATAAAAGGACCCAGTGGCATTTCCATAAGCCCTTTCTCTTGTTCCCCTTAAGCATAGGATCACTACTATGGCTGTCAATCACCTTGCCTCCAGGGGTCTCGGTGCCCTTAACAGATGCTAGACTTTATGAGGGCAACAGTGCATTGGACATTGCGCAGGGCATGCAAAGTCCCATTATGATTGCTTTGGCCCCAACTATTGTTGAGAATCTTGCAAATCGTTGCTCCTCCCATCCTTTTGCTCTTACAATCTTACCGCCCCCTCTTCCGCAAATGTCCCTGAGCTCCAGGATGGGGAGAGATTAGGCTGGCCTAGTTCTAGGTGATTGATATAGAGTCTCTGAAGTTCTGGATTGTGGTTTGTTGATTTTCTTTTGCAGTTTTGCTGCTCCTGCAATGCCCTTCACTCCATTCTGCTGGGCACTGTATGTCACCCCCTGGCCAGAGACAAAAGCTGTTAAACTGGAGTCTTGTTATAATAGCACATTCAAGGGTATATGTAATAAGAGTAGGAAACCTCAGTGAGGGAGGGGTCCATCACCCATTTGCGAAATGATTACTTTTTATCTGTTAGACTATATGCCCCCCCTTCTGGTGA
Organism: Typhlomys cinereus; assembly: GCA_023101885.1. Taxonomy (NCBI): domain Eukaryota; kingdom Metazoa; phylum Chordata; class Mammalia; order Rodentia; family Platacanthomyidae; genus Typhlomys; species Typhlomys cinereus. The sequence continues at coordinate 3,490,779 of JALPQD010000204.1, read as the reverse complement.
AATCAGGAGAGAACGTCTGTGAACTTAACCTGGTGTCTCATTACTTACTTGCAGCCCTTGATGGAGGCCTATTTTCTCTGCTGTAACATGGTCCCCTTTCTCCTTGTTTCTGGTTTGGCCCTCCTACCCCATCTCTCTTGTTCATAATCCTTGCAATTACTGTGTTACATAGGTTTACTTTTAAGTGTCTCAATGTGGGCTGGATGAGTTTGGTACTAGGAGCCACCTATTAAGGAGTACATACGGCGCTTAATTTTCTGGGTTTGGGATACTTCACTTAATATAATTCTTTCTAATGACATCCATTTCCCAGCAAATTCCAGTAATTCATCATTTTTGATGGCTGAGTAGTACTCCATTGTATAGATGTACCACAGTTTCCTTATCCACTCGTCAACTGTTGGACATTTAGGTTGATTCCATGACTTTGCTATTGTAAACAGTGCTGCTATGAACATGGTCGAGCTTGTGCTATCGAGGCGAACCTCTGCTGCATGGGGGGTTATTCCCAAAAGTGGGATAGCAGGGTCATATGGCATTTCAATCTTTAATTTCTTTAAGAATCTCCAGACAGCTCGCCAGAGTGGCTGTATGAGCTTGCATTCCCACCAACAATGTAGGAGAGTTCCCCTCTCTCCACATCCTCTCCAGCATTTGTCGTTGTTTGTATTGTGGATTTTTGCCATTCTGACCGGGGTGAGATGGTATCTCAGGGAAGTTTTGATTTGCATTTCCCTGATGGCGAAGGAAGTGGAGCATTTTTTAAGATATTTGTTAGACATTTTAATTTCATCCCTGGTAAAGTTTCTTTGAAGTTCCATGGCCCATTTTTTAATTGGGCCAGTGTTTTCCTTGGAGTTTAGTTTTCTAAGTTCTTTGTGCACTCTGGACAGTAGAGCTCTGTCAGATACGTGGTTAGTGAAGATTTTCTCCCATTCTGTGGGTGGCCTTTGAGCTCGTGTTACAATCTCTTTATCTGAACAGAAGCTCTTTAATTTCACAAGATCCCAACTGTTGAGAGTTGGTAGCAGTGACTGTGCCATTGGATGTCTGTTTAGGAAGTGTTGGCCTAGCCCAATCAGCTCGAGGGAGTTCCCTATCCTTTCAACTATGGTTTTTAAAGTCTCTGGCCTTAAATCAAGGTCCTTGATCCATTTGGAATTAAGTCTTGTACATGGTGACAAGTATGGGTCCAGCTTTAATCTTCTGCATGTGGAGATCCAGTTTTGCCAGCACCATTTGTTGAAGATGCTGTTTTTTTTCCATTGGATTCTTTGGGCCCCTTTGTCAAAGACCAAATGGCTGTATTTTTGTGGGCTTATATCTGGGTCTTCAATCCTTATCCATTGATCTGTGTGTCTATTTTGGAGCCAGTACCAGGCTGTCTTTATAACTATGGATTTGTAGTATAAACTAAGGTTTGGTATGGTAATACCTCCAGCAGTGTTTTTGTTACTCAGGATTGTCTTTGCTATCCTGGGTCTTTTGTGCCTCCATATGAATTTTGAGATTATTTGGTCAACTTCTTTAAAGAATTGCTTTGGGATTTTAATTGGTATAGCATTGAATGTGTATATTGCCTTTGGTAGGATGGTCATTTTTACGATGTTGATTCTACCAATCCAGGAACATGGGAGGTCTTTCCACCTTCTGGTGTCTTCTGCAATTTCTTTCTTTAGGGTTTTAAAGTTTTCATTGTAAAGGTCTTTTACCTCCTTGGTTAGGTTTATACCAAGGTATTTCATTTTTTTAGGGGCTATAGTAAATGGGATTGTTTCTCTCAAGGCTTTTTCACTTCTTTCATTCTGGGCATATAGGAAGGCCTCTGATTTTTGCACATTTATTTTGTATCCTGCCACCCTGCTGAACTTCTCAATTAATTCCAGTAGCTTCCTGGTGGAGTTTTTGGGATCCCTCAGGTATAAGATCATGTCATCTGCAAATAGGGATAGTTTGACTTCTTCCTTGCCGATTTGAATCCCTCTTATGTCCCTTTCTTGTCTTATGGCTTCAGCTAAGACTTCAAGTACAATATTGAATAGAAGTGGTGAGAGTGGACAGCCTTGTCTAGTTCCTGATCGAAGTGGGAATGCTTCCAATTGTTCCCCATTGAGCATAATCCTTGCTGTAGGCTTGTTGTATACAGCTTTTATTATATTGATAAAGGTTCCTTCCATTCCTACAGTCTCTAGCGTTTTGATCATAAAAGGCTGTTGGATTTTGTCAAAGGCTTTTTCTGCATCTATCGAGGGTATCATGTGGTCTTGGACTTTGGACTGATTTACATGATGAATTACATTTATTGATTTGCGTATGTTGAACCAACTTTGTGTGCCGGGGATGAAGCCTACTTGGTCCCTGTGAATGATCTTTTTGATATGTTTTTGAATCCGATTTGCTAAGACTTTGTTGAGAATCTTTGCATCTGTGTTCATCAGAGAGATCGGCCTATAGTTTTCTTTTTTAAGTGCATCTTTATTAGGTTTTGGGATTAAGACGATATTAGCTTCATAGAAGGAATTTGGCAGTGTTCCTTCCTTTGCTATTTGATGGAACAGTTTAAGGAGTATTGGTGTTATTAACTCCTTAAATGTCTGGTAGAATTCTGTGCTGAATCCATCTGGCCCAGGACATTTTTTGGTGGGAAGATTCGAGATTACTTCTTCAATTTCCTTGTATGTTATAGGACTATTTAAATAATTCACAACTTCCTGATTCAATTTAGGTAGGTTGTGTTTACTTAGAAATTCATCCATCTCTTTTGTGTTGTCAAACTTCACAGAGTATAAGTTTTTGAAATATGATGTTATAATTCTCTGGATTTCTTGAGTATCCGTAGTGATAACTCCATGTTCATTTCTAATTTTGTTAATTTGGGTTTTCTCTCTCTTGCTTTTGGTTAATTTAGTTAGGGGTGTATCAATCTTATTGATTTTTTCAAAGAACCAGCTTTTTGACTGGTTGATTTTTTCTATCGTTTTCTTAATCTCGATTTCAGATATTTCTCCCCTTATTTTGCTAATCTCCTCTCTTCTATTACTTTTGGGATCAGATTGCTAAAGTTTCTCTAAAGCCTACGCTGCATCATTAAGTTATTTATTTCTGATGTTTCCATTTTTTTGATGTATGCATTAAGAGCTATGAACTTACCTCTTAGAACAGCTTTCATTGTGTCCCAGAGATTTTGGTAAGTTGTATTCTCATTTTCGTTCACTTTCAGAAATTTCCCGTTTAATTTCTTCCTGAATCCAGTTCTCATTCAGCATCATATTGTTAAGTTTCCAGGAGTTAGTGTATTTTCTCTTGTTTGTTGTGTTGTTGTGGATGTCCAGCTTTAGGCCGTGGTGGTCTGATAGGGCACAGGCTAGAATTTCGACTTTTTTGTATTTGTGTAGATTCATTTTGTGGCCCAATATGTGATCTATTTTGGAGAAAGTTCCGTGTGCTGCTGAGAAAAATGTGTATTCTTTGGTACGTGGGTGAAAAGTTCGATAGAGATCTGTAAGGTCCATTTCAGTAAGGGTTTGGTTAAGCTCCAAAGTGTCTCTGTTAAGCTTTTGACCTGTTGATCTATCCCATGTTGAGAGGGCGGTGTTGAAATCCCCGAGAATTATTGTTTGGGGGTTGATTTCTTGCTTTAGACGCTGTAGGGTTTTCTTAATGAATGTGGAGGGGCCCATATTGGGTGCATATATGTTCAGTAATGTGAAGTCTTCTTGGTGAATTGTACCTGTGACTAAAATGTAGTATCCATCTGTGTCTCTTATGATTTTCTTTGGTTTGAAGTCCACTTTGTCTGAAAGCATAATTGCTACCCCTGCCTGTTTCCTGGTTCCATTAGCTTGCAAGATTTTGGACCAGCCTTTCATTCTTAGGACGTGCCTATCTTTTTTGGTGAGATGAGTTTCCTGAAGGCAGCACATTGTTGGATTGTGGTTTCTAATCCAAGTTTGTAATCTGTGTCTCTTAATCGGTGAGTTAATGCCGTTGACATTTAATGTTATAATGGAGAAATTATTTTTAATTCTGGACATTTTTTATGTTTAGTAGATTTTGTAAGCATGTTGTTTGATATTTATATTTTGTTGGTATTATACTTCCATTCTGTCCTCCTGGATACGCTTGTTCTTTTTTTCAAGCTTGAGTATCATTTCTAGCATTTTTTGAAGGCCTGGTTTGGTAGACATGTATCCCTTCAAGTTGTCTTTGTGCTGAAAAACTTTTCATTCTCCCTCAATCATGACAGATAGTTTTGCCGGGTATATCAGTCTGGGTTGGCATTTTTGCTCATTTAATACTTGAAGTATGTCTCTCCAAGCTCTTCTTGCTTTTACTGTTTCCATTGAGTAGTCATTTGTTATTCTAATAGGTTTACCTTTAAAAGTGAGTTGCTTTTTTTCTCTTGAAGCTCTCAGCACCTTTTCTTTGTCTTGAATGTGGAGTGTTTTGACTATTATTTGCCGTGGCGATTTTCTATTTTGGTCATATCTGTTTGGAGTGCGAAATGCCTCTTGTATTTGGATAGGCCTCTCATTCTTTAATTGTGGGAAGTTTTCATTTATGATGAATTGAAATATTTCCTCAGGTGTGGTATTTTGGGATTCTTGTTCTGGTATTCCATGAATGCGCATGTTAGGTTTCTTCAGGGTGTCCCATATTTCTTGAATGTTCCTCTCCAGTATCTTTTTGGCTTTAACAATCTCTTCCATTGAGCTGGTTAATTCTCCTACTTTGTCTTCAAGATCTGAGATTCTATTTTCTGCCTCATTTGTTCTGCTGATAAGACTCTCTGTAGAGTTTTGGGTTGAAGATAACTTATCTCTTAGTTCAATTTTAAACTCTGCCTGAGACTGTTTTACCTGCTCTATACCTATTTTTGTTTCTTGAACTGTTTTTCTCAACTCCTCCAGGTTCCTGTTGTGTTCCTGTTCAAAGTGGTTGACACGGTTATTTAACTCTTCTCGGATTTCCTCTTTCATATTATTAATCATGGTAATGATCATACTCTGAAAGTCGTTATGTTGGGTCTGGCTTTCATGGCTATTTTCTATGGATTTGTTCTGGTCGCAATCCATCGTTATGGGATTGATTCTTTTGGTGGGAGATTGTTCTTGGGTTTTGTTTCTCGTGGATCTGCACTTTGACTTGTACATCGTTGTTTTGTTTTTTAGAACCTTTCAGTTTCTGTGTGTTTTTCACTGAACCGATGTAGTTGGTATTGTTACACCTGCCAGTTGTTACTAGTGCTTGCCTTGGATTGGGTATGTTTGTGTATTGGTATTGTTATATCCTAGATGAGACTACTAGGATGTTAGTACGTCAGTTACATAACCAGGGGATGAATATAAGTATGGTAGTGCACTTTTATGATCTAGTGTCTTGGTGAAATGTGAGGGTGGGTCGTGTACTCCCTGGAGTTGTATGTTTTTGGGGTGGCTGTATGAGGAAGCTGACCTACAACATTGATACTAGAAAGGATCAGTAAGGTGAAAGAAAAGAAAAAGAGTAAGGAAAAAAAAAAAAAAGGTTTCCTTATCTTTAGGCTGGATGTGAAGAGTCTCACATGTGATACAATGGTTGTAGTGAAGTCCAGATGTATGGCCTGTGTTCTCTTTGTTCCTTAGAGTTTTGCTTGGGTTTCCTTTGTACTCTATTGAATTCTGAGTAGCAGTGTGACTTCCGTGGACCACATGTGTAGGTCCCCGGTGGGCCAGAGAGGCAGAGGGTCTGATGTTAATGGCAGAATTCTTCACCTGCGACCTGAGGGGGGGCAGAGGGGCGCGGGGGCGGGAGGGCACAAGGGGCTGGTGTCCGGGGCGGGGCCCCGGAGGCTAAGCTGGCGGCCACGCTTGGGTGCTGCTGGCCGGGCGGCTGGGCTCCGGGGTGGGGGGCGGGGCTGGGAGGGGTTCGGCGCAGAGGTGGGGCTGGGGACAAAGCCGGCGGCCGCGCGCGCGGGTGCTGCTGGCCGGGCGGCTCGGCTCCGGGGTGGGGGGCCGAAACTTTATATTTAATAGATGAATATATTTGTCTATTTTTTTCTGAAAATTTGTTAGCATTTTGCAAATTGTCATTTCCTCTTTAAAGGCCAAATATTTATATTATTGTTTCCCAAGCTGAGATCCTCTTGCCACAGCCTGTAGCAGTGGCAAGTTTTGAAAGTGTTTTTATGGATCTCAAAAACATTTCAATTAATTTTAGGATATTAAGTTTTTATATTTATTTTTTGTTTTTTCTTATAATTAAAACTATTATGAAGAACATGTTTTTTTGTCCTCTTATTTTTATTTATTTATTTAATTTTTAAATTCCATATGAAACCAAATTCTGGGATTTATACTCCCTTCAATAAAAGAAAAATGTAAATTTACAACTTAATCTAAGCCAGCTAATTGTTTTTCACTGCTTCTAATCTTTCTGGTTTTAACATTATGTATTATGTGTGATGGTTCCGTATGCCCCAATTTTAACTGTTCTCATACCAATTGTTCTATAGCCTGGTTTATTTTTTTTCCATTAATAGAGGCCACTGTTCAACCCATACAGGCTCTTTTCATTTCCATTATATCTTATCAGCCTAATAAGTAACTGTGGCCCCAATTAAAAATTTTTGTTCTGATTCAACAGGATCAGGAACTACTAATGCCATTTCCATTGAGGATAAAACACCTCTTCCCCATAGAGGATAAGGAAGAGAGGGAATGACATAAGGCTGAAAACTTTTTGATTTAATATCACCTGCCCATTTTAATATGTGTACTCCCTACATATAGGCTGGTGAGACATCCATACATACTTTGATGTACTCGCTCAAAGATTCTTGTTTTCTGACTGATCTTAGTAACGCCTGACACATTGTATTTGTATTCTCAAAGGCCAATTCCTTTATAACTATTTCTGTAGCTTCTAGATTTGGCTCCCATGTGGGATCTTCACTTTCCATTCTTCTACCCTGTTGTACTGCTCCAAGAAAGCCTACCTTTATGGGAGGCTTCCTAGGATTCTCAAGGGGAAATGGCATTGAAGCCTTTAGAAGTACCCCATCATCCTCACAGTGAGGTCCTGCTTCTTCCTCTAAATCAGTCTCCTCAGAGGGACTCAGGACATCATTGTCCACTTCCTCCTGTAAACTTACTCTTATGATACATTGAGGCTTAATTAAGCCTTCACAATTTTTATCTTTATTTTCCATTGGAGTCAGAGGAATCTTCATTAACTTAGTTTCTTGTGCTATTCTACTCTTTTTTGTCTAGGATCTAAAGAATCTATCATTAAACTCCATAAAGAAAATGTAACAACTGGGTCCTTTTCTTGTCCATGAACAGCCTCAACATTGATACCACAGCCACGCTGTGGCATCAGAGCCTTACCAGTAACATCCCAGACTCACTGTGACATCTCAGCCTCATCACTGTCATCACTTCTGACATCACAGCATAACCACTGAAATCTCAGCTGACACCACTGATACCACAGCTTCACTGTGATATCACAACCTCATGTTAACATCACTGCCTAACAGTGCCAACACAGTCTGTCCTCTGACATCGCATCTTCAGTGTGATTGCAGAGTTACCACTGACATCCAAACATTACTGTGAAATCCAAGCATCACCCCGAATGTCACAGCCTCACTGACATCTCATAGAAACAGCACTTCAGAGCCTCACTGAGACTGTGACCTCATAACCTGCCCACTGACATCACAGACTCCCCTGTCACATCAATGCCTCATTGTGACATCAGTCTTCTTACTGACATCACAGCCTCAATCTGACATCACAGTTTCCCAAGTGATATCACCTCATGGTAACATGACAGCCCACAGTGAAATACAACCATCACAGTGACATTACAGCCTCAGTGTGACAACACACCATTACCAGTGAGAGCACCGCCTCCCCTGTGACATCAGCATCACCACTGACATTAGTCAGAACACTGACATCACTGCCACAACAGTGACAACAAAGCCTTTAACGTCAAAGCCTCACCAGTGACATTGTCAGGTAATAGTTTCTCCACTGACATCATAACCTCACGAGTGACATCATAGACCCACTATGACATCTTTCTCACCACTGACATTTCAGCCTTATTGTGACATCACACCTTCACCAGTGACATCACATCCTCATTATGACATCAGACTCACCAATAATATCACAGCTTCACTGTGCCATCCAAACCTCTGTAGTGACATCAAAACATCATTGTGTCAGCAGAGCCTCACTGTGATATCACAGACACAGTATGTCCTCATAGCCTCACTGTGACATTATAACCTGACAGTGTCATCACACCCTCACTATGACATCACACTCACTGTGACATCAGCCTTGCCAGTGACAATAGCTTCATGGTGAAACCACATGCAACCTCTGACATAGACTCACTGTGACATCACAGCTTCAATGAGACACCACAGCATCATCACTGAAATTATAACTTCTCTGTGACATGAGCATTCCTACTGACATGAGTCTTACTGTGACCTCACAGCCTCCATTGTGACATCACCATCTCCCTGATACATCACGGGCTCAGTGTCACCGCAACTACACAGTGACATGAAATTCTCATGGTTGCATCACAGTCTCATCAGAGACATGCCTGTCTCACTGTGACATCATAACCTCATCACTCACACCAGACTCAATCTGATATTACAGCCTAACCACTGAAATCATGTTCTCACTGTGATGTCATTGTGTCACTCCACTGACATCTCAGCCTCACTGTGCTGTCAAGGCATCATCACTGACAACACAGCCTTACTGTGATGTCTCAGCCTCGCCTCTGTAGTTATAGCTTCACTGTGACATTACAGCCTCACTATGACATCACAAGCTTACCTCTGAAATCATAGCCTCATTGCGATATCACACCCTCATCACTAACATTTTACCTAGACTCACTATGGCCCTCAGCCTCACCACTGACTTCACAGGCTCAGTGAAATATGACAGCCTCCATGTAATACCATACTGTTGCTATTGACATCACAACCTCAGTGTGACATCATAACTTCTCCAGTGACATCAAAAAAATCTCAGTGACATCACAGCCCCATTGTGACATCACAGCCATACCGTGCCAAAAAACTGTCACTGTGACATAAAGCTTCACCTTTGACATCATAGCCTTATTGTGACATCACAGCCTCAGTTTGACAAAATAAACTCAGTTTGATATTCGAGCCTCACCAGTGAAAATACAGCCTCACCAATGACATAGTCTACATGAGAAAGCACAGTCACTACTAACATCACAAACTCACTGTAACATACAACCTCACTGTGACATCACAGACTCAATGTGATAGGACAGGCTGACCATGATATCACAGCCTCACAAGTGACACCATAGTCTCATAGTGATGTCACTGCCCCACTGTGGCATTATAGCTTCATTTCTGACATCATAGTCTCACTGTTACATCACAGCCTCTCCTCTTACATCACAGCCTCACTGTGACATAACAGGCTAACCTCTGAAATCATTGCATAAGTGACACCACGGACATCCTGCCTAGCCTCAGTATGACACTGCTTCCTCATAAATGACATCTCAGGCTCATGGGCACATGACAGCCACAACAATGACACTACTGCCTCTCTGTGGCATCACAGCCTCACCAGTAACATTCCAGCCATACTCTGACATGTCAGTCTCATCGCTGATGTCAGCTTCATTTTTGACATCACAACCTAACCACTGAATTCTCAGCTGAACTGTGATGTCATAGTCTATCACCACTGATTTCACAGCTTCACTGTGATATCACAACCTCTCATTAGCATCACAGTCTCCCAGTGACATCACAGCCTCTCCTCTGATATCATAGCCTCAGTGTGATGCACATCTCATCAGTGACGTCCTAACCTCACTGTGAAATCCAAGGATCACCTGTGATGTCACAGCCTCACTGACATCTCAAAGAATCAGCCCTGACATAAAAACCTCACTGTGACATCACAACCTCACAGTCAACTCACAACCTATCCACTGACACCACAAGCTCACCCTTTATGTCACAGCCTCATTGTGACATCACAACCACAATGTGAAATCATAGCCTCACCAGTTATATCACATTGTCAATGGGACATCTCAGCCTCATCTCTCACATCAGTCTCACTTCTGAAATCGCAGCCTAACCACTGACTTTATAGCTGCACTGTGACATCCCAGATTTACTGTGACATCACAGCCTCACTGTGACAACACAGCTACACTGGGGCATCACAGTCTCACCACTGGTATCCTACCTAGCCTTACTATGACACTGTAGATTCATCACACATAGTACAGGCTAAGAGTGACATGACAGCCTCAGCAGTGACATCATAGTCTTTGACATCATAAACAATGACACCACAGCATTCACATGATACATCACTACCTCATTGTGACATCAATCTTCCCACAGACATCACAGTCTCAGAGTAACCTCACAGCTGCACTGTTACTTCACAGTCTAACCTGTTACATCATAGACTCACCTTTTTTAATATAGCCTCATGGTGAAATCAGTTGCCACTGACATCACATCTTCCACAGTAGCCTCACAGACTCACTGTGACATCACAACTCTGTGATGTCATAGCCTAATAGTGACATCACAGCTTATGTGACATCAGAGCTTCATCTCTGACACCACTGACTCACTGTGTTTTAACCAGCTAACCTTTGAAATCATAGCATCAGTGACCATGGGTATCCTCCCCAGCCTCGCTATTACTAAACAGACTCATCACTGAAATCTCAGGCTCACAGTCACCTGACAACCTCAACAGTGATACCACAACCTCGCTGTGGCATCACAGACTCACCAGTAACATCCCAGCCTCACTGTGATATCTCAGCTTCTTCACAATGTCTTCACAGCCTCTCCTGATATCACAGCCACAGTGTGAATGCACAGCCTTACCACTGACGTCCTAACTTCGCTGTGAAATCCAAGCATCACTCCTGACATCACAGCCTCATTGACATCTCATAGAATCAATCCTGACATCAGAGCCTCATTACAACATCACAGCCTCACAGTAATCTCACACCCTGCGCACTGACATCACAGGCTCACCTCATACATCAAAGCTTCATTGTTAAATCATTCTTGCCACTGATATCACAGTCGCACTGTGATATCACAGCTTCCAGAGTGATATCACTTCCTGGTTACATGACAGCACACAGTGACATACAACACTCATAGTGATATCACAGGCTCAGTGTTATATCATGGCCTCACCAGTGACAGCACAGCCTCACCTGTGACATAAGCGTCAACACTGACATTAGTCAGAACACTGACATCACTGCCACACCAGTGACAATGCAGCCTTTGATATCATAGTCTCACCAGTGTCACTGTTATGTAACAGGTTCACTACTAACATCATAGCCTCATCAGTGACATGACATCTTTCACACCATTGACATTCCAGCCTTATTGTGACATCACAACTTGAATAGTGACATCACAGCCTGATTGTGACATCAACCTTACCACTAACATCACAGTGTCACTGTGCCATGCAAACCTCTCCAGTGACTTCACAGAATTACTTTGTCATCAGTCTCACTGTGACATAGCCACACTGTTTCTTCACAGTCATACTGTGACATTAAAACCTGACTGTGACATCACAGCTTCACTGTGAAATCAAAATCTCATTGTGGCTTCAGCTTTGCCCCTGATATATAGCCTCTTGATGACACCACATACACACATCTGACAGCCTCACTGTGACATCACAGCGTCACTGTAACATCACTGTAACATCACTGACATCATAGTATCACTGTGATATCAGCCTTGCCACTTATATCACAGTCTCCCTGTAACATCACAGCCTCATTATGATTTTATCCCCACCACTGATATCACAAATTCACTGTGCCATCAAAACCTGTCCAGTGACATAACAACATCACTGTATCATCACAGCCTCACTGTGACATCATACCCACACTATGTCCTCACAGCCTCCATCACCACACACATTCAGTCTTCTTGTGACATCACTCCTCCACCAGTGACATCACAGCCTCAATTTTTAAGGGAAGAAGGAGGTTTATTTTCTCTTACAATAGTCCAGTAACAGTTGCATGTCCAGCCTGGCAGGAGAATCCACACCTACACTAGAGGCCAAGAGAACTGGCCATAACTCATCCACATAACAGCTAAGAGAGGGACAATTCACAAATGTCAGATGAGCATGTCTGGCCAAGTGTGTAGAACACAAACTTTCCCGGTCAGCTCACTCTTTCTTACTTAACTGCTGAGCAAAGCCTCATTTTGACATCAGCCTCACTACTAACATGACAGTCACACTATGCCTTCAAAACCTCTCCAGTGACATCACATCACTGTGTAATAAGAACTTCACTCTGTAATAAGAGTTTCACTGTGACCTCATATCCACACTGTACTCACAGCCTCACTGTGACATTACAACCTTACACTGACATCTCAGCCTCATTGTTATATCACAAACTCACTGTGACATCAGCTTTGCCACTGACATAATAGCCTCATAGTGACATTACATACACACCTGACATAGGCTCACTGTGATATCACAGTCTCAATGTGACTTCACAGCATCACCACTGATATCAAAGACTCACTCTAACATCAGTCTTGCCATTGACATCACAGTCTTACTGTGACCTCACAGCCTCCACAGTGACATCACCAACTCCCTGTGACATCACAGGCTCATGGTGACACCACAACCACATGGTGACATCAAAGCCTCATGGTGACATCCCAGTCTCTCCAGTGACATGCCAACCTAACTTTGACATCATACCCTCATCACTCACTTCAGCCTCATTCTGATATCACAGAATAACCACTGAAGTCACATCCTAACTATGATGTCATAGTCTCACTCCATTGAAATCACAGCCTTACTGCGATATCATAGCATCACTGGTGACAACGCAGCCTCATGGTGATATTATAACCTTATCTGTGGGGTTATAGCCTCACTGTTTCATCACAGCTTAACTATGACATCACAGGCTCACCTCTAAAATCATAACCTCAATGTGACATCACACCTTCATCACTGACATCCTACCTAGCCTCACTATGACACCAAAGCTTCACCACAGACTTCTCTGGCTCATTGAAACATGAGATAGTCTCACTCTGAAAGCACAGTCACTTTTGGAATCAGAACCTCTCTGTGACATCACAGTCTCACTGTGATATCACGGCCACACTGTGCCAACACAGACTCACTGTGACATAACAGCCTTACCACTAATATGACAGGATCACAGTGATATCACAGCCTTACCAGGGACACCTCAGCCTCGTGGTGACATCATAGCCTCATTGTGATATCACAGCCTCACCAGTTTTATCACATCATCAATGCAACATCTCAGCTTCATCTCTCATATTAGTCTCACTTCTGAAATCACAGCCTAACCACTGACCTCAAAGCTGCACTGTTACCTCACAGCCTCACTGCAACATCACAGTCTCACTGTGATCTCATAGCCTCCACCATGGCATTACCAACTCCTTGTGACATAATGGGTTCATGGCGACACCACAAATTCCCAAGTAACACCCAAACTTACAGTGACATCACAGATTCATTGTGACATCACAGCCATACCATGACATCAAAGTATCACTATGACATAAAGCTTCACCTCTGACATCATAGCCTCACTGTGAAATCACAGCCTCATTTTGACACAATAAACTCACTGTGACATTAAAGCCTCACCAGTGACAATATAGCCTCACCAATGACATAGTCTTCCTGTGAAAGCACAGTGACTACTGACATCATAACCTCACTGTGACATCACAGCCACACTGTGCTAGCAGAGCCTCACTGACATCACAGCCTGACCACAAATATGCCTCACTCACCATGATATTACAGCCTCACCGAGGATACGACAGCTTCATGGTGAAATCATAACCTCAGCATCACCACTGACATCATAGTCTCATTTTAACATCAGCCTTGCCACTGGCATCACGGTCTTACTATGAAACCACATCCTCCATTGTAACATCACCAACTCCCTGTGACATCATGGGCAAACAGTGCCACTACAGCCACACAGTGATATTAAAGCTTCACGGTGGCATTACAGACTAACAGTGACTTCACCAACATACTAGGGACAACACAGCCTTTGACATCAAAACCTCACCAGTGTCATTGTCAGGTAATAGGTTCACCACTGAAATCATAGCCTCACCAGTGACATCAAGACTCACTATGGCATCTTTCTCACCATTGACATACAAGGGTTATTGTGACAACAAACCTTCACCAGTGACATCACTCTAATCACTAACATCATAGACTCATGTGCCATCAAAACCACTGCAATGATATAACAACATCACTGTGTCATGAGAGCCTCACTGTGACATCAGAGCCACACTCTGCCAGAGCCACACTGTGCATCACAGTGACTTTACAACCTGACAGTGATATCACAGCCTCACTATGAATCACATATTCACTGTGACATCAGCCTTGCCACTGAGATAACAGCCTCATGATGACATCACATACACACCCCTGACATAGCCTCACTGTGACATCACAGCCTCAATGTGATTTCACAAAATCATCACTGATATTATAGCCTCACTGTGACATCAGCCTTGCCACTGACATCACAGTCTCACTGTGTCATCACAGCCTCACCTGTAACATCAGCGTCACCACTGAATTAGCCAGAACACTGATATTATTCCCACACAAGTGACAACACGGTCTCACCACTGACCTCGCAGTCTCATTGAAACATGACAACTTCCCTGTGACACCACAGTGTCACTATAGACATCACAAACTCACTGTGATCTCACAGCCTCATTGTGACATCACAATCATATGTGCCATCAAAGCATGACTGTCATGTGAAGCTTCAAATCTGACATTATAGACTGACTGTGACATCACAGCCTCACTTTGACACAATAAACTCACTGTGATATTAAGACTCACCAGTGACAATACAGTCACACCAATGACCTAGGTTTCCTGTGAAAGCACAGTCACTAGTGACATCACAAACTCACTATGACATTACAATCACACTGTGCCAGCACAGACACACTGTGACATCACAGCCTCACCACTGGTATCTAGCTTAGCCATGACACCACACCCTCACTACAGATAGCACAGGCTCACAATGACGTGACAGCCTCAGTAATGACATCATAGCCTTTGACATCATAAACAGTGACACCACAGCCTCGCATGACACATCACTGTCTCACTATGAATCAATCTTACCACAGCCTCACAGTGACCTCACAGCCTCAGTGACCTCAGAGTCTAACCTGTTATATCATAGTCTCACTTCTTACATCATAGCCTCATTGTAAAACCAGCCTTTCCACTGACATCACATCTTCCACAGTGACCTCACAGACTTACTGTGACAGCACATCACAACTTCTATGATGTCACAGCCTCATAGTGACATAGCAGCTACACAGTGTTATCACAGCCTCACTGTGGCATTATAGCCTCATTTCTGACATCACAGTTTCACGGTGACATCACGGCATCACTGTGAAATAATAGATTGACCTCTGAAATCATAGTATCAGTGACACCATAGACATCTTGCCTAGCCTCACTATGACACTTCTGCCTCATCAGTGACATCTCAGGCTTATGGGCATATGACAGCCACAACAGTGACACTACCGCCTCTCTGTGGCATCACAGCTCAGCAGTAACATCTCAACCTCGTTGTGACAGTTTATCCTCATCACTGACATCAGCCTCACTTCTGACATCACAACCTAACCACTGAAATTTCATAGTCTATCACCAATGATATCACAGCCTCGCTGTGAAATTTCAACCTCACGGTAACATCACATCTGCACAATGACATCATAGCCTCTCCTCTGACATCAAAGCCATAGTGTGACTGCACAGACTCACTACTGATGTCCTAATTTCACTGCGAAATCCAAGCATCGCCCCTGACTTCACAGCCTAACTGTCATCTGAGAGAATCAGACCTGACTTTAGAGTCTCACTGCAATATCACAGCCTCACAGTGACCTCACAGCATTCCTACTGACACCACAGACACCTGTTACAGTCTTTCCACTGAAATCACATCCTCACTATGACATCACTGCTTCCAGAGTTATATGACCTCACTGTGACATAACAGCCCACAGTGACATACAGCCATCACAGTGACATCACAGCCTCATTGTGCCATCACGGCCTCACCACTGACTGCACAACTTCACCTTTGACATCAGTGTCACCATTGGCATCAGTCAGAACACTGACATCATTGCCACACCAGTGACAACAGAGCCTTTGAAATCATAGCCTCACCAGTGTCACTGTCACATAATACATGCACCACTGACATCATAGCCTCACCAGTGACATCATAACTTACTATGAAATCTTTCTTGACACTGAAATTCCAGGTTTATTGTGACATCCCACCTTCACCATCACAGCCTCATTGTGATATCAGCCTCATCACTAACATCACAGCCTCACTGTGACATCACAGACACACTGGATCCTCCCAGCATGATTGTGACATTATAAATTGACACTGCCATCACTGCCTCACTGTAACGTCACAAACTCAGTGTTTCATCAGCCTTGCCACTGATGCAACAGCCTCAATGTAACATCACATACGCACCTCTGCTATAGTCTCACTGTGAAATTATAGATTCAGTGTGACATCACAGTATCACCACAGACATCATAGCCTCACTGTGACATCAGTCTTTCTATTGACATCAGTCTCACTGTGACCTCACAGCTTCCACCAAGACATCTCCAAATCCCTGTAACATTATAGGCTCACGGTGGCATCACCACCTCACTAGTGACATGCCACCCTCACTAAAACATCATACCCTCACCACTCACATCAGCCTCATTCTGATATCACAGTTTAATGACTGAAATCATATCTTCACTCTGATGTCGCAGTCAAGCTCCACTGACATCATAGTCTCACTGTGATGTCACAACATGACTGGTGAAAACACAGCCTCATTGTGACATCACAGCCTCACCTCTGAGTTTGAGCCTCACTGTGACATGAGCACATCATTATGACATCACAGACTCTCCTCTTAAATCATTGTCCAACTGTGATATCATAGCATGAACTCTGACCTTATAGGTTCACTGTTTCATCACAGTCTCACTGTGACATCACAGGCTCACCTCTGAAATCATAGCCTCAATGCGACATCACACCCTTATCACTGAAATCCTACCAAGCCTCACTATGATGCCACAACCTAACCACTGACCTCCCAGACACCCTGAAATATGATAGTCTCTCTGTGACACCACAGTGTTACTATTGATATCACAAACTCACTGTGTCATCACAACTTCCCCAGTGACATCACAACTTTACAGTGACATCACAGCCTCATTGTGACATCACAGCCATACCATGCCATCAAGGCATCACTGTGAAGTTAAGCTTCAATGCTATCATCATAGCTTCACTATAACATCAGAGGCTCATAGTGACCTTACAGCCTGTCCATTGACATCACAGGCTCACCTGTAGCATCAGACTGTATATCACAGTCTCATTGTAGCATCAGACTTACCACTGATATCACAGCCTCACTGTGACATCACAGCCTCACCAGTGACACCTCAGCCTTACATGTGACATCAGTGCCACCAATGACATTAGTCAGAACACTGAAATTATTGCCACACAAGTGACAACATGGTCTCACCTCTGACATCACAGGTTCACTGAAACATGACAGGCTCTCTGTGACATCACAGGGTTGCTATTAATATCACAATCTCACTGTGACATCACAGCCTCATTATGACATCACAGTCATACTGTGCCATTAAATTATCACTGTCACGTAAAGCTTCATCTTTGACTTTATAGCCTCGCTGACATCACAGCCTCAGTTTGACACAATAAACTCACTATGTCATCAGGGACTCAGCAGTGACATAGTCTTCCTGTGAAAGCACAATCACTATTGACATCACAACCTCACCGTGACATCACAGTCAATTGTGGCAGCATAGCCTCACTGTGACATCATAGCCTCATCACTGGTATCCTACCTAGCTTTACTGGGAAACTACAGCTTCCCCACAGATAGCACAGTCATGCAGTGACATGACAGCCTCAGTAGTGTCATCATAGCTTATGACATCATAAACAGCTTGTCATGTTAAATCACTGCCTCATTGTGCACTCAATCTTCCCACAGATATCACAGCCTCACAGTGACCTCACAGCATCACTGTGTCCTCACAATCTAACCTGTTATATCATAGACTCACTTGTTATAACATCACCTCATGGTGAAATCAGCCTTGTCACTGACATCACATCTTCCACAGTGACCTAACAGCCTCACTGTGACATCACAGCTTCCAGAGTGAAATCACCTCATGGTGACATACAACCTTCAGAGTGACATCACAACCTCACTGTGACACCTCTGCCTCATCAGTGATAAAACAGCCTTGGACATCATAGCCTCACCAGGATCACTGTCTTGGTTTGAAATGTGCCCCCCACAGTCTCATGTGTTTGGCAAGGTCATGACACTTTGAGAAGTGGAGCCTTGATGGAGGAAAGCAGTCACAAGGGGTGGCCTTGAGGTAGATTTGTTCCACCCTACCTGTAGGAGAAGTCTGCTTTTGCTGCAAACAGTCTGTAGCTCTCAGCTTCCAAGATGTCTGCAGTGACATAGCCTCCTCCAGCTTTGGCCAGGTAGCCATGCCACCTCCATTATGAAAAACTGTACCTTACCTCTGGAACCATAAGCTGAATAAATCTCCCTTTCTTCCTTACGTTGATTGACTTTGAGTGTTCTCTCATAGCAATAGTTAAATGTAACTGTTACAGAAATTGGTACCGGGTAATTGGGTATTGCTGTGAGATTAAGAACAGCTGTACCACAATGTGAAATTGTTTGTAAAGCTGAGAGAAGTTAGTACCCAGCAGTATGGCCAATGCTGTGATTTGGCTAGTGTGCCTTTGGAACTGTTTGTTGGGAGAAATATGGAGAACTTTGGGACTTTGTGCTGGGAAATTCTTTGTGTTTTGGTGAGGGGAGCAAATGGGCCTTTTTCACAAGAGCTCTGAGGAGAGCAATGCTGTGAGAGACGCAGGCAGTGGAAGCCCAGCTTGTGATGGTCCAGAGGGGAACAGAGACTGTGTTTGCAACTGGACGAGTGATACTTGGAGCCATGTGTTGGCTAAGAGTTTAGTGAAGTTTTGCTCTCATCCTGAAAGCTTGCCTGAAGTTAAACTGGAGTACTTGACAGAGGAAATTTCAAAGCAATGTAATCTTGACAATGTGATATGGCTACTTTTTAGTTGTCTTCAAAATTATGAAAAAGAGCAAAAAATAAGGCTAGAAGAAGCAAAAACTGTAAGATCTAATGATGAAAAATACAAAATCAAATTTAAAGAGATGAAGCAGGGAACAAAATGGCTGTTAAAGAGATTAGCTCCATTTGTAAATCAAAGCCTGCTCTTAATTTGGATAATAGAAGAGGCCCCAGCTTGAGGGTAAGATCCTCAAAGAAGGCTCCCACCCATAACAATGTAAATCCTTTTAGAAGAAATGAGTTGAAGGATGGAGATGAAGCAAGGATCCACCTATAAAACAACTCTCCAGGTGTGAAAGAGCTTTCCCCATAGGCAACATAAAGAATCAGAATCAGCTGTGATTCAAGGTGACCAGTCTTGGCAACGTCATCTACGTGGTTCTGAGGGAGGAGATGGTGGAATCCTCCTCCAAGATTTCAAAAAATGATGGAAGCCAGGCAACATGTGGCAGAAATTCTGCAGGTTAGAGACCCAAGAAGGGCAGTTTGTGATGTAGAGTTCAAGCCTGGTTTTCCATTGAGAAGTAAAGCTATTAGAGATGCCAGAAACAACGTGGGGCATCTGCCAAGGAGAGCCATATACCCTGGAAGAGTCAGCCCAAGAGAGTGCTATGTTCTGTGGGCAGCTGCACTGAAGGAATGGAACCAAAGCTCTAAGGAACTGAGATGATTTCAAAGAGAGGCTCACTTTATGGATTTGGAGCTACAAGATTTGGAGTCTGCCCCGCTGGTTTTTGGTCTTGTAAAGGACTAATCTTTCCTGGATATGGCTCTTTTCTTTCCTTTTGGAATGGGAATGTTTATTCAATGCCATTGTATTTTGGAAGTGTAACTTGTGTTTTGATTTTACAGGAGGCTTTGGACTTTGGACTTTTGGACTGTGTTGGGACTACTGATGTAGACTATGATGACTTAAAGTTCCACTGAGTATGGTTTGCATAATGAGATGGCAATAAGCCTGTGGGGGCCAGGTATGGAGTGTCATAGTTTGAAATGTGTCCCCCACAATCTCATGTGTTTGGCAAAGTCATGGCACCTTTAGAGGGGAGCCTTGCTGGAGGAAGGCAGTCCCAAAAGGTGGGGCTTGAGGTGGATTAGTCCCACCCTACCTTCATGAAAAGTCTGCCTTTGCTGCAGTCTGCAGCTCTTAGCTTCCAAGATGTTTTCAGTGACATAGCCTCCTCCAGCTTTGGCCAGCCAGCCATGCTGCCTCCATTATGAGAAACTATACCTTGCCTTTGGAATCATAAGCTGAATAAATCTCCATTTCTCCGTTAAGTTGATTGACTTTGAGAGTTCTCTCATAGCAATAGTTAAGGGTAACTGTTACATAGACTCACTATGATAACTTTCTCACCACTGACATTCCAGCCTTATTGCAGCATCACACATTCACCAGTGACATCACAGCCTCTTTGTGCATCCAAACTATCTGATGACATAAATACATCACTGTGTCATCAGAACCTCTCTGTGACATCATAGCCATACTGTGTCCTCACTGTGACATCAGCCTTGCCATTGACATAATAGCCTCATGGTGACATCACATACACATCTCTGATAGCCTCAATGTGATATCACAGCATCACCACTGATATCATAGACTCACTGTGACATCAGCCTTGTCACTGACATCACTGTCTCACTGTAACCTCAAAGCTTCCACAGTGACATCAACGACTCCCTATGACATCACAGGCTCATGATAACACCAAAGACTTACTGTAACATCACAGCCCCAACTATGAGGTTATAGCCTCTCTGTGACATCAGTGCCTCAGTATGATATCACAAGCTCACCTCTGAAACCATTGTCCAACTGTGACATCACAGAATCGACTCTAACGTTATTGCCTTCCTGTTTCATTACAGCATTACTATGACATTATAAGCACACCTCTGAAATTATAGCATCAATGCGACATCACACTCTTATACCTGACATCCTACCTAGCCTCACTATGGCTCACCAGCCTCACAACTGACCTCACAGGCTCACTGAAACATGACAACCTCCCTGTGACACCATAGTATCACTATTGACATCACAAACTTACTGTGACATCACAGCTTTCCCAGTGACACCACAGCCTCAGTTTCACAAAATAAACACTGTGATATTAGAGCCTCACCAGTGACAATACAGCCTCATGAACAACATAGTCTCCCTGTGCCAGCACAGTCAACATTGACAACCTCACTGTGACATCACAACCACACTGTGCCAACACCACATCACTGTGACATTACAACATCACCACTGATATTGCAGGCTCACCGTCATATTATAGACTCACCAGTGACACACCACAGCCTCATGGAATCATCATAACCTCACTCTGGCATCACAGCCTCACTAGTTATATCACATTGTCAATGAAATATCTCACCCACATCTCTCACATCAGTCTCACTTCTGAAATCACATCCAAACCACTGACCTCACAGCAGCACTGTGACATAACAGCCTCACTGTGACATCATTGCCTCATGGTAACATCACAAATAACACAGTGACAACACAGCTTCAGCACGGGTACCCTACCTGGCCTTTCTAGGACACCACACCCTCACCACTGTTAGCACAGGCTCACAGTGATGTGACAGCCTCAGCAGTGACATCATAGCCTTTGACATCATAAACAGTGACACCACAGCCTCACATATTGCATCACTGCCTCACTGTGACATTAATCTTCCCACAGATATCACAGCCTCACAGTAACCTCACAGCTCACTGTGACTTCACAGTCTAACCTGTTACATCATAGCCTCATGGTGAAATCAGCCTTGCCACTAACATCAAATCTTCCACAGTGACCTCACAGTCTCACAGTGACATCACAACCTCTGTGACATAACAGGCAAACTTCTGAAATCATAGCATCAGTGACACCATGGACAACCTGCCAAGCATCGCTGTGACACCACAGACTCATCACTGACGTTTCAGGTTCATGGTCACATGACAACCTCTACAGTGATAACACAGCCTCGCTGTTGCTTCACAGCCTCACCAGTAACATCCCAGCTCCACTGTAACATCTCAGCCTCATCTCTGACACCAACTTCACTTCTGACATCACAGTCTAACCACTGAAATCTTAGCCAAACTCTGATGTCATAGTCTATCACCAATGATATCACATCCTCATTGTGATATCACAACTTCACAATAACATCACCACTGCACAGTGACATCACAGCTTCTCCTCTGACATCACAGCCTTAATGTGACTGCACAGCCTTACCACTGATGTCCTAACCTCTCTCTGAAATCCAAGCATCACCCCTCATGTCACAGCTGAATGCACATCTCAAAGAATCATCCCTGACATCAGAGTCTCACTGTGACATCACAGCCTCACAGTGATCTCAAAGCCTGCCCACTGAAACCATTGGCTCACCTATTACATCATAGCCTCATTGTGACATCAGTCTTGCCACTGACATCACAGACTCACTGTGACATCACAGCTTCCAGAGAGATATCACCTAATGATGACATTGCAACCCTCAGTGATATACAACCCTCACAGTGACATCATAGTCTCAATGTGACCTCACAGCCTTACCAGTGACAGAACAGCGTCAATTGTAACATTAGCATTGCCACTAACATTAGTGAGGACACTGACATCACTGACACACCAGTGATAACACAGCCTTTGACATCACAGCCTCACTAGTATTGTCACTGTCACCTAATAGGTTCACCACTGGCATAAAAACCTCACCAGTGACATTACAGACTGTCTATGACATCTTTTTTACCACTGACTTTCCAGGCTTATTGTGATATCACACACTCACCAGTGATATCACAGCCTCATTATGACATCAGCCTCACCACTAATATCAGAGCTTACCTGTGCCATCAAAATCTCTTAAGTAACATAACAACATCACTGTGTTATCAAAGTTTCACTGTGACATTATAGATACACTGTGTCCTCATAGCCTCATATTACAACCTGACAGTGCCTTCACAGCCTCACTGTGACTCATAATAGGTTCATGGTGACATCACATACACATCTGTGACATAGCCTCACTGTGACATCACAATGTCAATGTGACTTTCCAGCTTCTCCACTGAAATTACAAACTCACCGTATCATCATCATTGCCACTGACATCACAGTCTCACTGTGACCTCACAGCCTCCAACGTGACATCACCAACTCCCTGTGAAATCATGGGCTCACAGTGACACCACAGACACACAGTGACATCAAAGCCTAATTGTGGCATCACAGTCTCACAAGGGACATGCCAGCCTCACTGTGACATCATATCTTCATCACTGACACCAGATTCATTCTGATATCACAGACTAACCACTGAAATCTCATCCTCACTGTGATGTCATAGTCATGTTCCACAGACATCTCAGAATCACTGTGGTATCATGGTATCACTGATGACAACATAGTCTCACTGTGACATCCAAGCCTCATTGTGACATAGCAGCTTTCAGACTGATATCATCTCATGGTGACATAACAGCCCACGGTGACATACAACCCTCCCAGTGGCATCAGAGCCTCAGTGTGACATCATGGCCTCACTAGTGACAGCACAGCCTCACCTGTGATATCAGTGTCGCAACTGACATTAGTCAGAATACTGACATTACAGCCACACCAGTGACAAAACAGCCTCAATTTGACATGACAGCCTTACCTCTGACGTTATAGCCTCACTCTGACATGACAGCCTCACTATGATATCACAAGCTCACTTTTGAAATCATAGCCTCAATGTAACATCACACCCTCATCACTGACATACAACTTAGCCCCACTATGAAACCACAGCTCAGCACTAACCTCACAGTCTAACTGAAACATGTCATACACTGTGATATCACAGTGTCATTATTGACATCATATCACAACTTTCGCAGTGGCATCACAACCTTATAGTGACATCACAGCATCATTGTGACATCACAGCCATACAGTTCCACCAAAGCATCACTGTGATATAAAACTTCACCTCTTACAATACAGCCTCAGTTTGATCCAAGAATCTCACTGTGACATTAAAGCCTAACCAGTGACAACACAACCTCACTAATGACAGAGTCTCTCTGTGAAAACACAGTCACTACTGACATTACAAACTCATTGTGACATCACAATCTGACTGGAATATAATAGCCACACTGTGTCAGCACAGCCATATGGTGTCACCACAGCCTCATCACTGATATGATAGGCTGAAACTGATATTACAGCCTCTCTTCTAATATCAAAGCTCCAGTGTGACTGCACAGTCTCACCACTGACATCCTAAACTCACTGTGAAATCCAAACACTCCTGACATAACAACCTCACTGACATCTCATAGAATTAGTCCTGACATAAGATCATCACAGCAACTTCACAGGCTCACAGTGACCTCACAGCCTACCTACTGACACTACAGGCTCACCTGTAACATTATAGCATCATTGTGACAAAAGTATTGCCACTGACATCACTTCCTCACTGTGATATCGCAGCTTCCCAGTGACATTACAACCTCACAGTGACATCACAGCCTCATTGTGACATCACAGCCTCATTGTGACATCTGCCTCACTACTAACATTTCAGCCTCACTATGCCATCCAAACCTGTCCATTGACATCACATCACTGTTTCATCAGAGCCTTATTTTGACATCATAGCCACAGTGTCCACACAGCTTCACTGTGACATTACAATCTGACATGAAATCACAGCCTCATTGTGACAGCACAAACTCACTGTGACATCAGCCTTGCCTCTGAATAATAGGCTCATGATGACCTCACATACACACCACTGCAATAGCCTCACTATGACATCAGAACCCCACTGTGACATCACAACCTCAACACAGGTATCCTACCTAGCCTTACTATGATACCACAGCCTCACTACTGTTAGCACAGGCTCACAGTTATGTGACAGCCTCAGCAGTGACATCATAATCTTTAACGTCATGAACAGTGACACCACAACCTCACATGTTATGTTGCTGACTCACTGTGACTTCAATCTTCCCACAAGTATCACAGCCTCACAGTGATCTCACAGCTTCACTGTGACATCACAACCTCTCTGTGATGTCATTGCCTCCTAGTGACATCACATCTTCACAGTGATATCACAGCCTCACTGTGGCATTATATCCTCATTTCTGACATCACAGCCTCATTGTGACATCACAGCCTTACCACTGCCATCATAACCACACGGTGACATAACAGGCTAACCTCTGAAGTCATATCATCAGTGACACCACAGACATCCTGGCTAGCCTCGTTATGATATCAGAGCCTTATCACTGCCATCTCAGGCTCACAGTCACATGACAGCCTCAAAAGTGATACCATAGCATCACTGTGGCATCACAGCCCCACCAATAACATCCCA
This sequence comes from Typhlomys cinereus, assembly GCA_023101885.1. Taxonomy (NCBI): domain Eukaryota; kingdom Metazoa; phylum Chordata; class Mammalia; order Rodentia; family Platacanthomyidae; genus Typhlomys; species Typhlomys cinereus. The sequence continues at coordinate 3,464,965 of JALPQD010000204.1, read as the reverse complement.
GCCTCATTGTGACATCTCTCCATCACTGACATCAGCCTTACTTCTAACATCATAGCCTAACTACTGAAGTCTCAACTGAACTCTGATGTCATAGTCTATCATCACTTATATCACAGCCTCTTGATGATACACAATCTCACAGTGACATCACTGCCTCACAGTGACATCAGGGCCTCACCAGTGACAGCACAGCCTTATCTGTGACATCAGCTCCTTATCACTTCTATCAGCCTCATTCTGATATCACAGGCTCACTGTGATATCATGGAATCACTGATGAAAAAACAGCATCGCTGTTACATCACAATTTCACCTCTGAGATTATAAACTCACAGTGACATGAGAGCTTTACTCTGACATCAGAGGCTTACCAATGAAATCATTACCCAACTGTGACATCACAGCATTGACTCTGAGGTTATAGCCTCAGTGTTTCATCATAGTCTCACCATGACATCATTGGCTCACTTCTAAAACCATAGCCTTGACGAGACATCACAACCCCATCACTGATATCCTACCTAGTCTTAGTGTCGACCTGCAGTCTCACCTAGGCCCTCACGGGCTCATTGAAACATGACAGCCTCTCTGTGACACCACAATGTCACTATTGATATCACAACCTCATTGTGATGTCACAATTTTCTCAGTGACATCACAACCCCACAGTGACATCACAGCCTCATTGTGACAACACAGCGATACATGAAAGCACTGCTGTGACATAAAGCTTCACCTCCACAATCTGTGCCTCACTGTGATATCACAGCCTCAGTTTGACACAATAAATTCACTGTGACATTAGAGCCTCACCAGTGATAGTACAATTTCCCCAATGATATAGTGTCCCTATGAAAGCACAGTCACTACTGACATCACAATCTCACTGGACATCACAACCTCACTGTGACATCACAGCCTCATGGTGACATCATAACTTCACTGTGGCATCACAGCCTCACTACTTATATTACACCATCAATGCAACATCTCAGCCTCATTTCACACATCAGCCTCACATATGAAATCACAGCCTAATCACTGACCTCACAGCTGCACTGTGATATCACATCCTCACTGTGACCTCGCAGACTCATGATGACATAAAAGCCACAGTGTAACATCACAGTCTCCCCACTGGTAACATGTCTAGCCTTACTGGGACACAAAAGCCTCACCACAGAAGCACAGGCTCACAATGATGTGGCAGCCTCAGCAGTGACGTCAGCTTTTGACATCATAAACAGTGATACCACAGTCTAAGAAGCTATATCACTGTCTCATTGTGATATCAATATTCCCACAGATATCACAGCCTCACAGTGACTTCACAGCCTCACTGTGACCTCACAGTCTAAACTCTTCCATTGTAGACTCACCTGTTACATCATAGCCTCATAGTGAAATCAATCTTACCAGTCTTGCCAGCTTCACAGTGATATCACTGCCTTATTGTAGCCTTATAGTCTTATTTCTACATCACAGTCTCACTGTGACACAACAGCCTCACCTCTGACATCATAGCATCAGTGATACCACGGACATTCTGTCTAGCCTCACTATGACATAACAGACTCATCACTGATATCTCAGGTTCATGGTCACAGGACAATCTCAACAGTGATATCACAGCCTCACTGTGACATCAAGACCTTACCAGTGACAGCACAGCCTCAACTGTGACATCAGTGTCACAACTGACATTAGTCAGAACACTGACATCACAGCCATGCCACGATAACACAGCCTTTGACATCACAACCTCACCAGGGTCACTGTCAAGTAATAGGTTCACCAATATCATAGTCTCACCAGTGACATCATGGACTCCACACCACTGACATCAAAGACTCACTGTGCTATCAAAACTTCTTCAGTGATATCACAACATCACTGTCATCAGAGCTTCACTGTGACATCATACCACACTGTGTCCTCACAGCATAACTGTGACATTACAACCTGACAATGACATCACATCCTTCCTGTGACATCATAAGCTCACTGTGACATCAGCCTTACCATTGACATAATAGCCTCAAGGAGACATCACATTCACACCTCTGACATAGCCTCACTGACATCACAGCCTCAGTGATGTAACAACCTCATAATGAGATCACAACATCACTGTGATATCACAGCCTCACTGTGGCATTGTAGCCTCATTTCTGACATCACATCCTCACTCTGACATCACACACTCACCGTGACACAACAGACTAACCTCTGAAATCATAGCATCAGTGACACCATGGACATCCTGCCTACCTTCACTATAACACCAGAGCCTCATTACTGACATCTCAGGCTGGCGGTCACATGACAGCCTCAACAGTAACACCGCAGCATCACTGTGGCATCACAGCATCACCATTAACATCCTAGCCTATCTGTGACATTCAGCCTCATCACTGACATCAACTTAACCACTGAAATCTCAGCTGATGCCCTAGTCTATCACTAGTGATATCACAGCCTCATTGTGATATCAAAATCATAGTAACATCACAGACTAACAGTGACATCACAGCTGCTCCTGTGACATCAGAGCCTCTGTGTGACTGTATAGCCTCACCACTTTAACGTCACTGTGAAACCTTCCTGATGTTCCAGCCTCACTGACATCTCATTGAATCAGCCCTCACATCAGACTCTCACTGTGACATCACAGCCCATTGACACCACAGACTCACCTGTTACATCATGGCCTCTTTGTGACATCAGTCTTACCACTGACATCACAGCCTCACTGTGACATCACAGCTTCAAGTGATATCACCTCATGCTGACATGATAGTCCATTGTGGCATCCAACCTTCACAGTAACATCACAACCTCAGTATGACATCACAGCTTCACCAGCCACAGCACAGTCTCACCAGTGACATTAGCATTTCCTCTGACCTTAGTCAGAATACTGACATTACTGCCACACCAGTGACAAAACAGCCTTTGACATCAGAGCCTCTCCAGTGTCACTGTCACATAATAGGCTCACCACTGCCATCATTATGGTGATGCATATTGCATTATGATGGTTATGTGTTGCAAAGCTTAAAAGCACAAGGATGGACAAATAGGGAAAGGGGAAGAGAAGGGGCCACCTGCTCATCTTCAGGCACCATAAGCACAGGAACACAAAACCAAACCTCCTAGTCATCGCTGCTCCATTAGGTAACATTTTAGCCTCATAACTGACATCAGTCTCACTTCTGACATCACAGCCTAAACACTGAAATCACAGTTGAACTGCAATGTCATAGTCTATCATCACTGACATCACAGTCTCACTGTGATATCACAGCTTCCAGAGTGATATCACCTCATGGTGACATGACAGCCAACAGTGACATACAACCCTTACATCATGTAATAGGTTCACTATTGACATCATAGCCTCACCAGTGACATCACAGACTCACTATGACATTTGTGATATAACTGATGATCACTATGACATTGTGATATATGTGGTGAGGCTGTAATATCACAGTGAGTTTGTGCTATTACCATGAGGTTGTGGTGTCACTGGTGAGGCTGTAATATCAAGGTGAGCCTGTCATATCCTTGGAGAGGCTGTGGTGTCACAGTGAGGCTCTGCTAGCAGTGTGGGTCTGATGTCACAGTGAAGTTGTGATGTCACAGTGAGTTTGTGATGTCAGCAGTGACTGTGCTTTCACAGGGAGTCTATGTCATTGATGAGACACTGGTGAGGCTCTAATGTCACAGTGAGTTTATTGTGTCAAACTGAGGCTGTGATGTCACAGTTAGGCTATGAAGTCAGTGGTGAATGTTTATGTGGCAGTGCTTTGATTACATGGTATGGCTGAGAAGTCACTGTGAGGCTGTGATGTCACAGGGGAAGTTATGATGTCACAGTTGTTTTGTGATGTAACAGTGAGGCTGTGATGTCACAGTGAGGCTGAGATGCCACAGTGAGGTGATGATGTCACTATGAGGCTATGGTGTCACTGGTGAGGCTGTAATATCACAGTGAGCCTGTCATATCATTGGTGAGGCTGTGATGTCACAGGCTGTGCTAGCACACTGTGACTGTGATATCACAGTGAAGTTGTGATGTCACAGTCAGATTGTGATGTCAGTAGTGACTGTGTTTTCACAGGGAGACTGTCATTGGTGAAACTGTTTTGTCACTGGTAAGGCTCTAATGTCACAATGAGTTTATTGTATCAAACTGAGGGTGTGATGTCACAGTGAGGCTATGATGTCAGAGGAGAAGCTTTACATCACAGTGATATTTTGATGGTATAGTATGGGTGTAATGTGACAATGAGACCATGATGTCACTGTGAGGTTGTGATGTCACTGGAGAAATTGTGATGTCACAGTGAGGTTGGGATGTCAATATGACACTGTGGTGTCACAGGGAGGCTGTTAGGTTTCAGTGACCCTGTGATGTTAGTAGTGAGTCCGTGGTGCCATAGTGATGGTAGGTAGGATGTCAGTTTTAAAAGTGTGATGTTTCATTGAGGCTATGTTTCCAGAGCTGAGCCTATGACATCATAGTGAGTCTGTGATGAAACAGTAAGGCTATAAGGCTGATGTCACAGTTGAGCCATGATTTCAGAGGTGAGCCTCTGATGTCATACTGAGGCTGTAATGTCACAGTGAGGCTACAACCTCAGAGTTGAGGCTATAATGTCACAGTAAGAGTGTGTTGTCACCAGTAATGCTGTGATGCCACTATGAGGCTGTGATATCAGTGGAACAAGACTATGATATCAGAATGAGGATGTGATTTCAGTGGTTAGGTAGAGATATCAGATTGAGTCTGATGTGAGTGATGAGGGTATGATGTCACAGTGAGGCTGACATGTCACTGGTGAGGATGTGATGCCTGCTTGAGGCTTGATGTCACTATGTGGTGTTACATGATGTTACAGGGAGTTGGTGATGTCACAGTGAGGGTATGATGTCAATGTTGATGCAGTGATATCACATTGAAGCTGCAATGTCACAGTGAGAGTGGGATGTTACTGATGAGTTTGTGATGTCAATGGTGTCAATGTTGAGGCTCTCATGTAACCAAGAACCTGAGATGTCAGGAATTAGGCTGTGGGTGATATAGTGAGGCTGGGTTAGATATCCGTGGTGTCACTGATGCTGTTATGTCACAGTGAGGTTGTGATGTCAAAGGTGAGGCTGTGATGTCAGTGAGACCATGATGTCAGTGGTGATGCTGTGATGTGACCTTGAGGCTGTGATGTCACAGTGACACTATGTTAAAGGTGTGAATATGATGACACCATGAGGCTATTACGTCAGTGGCAAGTTTGATGTCATAGTGAATTTGTGATGTCACAGTGAGGCTGTGAGGACAGTGTGGTTATGATGTCACAGTGAGATTCTGACAATACAGTGATGTTGTGATGTCACTGGAGAGGTTTTTATGACACAGTGAGGCTATGATATCAGTGGTGAGGCTGATGTCAAAATGAGGCTGTGATGTCACTGTTGAAGGTGTGATGTCACAATAAGGCTGGAATATCAGTGGTGAGAAAGATGTCACAGTAAGTCTATGGTGTCCCTGATAAGGCTATGCCATCAGTGGTGAACCTATTACATGATAATGGCACTGGTGAGGCTGTGATGTCAAAGCTGTGTTGTCACCGGTATGGAAGTGATATCAATGTTCTGACTAATGTCAGTGGCAACACTGATATCAAAGGTGAGGCTGTGCTGTCACTGGTGAGGCTGTGGTGTCACATTGAGGCTGTGAAGTCACTCTGAAGGTTGTATGTTACTGTGGGCTTTCATGTCACCATGAGGTGATATCACTCTGGAAGCTGTGATCTCACAGTGCGGCTGTGATGTCAGTGGCAAGACTGATATCAGAATGAATTTTGAAGTAACAGGTGAGCCTTGGTGTCAGTGGGCAGTTGTAAGTTCACTGTGAGACTGTGTTGTTGCAGTGAGACTGTGAGGTCACTCTGGAAGATGTGATATTATTGGCTAGGCTGATTTCACCATGTGGCTATGATGTAATAGGTTAGACTGTTAAGTGAAGTATCCCAGACCCAGAAAATTAAGCGCCACATGTACTCCCTAATAGGTGGCACCTAATACTACACCCACCCTGCCCATTTTGAGACACTCATAGGTAAATCTATGTATTACGTACAGTAATTTCAAGGATTATGAACAGGAGGGATGGGGTTGGAGGACCACACCAGAAACAAGGAGAGAAGTGACCATGTTACAGTAGAGAAAATAGGCCTCCATCAAGGACTGCAAGAAAGTAATGTGACACCTAGTTAAGTTCACAGACATTCGTTCCTGATCATTTACAACTAAGGGGGTATGAACTCACCAGAAGGGGAGGGCATGTATTCCGGCAGATTAAAAAGTAACCATTTTGCAAATGGGTGATTGACCCCTCCCATTGCCAAATGCCATATGACCCTGCGATTCCACTTTTGGGTATAAGTATTACATCTACCCTTGAATGTGCTCTTATAATAAGACTCCAGTTTAACACCTTTCTGTCTCTGGCCAGAAGGTGACATACAGTGCCCATCACGATGGAGTGAAGGGCATTGCAGGAGCAACAAAACTGCAAAAGAAAATCAACAAACCACTATCCAGAACTTTAGAGACTCAATATCAACCACCTAGAACTAGGCCAGAGTAATCTCTCCCCATCCTGAAGCTCAGGGACATTTGCAGAAGAGGGGGAAGTAAGAGTGTAAGAGCAAAAGGATGGGAGGAGTAATGATTTGCAAGATACTCCACAGAAGTTAGGGCCGAAGCAACCATAATTGGGCATTGCATGCCCAGCGCAATGTCCAACACACTATTGACCTCACAAAGTCTAGCATCTGCTAAAGGCACCAAGATCCTTGGAGGCAAGGGATTGACAGCCACAGTAGTGTTCCTATGCTTAAGGGGAACACAGGAAAGGGTTCAGGGAAATGCCACTGGGACCTTGTACGTCATCGGAGAGGAGGGCCTAGAGGAGAGTCAGGTATGCACAATAAAGGACTCTGGGAATTGGGGCAGGAGGCACGGGAGGATGGGGAAGGAGGGATGGGGGAGAAGGGGGTTCGGGGGGAGGAGGAGGGAGGGAGGGAACTGGTGTACCTATTAAGTTTGTATGAGCTGAAATAATAATAAAAAATGTATTAAAAAAAAAGAACAGAAACAAGACTAAAAAGAACAGATGAGAGAAGGAATGTATAGTGGGAAACTTCCATGATATGTAGGCCATGGCTGTATGCTCCCTATCGGTAGACAGACAAACACAGAGAAAGGGAAAGGGACCTTCATGCTCACCTCTCGTGAAGACAAAAACACAAAGGGGCCAGTTTACCGAACAACTGCCAAAAGGGCACAGTGCTCCACACTGGTGCTGAGACAAGGAAAGGGTCTCCGTGGAAGCCCCACATTGAGGCGCCAGATATAACAAAGTAACTATTACAGATGTAACAATGTAACAGTGTAACGGGGGCTCACAGAGACCCTTGGGGGTGGGGATACGCTTGCGGGAAGTCAACAACACAGACTCTGGGAGTAGGCGAGTGGCAAAGCAAGCTCTCAGGCTTGCGGCTCACTTATTTTAAGTATCAGGCTGCTTATATACCCTACCCGACATCCCATAAGTCCCAGCATGAGACTTTGTTGAGTTGTCCTGTCCAGATTGGTCCTCTCAGCCAGCTGGTTTAACAGCACCAACTGTCTGTTCTCTGCAGAAGGCATAGTCTCGCGAGATTTGTATGCTTAGCAGGAGGGAGGAGTCCAAGGAGCCTCTCTGTATGGAAGCCTCTGTTGCACAATCATTGTCCGTTCCTCCTATATTATACTTATGGAATTTCTGAGTTAATATATAGTTGGGAATTTTACCCACCTATGTTTTAAGACTCTAGAAATTTTGCATGGGCCACTCCCAAGGCCTCCAGCCCCTTCTTCCTCCTGCCTTCCTATCCACCTAACCAGACAGGATTTGCTCACATTCCTCCATCCCTGGAGCATGTGTGGGCCACTAAGCCAAGTCCCAGGTCCCTGGTGAGGAATTCTGCCATCAACATCAGCCCCTCTGCCTCTCTGCCCCACCGGCGACCCATGCACATGGTCCATGGAAGACACACTGCCACTCAGAATTCAATAGAGACCAAAGTAAACTCAAGGAAAGTTCTAAGAGTCAAAGGACATATATATGAAGACCTCTACAATCATCCTATCACATGGGAGAGATATTTCACAACCAGCCCAAAGATAAGTAAACCTCCTTTTTTTCACCTTACTGTTTCTTGCTAGTATTAATTTCTGTAGATTAACTTTCCCATACAGCCACCCCCAAAACATATACATCTTCAGGGAGTACACCATTCACCCTTACATATCACCACAATACTATATCGTAAAAGTGCACTAGCATACTAATATTCATCTCCTGTCTCCTTAACCTGACTTAACTGATGTACTAACAGCCTAATAACCTCATCTAGGAAATAACAATAACAAAAGACAAACATATCCAACTCCGAGGCAAGCACTAGTAATAACTGCCCAAATGTAGTAATACCAACTAAATCAGTTCAGTTAAAAACAAGCAGAAACTGAAAGGTCCTAAAAGACAAAACAACAATGCCCAAGTCAAAGTGCAGATCCATGAGGACCAGTCTCCCACTGAAAGAATTAACCCCATAACGATGGGTTCCAACCAGAACAAATTCACAGAAAATAGCCAAGAAAGCCAGACCCAAGATAACGATTTTCAAAGTATGATCATTACCATGATTAATACTATGAAAGAGGAAATCCAAGAAGAGTTAACAACCACATCAAACGCTTTGAACGGGAACACAACAGGCAATTGGAGGAGTCGAGAAAAACAGTTCAAGAAACAAAAATAGGCGTAGAGCAGTTAAAAAAATCTCAGGCAGAGTTTAAAAATTGAACTAAAAGACAAGTTATCTGCAACCCAAAACTCAACAGAGTCTTATCAGCAGAACTAATGAAGCAGAAAATAGAATTTCAGATCTTGAAGACAAAGTGGGAGAATAAACCAGCTCAATGGAAGAGATTGTTAAAGCCAAAAAGATACTGGAGAGGAACATTCAAGAGATTATGGGATACTCCGAAGAAGCCTAACATGCACATTCATGGAATACTAGAGCAAGAATCCCAAAATACTACACTTGAGGAAATTTTTTCAAATTATCATAAATAAAAAGTTCCTTAAACTAAAGAATGAGAGGCCCATCCAAATACAACAGGCATTTCACACTCCAAACAGATATAACCAAACTAGAAACTTGCCATGGCACATAATAGTCAAAACACTCGACATTCAAGACAAAGAAAAGGTGCTGAGAGCTTCAAGAGAAAAAAAGCAAGTCACTTTTAAAGGTAAACCTATTAAAATAACAAATGACTTCTCAATGTAAATAGTAAAAGCAAAAAAGGTTGGAGAGACGTACTTCAAGTATTAAATGAGCAAAAATGTCGAGAAAGAAAAATTTTCCAGCACAAAAACAACTTGAAAGCATACATGTCTACCAAACCAGGCCTTCAAAAAATGCTAGAAAAGATACTAAAAACTTGAAGAAAAAAACAAGTGTATCCAGGAGGACAGAAGGGAAGTATAATACCACCAAAATATAAATGTCAAACAATATGCTTACAAAATCCACTAAACATAAAAAATGTCCAAAATTAAAAATATTTTTTCCATTATAACTTTAAATGTCAATGGTATTAACTCACTAATTAAGAGACACAGATTACAAACTTGGGTTAAAAACCACAACCCATCAATTTGCTGCCTTCAGGAAACTCATCTAACCACAAAAGATAGACACATCCTAAAAATGAAAGCCTGGTCCAACATTCTGCAAGCTAATGGAACCAGGAAACAAGCAGGGGTAGCCATTATGCTATTGGACAAAGTGGACTTCAAACCAAAAAAAAAATCATAAGAGACACAGATGGATACTACTTTTTAGTCACAGGTACAATTCACCAGGAAGACTTCACAATACTTCACAATACTTCACAATATATACACCCAATACGGGCCCCTCCACATTCATTAAGAAAACCCTATAGTGTTTAAAACGAGAAATCAACCCCCAAACGATAATTCTTGGGAATTTCAACACCGCCCTCTCAACATGGGATAGATCAACAGGTCAAAAGCTTAACAGAGATACTTTGGAACTTAATCAAACCCTTAAACAAATGGACCTTACAGATCTCTATCGAATTTTTCATCCACACACCAAAGAATACACATTTTTCTCAGCAGCACACGGAACTTTCTCCAAAGTAGATCACATATTGGGCCACAAAACAATCTCTACATATACAGGAAAGTTGAAATTCTAGCCTGTGCCCAATGAGACTACCACAGCTTAAGCTAGACATCCACAACACAACAAATAACAGAAAATACACTAACTCCTGGAAACTTAACAATATGATACTGAATGAGAACTGGATTCAGGAAGAAATTTAAAAGGAAATTCAAGATTTCCTGAAAGTGAATGATAATGAAAATACAACTTATCAAAATCTCTGGGATACAATATGTAATGGTTACTCTTAATTATTGCTGTGAGGGAGCACCCAAAGTCAAGCAACTTAAGGGATAAAGGGAGGTTTATTCAGCTTACGGTTCCAGAGGGAAGGGACAGTCTCTCAAAGCAGAGGCAGCATGGCTGGCTGGCAAAAGCTGGAGGAGGCTAAGCCACCACAGACATCTTGGAAGCTGAGAGCTGCAGACTGCTTGCAGCAAAGGCTCACTTCCCCTGGAGGTAGAGTGAGACTAATCCACCTCAAAGCCCACCCCTTGTGACTGGCTTCCTCCAGCAAGGTTCCACCTCTCATGTTGCCATGACCTTGCCAAATACATGAGACTGTGGGGGACACATTTCACACCATGACATTCCACCCCTGGCCCCCACAGGCTCATTGCCATCTCATTATGCAACCTATACTCTGTTCAACTTTAAAAGTCTTCATAGACTACATTAGTATTCCCAACACAGTCCAAAAGTCCAAAGTCCAGAGCCTCCTGTAAAATCAAAAGACAAGTTACATATTTCCAACATACAATGGCACAGAATAAACATTCCCATTCCAAAAAGAAGGAATGGGGGCATATCCAGGAAAGATTGGTCCATAATAAGACTGAAAAACAGCAGGATAAACTCCAAATCGTGTAGCTCCAAGTCCAACAGGTGAGCCTCTTGTTGAAATCATCTCAGTTCCAAAGGGCTTTGGTTCCACCCCTCCAATGCAGCTGCCCATATAATACATTTGTCTCTTGAGCTGACTCCTCCCACGGTATACAGCTTCCCTTGGGAGGTGTCCCACGTTGTGTCTGGAATCTCTAACATCTTTACTTCTCAATGGCAAACCAGGCTTTAACTCCACAGCACAAACTGCCCTTCTTGGGCCTTTAAACTGCAGGCTTCTTGCCTCATGATGCCTGGAATCTGCCAATTTTTGAAATCTTGGAAGACAACTTCACGATCTTCTCCCTCTTGCATCACTGATGCTTCTAAAATCAGAACCACATGGACGACTTTGCCAAGACTGGGCCCCTTGAATCACAGCTGATTCTGCTTCTCTGCTGGCCATGTCTTTCACTCCTGGGCAGTTGTTTGGTAAGGGAAATCAATTCTTGCTTTGGAACTCCACCCTTTAGCTTCAGTCTTCTGAAAGGATTTGCATTCTTATGAGTGGGAGCCCTCCCGGAGGATCTTGCCCTCAAACTAGGGCCTTTCCTATTATTCAAATTGAGAGCAGGCTTTGATTTACAAATGGAGCTAATCTCTCCAACAGCCATTTTGTTCTCTGCTTCTTCCTGGTTCAACTCTTTAAGTTTGCCATTGTATTTTTCATCATTGGATCTTACAGTTTTTGCCTCTTCCTGCCTGATTCTTTGCTCTTTTTCATAACTCTGAAGACAACTAAAAAGTAGCCATATCACATTGTCAAGACTACATTGCTTTGAAATTTCCTCCACCAAGCACTCCAGCTTAACTTTAAGCAAGCTTTCAGGGCGAGGGTAAAACTTCACTAAACTCTCGGCCAACACATGGTTCCATTTGTCACTTGTCCAGTTGCAAACACAGTCTCTGTTCCCCTCTAGACCATCACGAGCTGGGCTTCCAATGCCTGCATCTCTCACAGCTTTGCTCTCCTCGGAGCTCTCACAAGAAGGCCCCTTTGGCCCAACCACCAAGACGCAAAGACTTTCCCAGCACAAAGTCCCAAAGTTCTCCATATTTCTCCCAACAAACAGTTCCAAAGGCACACTAGCCACATCATAGCATTGGGCATACTGCTGGGTACCAACTTTCTCAGCTTCACAAACAACTTCACCTTGTGTACCAGCTGTTCTTAATCTCACAGCAATACCCCACTACCCGGTACCAATTTCTGTAACAGTTACTCTTTACTATTGCTGTGAGAAAACACCCAAAGTCAATCAACTGAATGGAGAAAGGGAGGTTTATTCAGCTTACGGTTTCAGAGTAAAGGTACAGTCTCTTAAAGCAGAGGTGGCATAGCTGGCTGGCCAAGCTGGAAGAGGCTAAATCACCATGGACATCTTAGAAGCTGAGAGCTGCAGACTGCTTACAGCAAAGGCAGACTTCTGAAGGTAGGGTGGGAGTAATCCACCTCAAGGCCCACCCCTTGTGACTGCCTTCCTCCAGCAAGGCTCCACCTCTCAAGGTGCCATGACCTTGCCAAACACAAGAGACTATGGGGGACACATTTCAAACCATTACAGCCTCACAGTGACCACACAGCCTCATTGTGACCTCACAGTCTTACTTGTTACATCATAGTCTCACCTGTTACATCATAGCCTCATGGTGAAAACATCCTTGTCACTGCCATCACATCTTCCACAGTGATCTCACAGCCTCACTGTGACTTCACAACCTGTGTGTGATGTCACAACCTCACAATGATATCACAGCCTCATTGTGGCATTATAGCCTCATTTCGGCATCATAGCCTCACTGTACATTACAGCTTCTCCTCTGACATCACAGCCTCAGTATAAGTGCATAGCTTCATCATTAACCTGCACCTGCAATGGATACCTAGTAAACAGTTAAATGACTGATGGCTATTCCCTGGAGGAGGGATGGCAACACCTGATTGGATCCTGGCACTATATAAGCCCAAATGCCCTTAATGACTTTGAATCAGAGGCATCTTGTCCACTGCTGCTTCTCACCTGATTCCCGAGGTCTGGTGGTGACTCCATTGCTGGCTCACCCATTCACCTCAAAGCCCTTTCTTCCTCCCCTCCCCCAGCTGGCACAGGGAGGATACAACAACAATTGGCACTCCAACATGGTGCTGCCTTCTATGTAGATGAGAACCCACTCTGGTAAATTTCGGTGAGCGGGCTTCTAGTTTTGTGTTCCTGTGCTTATGGAGCCTGAAGGTGAGCAGGTGGCCCCCTCCTCTTCCCCTTTCCCTCTTTGTCCTTAGAAACACAGTCGCCTGCTTGATTTACTGATGATCAAGGAGCCCCACTTTATGTTAGGAAAACAATCGCTCACTTGATTTACCAATAATCAAGGAGCCCAAATCGCTCATTTGATTTTCCCATGATCAAAGAGCCCCTCTAAAACAAGGTTTTCTTCCAGTGAGTTCACATGAGAAATTGGTCCCCTCCAAACTCAGAGCCCTGGCTTGATTACATTGAATCAGCCTGACCCAGAGGCACCATATATGCATACAGCCAGGGAGTAGTAAGGGCTCTGGAAGTCCCCAACCAAGCATAAGACATTTAGGTCCCATACATTCCTTCTCTCATCTGTGCCTCTTTTGGTCTCATCTCTGTTCTTTAGAAAAATGGGACCCTCCCCTCGCACTGTAAGGATCCCCAGATACGTGTCTTCAAATCTCTCCTAGAGACTAGAGGCGTGGAGGTTAACTCTGCTGGCTGAGAGAAATTCTGGAATGAAGCTGTGGTTTTAGCACCTTGGATCCCCCCCAGAGAAAATGTGGGAAATGGACCTATGGATGAGGATGCTTTTCCTTGCTAGATGTTTTTCATAATTAAGCTAAGCTGTCAGACTTAAATAATGTGAAGTCTTGTTTTAAATAAAGTTTTCTTAAATGTTAATCTGCTTTGATAAAGCTTTCAAGGGCAATTTTAAGGCAGTTGCTGGTAAATTGTACAGTTGCTGGTAAAATTTTGTTCATGTGTTTGCATGTTTGTATGTTCTGTGTTTACATGAGTGTCTTGTGTATGTAGCCACTTCAATTTATTTTCATTTCTGTTGCATGCTGAAAAATTCTGGCATGCCATTTTTAAATACATGTATGCATACTTAAAAATGAGAACAAATAATTTTAGTAACATCTAAGGCCTTAATTAATTATGTTTTATATCGATCACAATTGTTTTTCTGATATATTGTAAGTTTTCTTTCATGAAAAATTTTCTCACTTTGTTTTGATCTTTAATGGGACTACAAATGAAAATGCCATTGTGTTCTTAAAGGTTTTTCCATGTGTTCCCAAAATAATAAAGTCATTATAATATTGCTTGATAGAACTTGTTCATTCCTCTGACTTCTTTTGTAGAAAATTATCTCATCAAATCTCATAGCCAGGAAAATATAATTTTGTCTAAAAAGTTCATCGGAATTTATTCCTTCTCCTGGTATGTATGAGCTCCCTTTCTTGGGGACAAATCTGCTTTCTAATTACATGCTCCCATGTATACGCCTACTAAGGTGGAACAGGAATTCAAGCCTGCACTTCAGTCAGATCTCCCATTCCTTTGAAACAAAGAAGGATAAATGCTGGACCCAGCATAATCTTTCTGGATATTCTAAGTGCATTTGGGTCAACTCAAGTTTATGTTTCCATTTTCCATGCAAGATTTTGGCCTAGGTTACTTAAGGAGTTTCTCTGATGATCCATCTGCTTAAGGGGATAGACAAACTACGAGGAGGCATGCCCAAGCTGACAAACTGAAATTCCCTTCCCAGTAGGAAAAGAAAGAAAAAAAATGCTTTGAATGTATCCTGAGCACTGCTCTTCCTGGCCCTTAAGAGGGAAATCCAGGATGGCCATATGCCTCCTGCCCACCAATATTAATTGCACCTGGAACGTTTCAAACTATCCTTTGACATATCAAAATTAACGGGACTAAAGTTCAAATTATTACTGCTGTGCCCTTAGGCAAATAATTATGGGACAGGATACCTGCTTTCCTTTCACCCGTAAATTTGGTAACTTGGTTAACTTTTGGAGTTGCCTTTTTAATGCTAATTATCCTATTTGGATACAAATTGGAAGCAGTAAGGACTCAGCCTTTACAACACAAGCCTGCTTTATGCAGGTCCTCAGGGCATCTATTCAGGCTCTGGATATTCCAAAGGCCAACAAAGGCCTGGCTATCATCCACTGAAGCTATGCCTTACTAATTTACAATTGTTAGGTTTTGATTTATGAAATTCCCTTTCCTGCAGGAAAAATGAATGCTGGCTTTTTACTTTGATCTAAGGAGTGGTCCTAAGGAGGACTAATTCAGATTGTTCTGTACAAAGAATCAGACAGTTCACATGGTTTTGGACAGGTTTTAGAATGAGATCTTGGAGATTTACAATAGCCAGAGGAGAAAGGTCTCCAACATATAGATTACTTGCAGCTCTTGGCTTTTATACCTTGCAAGGACGTGTTCCTTACTAACTCTTACTTGTACTCACAGCAAGATTGCTAAGCTGATTTGGTTTATCCCTTATGCTTTCTCCATTATAATGGTTTGATTCTTGTGTAGATCTTGGAGGCTCAAATTATCTGTGTTTTGTCTCTTTTAAATGGACTTTGAAATAATAAAGTCATCTATGCCCAGCAGGAAGTAGCTAGAGCAATCATTGCCTGCTTCCCTTGAGCAGTCTGGGTCCTCAGAATATCAAGCAGTATAATAGGTAGATCTAGAACAGTCCATGCTGGGACAGTCTGTAAGGTCCTCGAAGTTCTTTGACATCCTTAAAGGTCATCCTCCAAAGCTGGAAACATCCTGAGGGAACACTCTTGCTGAGGAACTGACTTAAATCCTCCCAGAGATAAGATAGCCAACTTCTCTATGTAAGGATTATGGAGCTCTCCATATTCAACAACTTGATCTTTAGCTTCACCTGGGTCTAAGGGCAACTGGGTTGGGCCCAACGGGAGTTAACCAAAGGAAAAAAAATCCAGTTTCCTTGGGGTTGCTTAGGTGTACAGATATACCTTGCCCTGGCAGCCATCTTTGACGCCCTAGCCCCTCATGGCAGTCCATTTTTAGTTTCATGCATGTTTCTCATGGATGCCACGATTTTTTTTTTCTAACTGCCAGCTTCTCATAAGTTAGTTAATTTTTTGAGGTAATTCAAAAATTTTTAAAAGACGCGTTTTTGAAGATAACCTACAGATATTGGGGAATTTCTTGCAACAGAGGTTAAAAGGTTGAAAACATTAATGGACTAGTAAAGACCCTACTCAGTATTGGTAACTGCAGAGGTTTTACTTTTTAAAGATTGTTTATCTAAATAGACATAACTCCTATGACCATGTGCTACAGGCTTATTCCATATTTAATAATGTCCTAGTTTCTACAAAATTTAAAAAGCTTTTTTTTAACTTGTGTTATACTTAAACTATATATTTGGCTCTAAAAGATTGTAAAATACAATATAAAAGATTGTTTATAGTGAATAAATTTGTGTTTTTTAAGAAAAAACAAATGTGATTAACTGTAGCTTGAGTCCTGTTTTGCACTGCTTAATTATATTGGGAAAAAAATCTACCACAGATGTTAATTAACACTGATACAATGCTAATTGATATATCCTGATATAATTTATTTCTTGCAAGTTTGAAATATGTACAATTTTGGGGGGTTTATTCTATGACTTATAAATAGCTTTTTAATAGAATTGTTATTACCACATATAAAATAGTGTAAAAATTAGACTGTTATAACTAGTAGTGTAAGTAAAGAATAATTTAAGACACTATAATGGGAACAAATGAAATGGGAAAATGTTTTGAGTGGGTTGTCATCATTCATGAGTGTTTCTAGTTCTTTTCCAAACAGAAAAGGTGTGGTCTCTGTTACCTTTACCACTTTGATTTACTAGATTTTGTTCATGTAGATTTAATGTTTTCAAGTCATTACCAGCTTAAATCGGCTACAATACTGATTCACAGAAGTGCCATACATTTATCCTCCTAGACGTGATGCACTTGTCTATTTGGTCTCCAACATTTCCAAGGCTCATGAACAACTTTCTGAGTACATCAAGCGGCCTTGGTCTCAAACCTTCCTTAATTACTCATTGACTTTGAGTCAACAGATAGAACATATTAACATATGTCCCCTGCTTTTAAATACTGGGTTTCTAACCAGAATCTGGAACAACTTTAAAAGGCTGTTTGATCCTCTTGAATTGTAATTTACACTATCATAGGAGGAATTGTTCCTTTATTAATTATATTGCTTAAGTATTTCCTTCAGCATATCTCTCTGCAGTGGTCCATCAACAAGACCACACTATGGAACTTATGGCCCTTGAACATCCAAGTAATGGCCCTCCTAGAGACGTGGTTAAAATTTGGATTGCAGAGATTCCTGAGGCCTTTTCCTAATCTACTATCCACATATCCTGACATGCCTTCCAGAGCTCTTCTGGATAGCCTCTCCACCTGACCCACCTACAGCCTCCAGCTGGCCCCTGCAATGAAGAAAATTTGTTTTTCTCTGCCACCTTGAGTTCCCCTTTGGGACCATGATTCCTTCACTGTGATGGTTTCATGACTTGTTAGTCAATAATGGGTAAAGCTCCTATGACAGGCACAGTCAGCTATATTCCACGCAGCTGAAGAGGCTCAGGGTCACCCCAGCTATCATGGTCCCCACTGAAAAAAATGTATAAATAAATAAAAGGGTGAAATGTGGCATTACCAGTTCAGGAGGCCCTATCCCGACTCCCAGCTACTGACAAGCCTGGACATGCCCAGACATACCCCAGACATGTCCCCACAGAGGACTGTGCAGTCAGAGGGATGGATAACCAATGGGAAGCAGCCGCCTAAGATGCCCCTGCAAGGGACACATAGTAAACCATTAAATGACTGGTGGCTGTCCCCCGGAGGAGGGATGGCAACATCTGATTGGACCCTGACCCTATATAAGCCCAAACACCCTTACTCACTTTGAATCAGAGGCATTTTATACACTGCTGCTTCTCACCTGAATTGCAGGGTCTGGTGGTGGTCTCTGGCTCACCCTTTTGCCTTGAGGCCTTCTTTTCCCCCATCTCTGGCTGGCTCAGTGGGGATATAGCAACACCAGCCTCACTGAAGCATCTCAGCCTCATCTTTGACATCGGCCTCTCCTCTGACATCACAGCCTCAGTGTGACTACACAGCCTCACCATTGACATCCTAACCTCACTGTGAAATCCAAGCATCACCCCTGACTTCAGAGCCTCACTTTCATCTCAGAATCAGCCCTGACATAAGAGCCACACTGTCTAAACTTACTATGACACCACAGACTCATCACTGACATCTCAGGCTCACGGTCATTTGACAGCCTAAACATTGTTACCACAACTTCTCTATGGTATCACAACCTCACCCGTAACATTCCAGCCTCACTGTGACATCTCAGCATCATGATTGACATCAGCCTTACTTATGACATCACAGCCTAACTACTGAAATCGCAGCTGAACTGTGATGTCATAGTATATCACCACTGATATCATAGCCTGTGATATCACAACCTCATCATAACATCACCGCCTCACAGTGACATCAGTCTCATTGTGACATCACAGCAATACTGTGCCATCAATCCATTACTGTGATATAAAGCTTCATCTCTAACATCACATAGCCTCACTGTGATATCACAGTCTCAATTTGACACAATAAACTCACTGTGACATTAGAGACTCACCAGTGACAATACACCCTAACCAATGACATAGTCTCCGTGTGAAGGCACAGTCACTACTGACAACACAATCTCACTATAACATCACAACATTCCCAGTGACATCACAGCATCACCTCTGACATTATAGTCTTCCTCTGACATAAGTCTTGCCACTGGAAACAGTCTCCCTATGACATCACAACCTCAACCGTGACATCACCATCTCCCTGTTACATCAAAGGATCATGATGATACCACAGCCACATGGTGACATCAAAGTCCCACGGTAGCATCACAGCTTCACCAGTGACATGCCAGGGTCATTGTGACATCCCACCCTCATCACTCACATCAGCCTCATTCTGACATCACAGCCTAACCACTGAAACCACATCCTCACTATGATGTCATAGTCTAGGTCCACTGATATCACAGCCTCACTATGATATCATGGCATCACTGGTGACAACATGACGGCCTCACTTCTGAGGTTATAGCCTCACTGTGAAATGGCAGCCTCCCAATGACATCACAGGCTCACCTCTGAAATCATTGCCCAACTGTAACATCACAGTATCGACTCTGACCTTAGAGCTTCACTGTTTTATCACACCCTCACTATGATATCTCAAGCTCAGCTCTCAAAATCATCACCTTAATGCGGCATCACACCTTCATCACTGGCATCCTATATGGCCTCACTATGGCACCACAGCCTCACCACTGATCTCACAGGCTCACTGACACATGGCAGCCTCCCTGTGACACCACAGTTTTGCAATTGACATCACACCCTTACTGTGATATCACAACTTCCCCAATGACATCACAATCTTACAGTGCCATCAAGCCTCATTGTGACATCACAGACATGTTGTGCCATCAAAGCATCACTGGACATAAAGCTTCACCTCTGATATAGTCTCAATGTGATATCACAGCCTCAGTTTGACAAAATAACCGCATATGGGTATCATAGCCTCACCAGTTATATCACATCGTCAATGTGACATCTCAACCTCATCTCTTACATCAGTCTCACTTCTGAAAGCACAGCCTAACCACTGACCTCCCAGTTGCACTATGACATCACAGTCTCACTGTGGCATTATAGCCTCATTTCTTACATCAGACCCTCACTGTGACATCACAGCCTCATCGCTGAAATCACAGCCTCACTGTGACATAACAAGTTAATCTCTGAAATCAGCATCAGTGACAACACAGACATCATGCCTAGCCTCGCTATGACACCAAAGCCTTATCACTGACATTCCGGCTCATGGTCACATGACACCCTCAATAGTGATGTCACAGCCTCACTGTGGCATCATAGCCTCACCATTAGCATGCCAGCCTCATTGTGACATCTCAGCCTCATCTCTGACATCTCAGGTTCACGGTCACATGACAGCCTTAACAGTGTCACCACAGCCTCACCTATGACATTAGTCAAAACACTGACATCACTGCCACACCAGTCACAACACAGCCTTTGGCATCACAGCCTCACCAGTGTCACTATCAATTAATAGGTTCACCACTGCAATCATAGCCTCACCAGTTTCATCAGGGACTCATTATGACATCTTTCTCACCACTGACATTCCAGCCTTATTGTGACGTTGCACCTTCAAAAGTGACATCACAGCCTTATTGTGACATCAGCCTTTCCACTAACAGCACAGCCACACTGTGCCATCAAAACCTCTCCAGTAACATCAGAAAATCACTGTGTTGTCAGAGCCTCATTGTGACATCATAGTCACACTATGTCCTCACAGCCTCGCTGTGACATTACAGTCTTATAGTGACATCACAACCTCACTGTGACATCAACCTTGCCACTGACATAATAGGCTCATGGAGACATCACATGCACACTTCTGACATAGCCTCACTATGACACCACAGCCTCAAGACAGCACAGGCTCACAGTGATGTGACAACCTTAGCAGTGACATCACAGCATTTGACATCATAAACAGTGACATCACAGCCTCATATATTACATCACTTCTTCATTGTGACATCAGTCTTCCCACAGATATCACAGCCTCACAGGATCTCACAGCCTCACTGTGATCTCATAGTCTAACCTGTTACATCATAGACTCATCTCTTACATCATAGCCTCATGGTGAAATCAGCCTTAACATCGACATCACATCTTCCACAGTGACCTCACAGCTTCACTGTGATATCACAACCTCTCTGTGACATCACAGCCTCACTGTGGCATTATTGCCTCATTTCTGACATCACAGCCTTACTGTGAAATAACAGGCTAAACTCTGAAATCAAAGCCTCACTGTGTCATAACAGGCTAACTTCTGAAATCATAGCATCAGTGACACCATGGACATCCTGTCTAGATTCTCTATGACACTACAGCCTCATCACTGACACATCAGGCTCACAGTCTCATGACAGCCTCAACAGTGACATGAAAGCCTTGCTGTGGCATCACAGCCTCATCAGTAACATCCCAGCCTCACTGTGACATCTTAGCCTTGTCACTGACATTAGTTTTACTTCTGAAATCTCAGACTAACCACTGACCTCTCAGCTGCACTGTAATATCACAGCCTCACTGTGACATCACAGCCTCATCACTGGTATCCTACCTAGCCTTAAAATGACACCACCACCTCAAAACAGATAGCATAATCTCACAGTGAAGCGACAGACTCATCAAACTTTATTGGAGTGGGTATCTCGTTTCCACTGAAGGGAAGTCTGCACCACCTCACATTGGAGTGCCAGAGTCTCATTCATTATCAGAATTAACCAGACAGATTGCTTCATTAAATAAGAACAGCCATGTACCTCCACCCATGTAATTGAGAAAGAGCTATCAATCTATCGATCCTGACTTGGGGCATATAGCCCAGGGAAGTAATGAACTTCTGAAATCCCTCACTAAGCACAGGGTTCTTAGATCCAAAACACCTGTGTATATGTCCTGCACTAGGTCTATCCTTGGATGTTGATTACCCTTTTAGGAGTTGTTTTCACCTTGGCTCTAGTCACTGCTCTTTATTTTCTGCATTCTTTTGCCTTGTCTACTCACCTCTTAGTCATTTCTGCTCCAGTAGGGACCTTTCCTCTCCATAATGGGTAATTTACAGTCCCCAGATGACTGTCCTTAAGGCTCTACTTGACTTACGTAGGATCAAAGTGACGCTGAAGGACTTAGAAGATTTTTGGGAGAAAGCTTTAATCTTAGCTCCTTGTAGTTCCCCAAAAAATGTCTGGGACCCACATATTTGTATGGAAGTGCTCTTCCTGGCCCATAAGAGGGAAGTCCCATCTTCCTCAGCATCATGGAAAGCCTTAAAGGATCCTCCACTGAGGAAGTGAGTAATTGCTTTCCAAAACTTTACCAAACAATAAGAAAGGAGAAATTCACAATGAGAAGAGATAGAAAGACAACACAAAATGTTAGCAAAGCAGAAACCTCCTGCCATGGGTTGAAGCCCCTTCTGAAAAGAGCAGTGAGTGTGGCAACAGCAGAAATGATGGATGAATTGCACAACCTGTACCCATGATGGCAGGATTTGTTAGAGGCCAGGTTTGCTGGAGTTGGTGTTACTAAGGGGCCATGCAATAGTAAGTGTGCAGCAAACTTGTCCTCTGCCTACTGATTTTCACCTGTCTCCCAGAGTCTGAGTGGTGACCCCATGCCTGCTCACCCTCTCACCTTGTGCCCATGAGGCCCCTGCCAAATTCCTACTACACTCCAGGCTGTCCCAGGGGATTCAGCAACAAACCAGTGACATCACTATGATACCTTTCTCACCACTGACATTACAGGCTTATTGTTAAATCACACCTTCACAAGTGACATCACAGCCTCATTGTGACATCAGCATCACCACTAACATCACAGCCTCAAAATGCTATCCAAATCTCTCCAGTGACATCATAGCCACACTGTGTCCTCACAGCTTCACTGTGACTTTACAACCTGACAGTGACATCACAGCCTCACTATGACATCACAACTCTCTGTAACATCAGTTTGCCATTGACATTATAGCCTCATGGTGACATCACATATACACTTCTGACATAGCTTCACTGTGACATCACAGCCTGCCCACAGACACCAAAGGCTCACATGTTCCATCATAGCCTCATTGAGGCATCAGTCTTACCACTGACATCAGAGGTTCATTGTGACATCACAAACTCACCAGTGAGAGCACAGCCTCACCTTCAATATCACTTGCCATTGACATTAATCAGAACATTGACATCACTGCCCCACCAGTGACAGCACACCCTTTGACATCACAGCCTCACCAGTGTCATTGTCAAGTAATAAGTTCACCACTAAAATAGTAGACTAAGCGGTGATATCACAGCCTCAATGTGACATCACAGCACAACACTGACATCATAGACTCACTATGACATTAGCCTTGAAACTGACATCACAGTCTTACTATGACCTCACAGCCTCCCCCGTGACATCACCAAATCCCTGTGACATCACAGGTTCACGATGACACCAAAGTCACACAGTGACATCAAAGTTTCACAGTGGCATCACAGACTCACCAGTGACATGCCAGCCTCATTGTCACATCATACCCTCATCACTCAAATCAGCCTCATTCTGATATCACAGCCTAACCACTGAAATCACATCCTCACTCTGATGTCATAGTCTTGCTCTACTGACATCACAGCCTCACTATCATATCACGGCATCACTGGTGACAACACAGCCACACTACCAGAACAGCTTCCCTTTGACATCGCAGCCTCACCACTGATACAACAGACTCACCGTGCTATCAAAGCCTCACCAGGGACACCACAGCCTCATTGTGACATCACAACCTTACTGCAACGTCTCTGCCTCATCACAGCATCAATGCAACGTCTCCACCTCATCTGTCACATTAGTCTCACTTCTGAAATCACAACCTAACCACTAACCTGCACTGTGACATCATAGTCTGCCCTTTGAAATCAGAGACTCACTGCAACTTCACACCCTCACAGTGACCTCACAGCCTGCCCAATGACTCAACAGTATCATCTTTTACATCATAGCATGATTATGACATCAGTCCTGCCACTGACATTAGAGCTTCACTGTGACATCATAACTTCCCCAGTGTCATCACAACCTCACAGTGCCATCACAGCCATACTATGCAATAAAGACATCACTGTCACATAAACATTCACCTCTGACATCATAGCCTCACAGTGACATCACAGCCTCAGTTTGGCCCAATAAATTCACTGTGAGATTAGAGTCTTACTAATTGCAATACAGCCTAACCAATGACATAATCTCCCTGTGAAAGTACAATTTCTACTGACATCAAATCTCACTGTGACATCACAGCCAAACTGTGCTAGCACAGCCCCACTGTGACATAGCCTCACCATTGAAATAACAGACTCTCCGTCATATCACCGCCTCACCAGGGACACTTCAGCCTCATGGTGACATCATATGAGGAAATCAATTAAGTAATCTCGAATCTTTCCACCAAGATATATCCTGAATCAGATGGATTCATTACAGAGCTAATGAATTTAAGGAGACATTTAAGGAGCTAATAACACCAATACTACTTAAACTGTTCCACCAAATAGCAAAGGAAGGAACACTACCAAATTTTTTCTATGAAGCTAATATCATCGTAATCCCAAACCTAATGAAGATACATTTAAAAAAGAAAACCATAGGCCAATTGTTTGATGAACAAGATGCAAAGATTCTCAACAACGTCTTAGCAAATAGGATTCAAAAAATGTATCAAAAAGATTATCCATGGGGATCAAGTAGTCTTTATCCCAGGCACACAAGGTTGGTTCAACATACACAAATCAATAAATGTAATACATCATATAAATCAGTCCAAAATCCAAAACCAAATGATACTCTTGATAGATGCAGAAAAAGCTTTTGACAAGATCCAACATCTCTTTATGATCAAAACCCTACAGATGGTTGGAATGGAATGAACCTTTTCAATATAATAAAAGCTGTGTAGAACAAGCCTATAGCAAGGATTATACTCAATGGAGAAAAACGTGAAGCATTTCCGCTTTGATCAGAAACTAGACAAGATTGTCCACTCTCACCACTTCTATTCAATATTGTATTAGAAGTCTTAGCTGGGGCCATAAGACAAGAAAGGGATTTAAAAGGGATTGAAATCAGCAAGGAAAATGCCGTTATCTCTATTTGCAGATGACATGATCTTTTACCTGAGTGATCCCCAAAACTTCACCAGGAAACTCCTGGAAGTAACACAGAAGTTCAGCAGGGTGGCAGGATACAAAATAAATGTACAAAAATCAGTGGCCTTCCTATATGCCCAAAATGAAATAAATGAAAAAGCCCTGAGAGAAACAATTGCATTTACTATAGCTCCTAAAAAAATGAAAAATCTTGTTATAAACCTATCCAAGGAAGTAAGTGACCTTTACAATGAAAACTTTAAAACCCTAAAGAAAGAAATTACAGAAGACAGTAGAAGGTGGCGAGACCTCCCATGTTCCTGGATTGGCAGAATCAACATAAAAATGACCATCCAACCAAAGGCAATAAACAGATTCAATGCTATACCAATAAAAATCCCAAGGCAATTCTTTAAAGAAGTTCTCAGAATTCATATGGAGTCCCAAAAAAATCCAGGATAGCATAAACAATCCTTAGTAACAAAACTACTGCTGGGCTGGAGAGGTGGCTCAGGGGTTAAGCCTCCGCTTTGCAGGCGGAAGGTCCTGAGTTCGTGATCCCAGATCCCACGTATAGACGCCAGGCGGAAGCGGGGCGGCCTGCGCTTCTGGTCCTGGTAGGGCGGAGCCTGTGAATCCCGGGGCAGAAGGAGGTGGAGGCGTCCATGGTGGTTCGCGAATTCGTCCATGGTTCTACACATACACAGACACGCACATACACACACGCACACACATACACACGCACATGCGCACAGTTGAATAAATAATAATAATAAAAAAAAAATTAAAAAAAAAAAAAAAAAAACTACTGCTGGAGATATCACCATACCAAAACTTCTTCTATATTACAAATCTATAGTTGTAAAAACAGCCTGGTATTGGCTCCAAAATATACACACAAATCAATGGATAAGGGTTGAAAACCCAGATATAAGCCCACACAACTACAGCCATTTGATCTTTGACAAAGAGTCCCAAAAAGTCCAATAGAAAAAAAAAGCATCTTCAACAAATGGTGCTGGCAAAACTGGATATCTACATGCAGAAGATTAAAACTGGACCAGTACTTGTCACCATGTACAAGAATTAATTCTAAATGGATCGAGGACCTCAATATAAGTCCAGAAACTATACATTCCTTAGTTTAAAGGGTAGGGAACTCCCTCTCACTGAATGGAGTAGGCCAATAGTTCCTAAACAGAAATCCAATAGCAGAGTCACTACAACCTACTGTTTTATAAAATTAAAGAGTTTCTGTTCAGATAAAGAGTTTGTAACTCGAGCACAAATGCAACACACGGAATGGGAGAAAATCACTAATCACATGTCTGATAGAGCGCTATTTTCCAGAGTGCATGAAGAACTTAAAAAACTAAACACCAAGGAAACAAATCGCTCAATTAAAAAATTAGCCTTGGAACTTAAAAGAAACTTTACCAGAGAAGAAATTCAAATGTCTTTTAAATATCTTAAAAATGCTCTGCATCCTTGGCCATCAGGGAAATGCAAATCAAATCCTCCCTGAGATATCATCTCACTCTGGTCAGGATGGCAAAAATCCACAATACAAACAACACCAAATGCTGGAGAGATGTGGCAGGAAGGGAAACTTCTACATTGCTGGTGGGAATGCAGGCTTATACAACCACTCTGGCAAGGTGTCTGAAGATTCTTAAAAAAGTTAAAGATTGAAATGTCATATGACCCTGCTATTCCACTTCTGGGAATAATCCTCCATACTACAAAAATTCACCTTGATAGCACAAGCATGACCATATTCATAGCAGCACTGTTTACAATAGCAAAGTCATGTAATCAACCCAAAGGCCAAACAGTTGACAAGGGGATAAGGAAAATTTATATAATGGAATACTACTCAGCCATCAAAAATGATGAATTAATGAAAATTTCTGGGAAACAGATGGAACTAGAAACAATTATTTTGAGTGAAGTAGCCCAGACACAGAAAATTAAGCACCGTCGTATGTATTCCCTAATAGGTGAATCCTAGTACCAAACCCACTTAGTGACACACTCAAAGATAAATCACTGTAATACCTACAGTAATTGGAAAGATTATAAACAGTAGGGAAGGGAAAGAATGGCATTGCCAGAAACAAGGAGAGAGGGGATCATTCACAGCAGAGAATACAGGCCACTATCAAGTACTGCAAGTAAGTAATGAGACATCTGGTTAAGCTCACAAACTGTCCTTCCTGGTCACTTGCAACTGAGAGGGTTTGATCTCAACAGAAAGGGAGGTCATAGAGTCTGGTAGATAGAAGGTAATCATCCTGCAAATGGAAGACTGACCCCTTCACCAGAGTCTCCTATTCTTATTCCATCTACCTTTGAATCTACTCTTATAATACGATTCTATTTTAACAGCCTTTTATCTCTTGCTAGGAATTGACATCCAATACTCATCAAGCCATGGGCAGTGCAGGAACATAAAACTGGAAGAAGAAAAAAGAAGAATAACCATAATTCAGAACATCAGAGACCCTACATTAATCACCAGGAACCAGGCCAGCCTAATTCTCCCCATTCCAAAGCTTAGGGAAATTTGCAAAAGAGGGGACGGTAAGATTGTAAAAGCCTAAAGATAGGTGGAGCAACAATATAGAAGGTACTCCACACATGTTAGGACCAAAGTAATCATAATAGGACTTTGAATGACCTGCACAATGGCCAACATGTCATTGACCCTCCCAAATTCTAGCATGGATTACAGGCATTAGGATCCTTAAAAACAAGGGATTAACAGCCATAATGGAGTTCCTATACTGAAGGGGAACACAAAAAAGAGCTCTAGGCAATGCTACTGAGTCCTTACACCTCATTAGAAAGAAGAACACAGAGGAAAGTTTGACATGCACACTAAAGGATGATCCAGGATTGGGGGGCCACTGGGAGAAAAGGAGGGAGGGGGGAAAAGAGTAAAAGGGTAAAAGGGACGAGGGTACAAGGGGATCCAGGGAGTTGTGGAGGGAATGAGGGGAATGGGAAACCTATCAATTTTGTATGAGTGGAAAAAATAAATTAAAAAAAAAGAATGGATATGTAGGAGGAATGGATTGGCAGGCTTGTATTGTCTGTGTGGACTACATGTAACTTCCCAAGCTAGAACCTCCTGCCAAGCCTGATGCTGATGTCAACCTGCCTGACTGAGAGGACCAACTCAGATGGGACAACAACAAAAGCTCATGCTGGGACTAATTGGATGTTGGGCATGTATATAT